>BLKR01002417.1:0-197796 GCA_011170035.1 Teleogryllus occipitalis
AAATAATGAAATCCTCACAATTGTATTTACAGGAAAATTCTTCTATCTCGTGATTCATAAAAATTGAATTTGCAAAAAAAAATTAAAGACACTATTGCAAAATATAGAATTTTTAGTGGAGAAACGAAAAATCTGAAATTAAATATTTGCGAACTGTTTAGTAACGAGCTAGATTTAATGGGAATCCTATGTAAATGATATTAAAAATATAAATTGTCTCCATGTATCACCCAACAGTCGTATCAGGATTGTTCCGTTATTCCGTTCTAAAGGTACATTGTTCCATATCTCTTTTCTCGAAAAACATGTGGCATATTCTCGTATCCTCGTTTTTGTGCGTAACATCGTCGTTTCTCTTCGGAGAGATTTTTACTTTGGCCATTATTGTTCTGAATTTTATCTGTTATCTATATTTTTGCAATAGGTACAACATTTTTCCATTTTTTTAACTTCTTTAAACAAATGAAAATTGAACTTTTACACTTTCTTAAAACACGACAATGTATTATATCAATATTTAGCATTTTCATGTATCCTTTGAACAATTTCTTTTTCTTAATATTCTCTCATATCAGTTAATAATATAATATATTTTACATTCTTTTATTGCAATCTAAATACTATACAGTTTTGCTACAACACCGTCTTTGTGGAACGCTAGGCGAAGTTAGGGGATTATGAAATATTGGAGTAATTTTGAAAACCGAACTTATTCCTCAGTTAAGAGAAGGAACCAAGTGGAAGTAAATTACTTCAAAATGATCCTATGAATATCTGCAAACATTGAGCATTACCATTGAGCATTAAAACTGCCACTGAAGAAGGTTCGTTTTTCGGTTTCCAAAAATTTACGTAGATAGGTTTTGAAAAGCCAATATTAATAGTTTGTTTTCTGTCTAATAATTAGAAACTAAGTGCAATGTACACCGCAAAAGATGCTTTTTACTTCTTAATGCTCATAGTGTAGCTTGCGGTTTTTCACGTTTAGGTAAGATGCTATTGATTTTAAAATGGCTTGTCTGGTTATATAGTCTTCCCATTCGAGAGTATTATCTGAGATGGAGTTCATACCATATTTTGTACCAGACAACGATTATGCAGAATGTATCTTCTGTAATGAGACGTTTTCTGACGATAGACGGGGAGGGGTTTCGGTGAAATACTTGTCCTGTTCACCTTGACAGTTTTGAAGCAGAACAGAAAGTTTCCATGTGTAACTTTTGCAAGTAAACTATTAAAAATCTATCATATTTGTATTTTAAAATGTATATTTTACATCATTTTTATCAACCTTATTTCGCTTTTGTCATTTTGAAACCCCTATTCCGTCTTACCGGAGTATTTCATATTACCCTACAAATACAACGTTAAAAATAAAACAAAATTATTTATTACAATTAAAAACGTTTGTTTTTAAATTCACAAAATAAGTATTTAATTGAAAATAGTTGAAGTTTGTATTCATTTCATATTCCGTGCTCAAAACAGTTTCATTCCAAAGTAATGCTAAGAAATAAAAACGGTATTCAACATTACCCGAAATTCCCCTGTATAGTGATTAGCAAACAAAAAAGAAACTATTTTTCACTTTTGGAAAAAAAACCCTCACCCCCACCATTTCCGAATATCAGCAACGTAAAATTCTGAAAGGAGATTAGCGTTCGCCCTGTAAAGCAAACACGAGCCATCCGGCCGTTTGCTTTCTGCGCGCCCGCTTTCCCACTCGTTGCCCAACTCGCGCGTCCGTTCTGCGCGCCCGTTGCCGTCGCACGCAGCGCTGCGAGCGCGCGCAGAAACACATCATCCAGAAAGGCTGTCCGCCCGGCACCGCATCGCAACGCGCCACGCCGCGCCGGGGCCACGCATAGCTCACATTCACGGGGGCGCAGACTCCCCGGTGCGGCACCGTCACATTACGCCAGGAGTACCCGTTATGCCGCCAGCTATTCAGCCCTCGAACAAACATTAGCCGCCGTGCCCCGCGCGCCCCCCCCCCCCCGCCCGCGCCAGATTGACATTGGCGTGTGACGCCACGGCCGGAGGCTGGCAGGATCATCGGGGGACCAGTAGAAGCGGTGAGGAGGTGAGAAGGGGTCGGGGGAAAGCGGCGGTGGAGGCGCTGGAGGGAGGGCGCACGATGGCAGTGACGGAGGCGGCGGGGGATGGGGAAGACACGTGAGGGAAGGGGCAGCAAAGAGGAGGGATGTCAGGAGTCGGAGGGAGACGTTGGTGGGGAGGGGTCGGCGTCAGGGGCGAGCAGGTTGGTGGCAAGAGTGGTGGTGAGGGCTGTGATGGAAGGACAAAGGGGCAGGGAAGAATGCTGCGGGGGAAACAGAAGACGGCCGCTAGTGCGGCAGAGGCGGTGGAGGCAGCGTGGGTGGCGGGGCCCGGCGGGAACGGTGGTGTAGGGGGCGGGGGGAAGGCGTGATGGGGGGGGGCGGTGAGGTGGCGTGTTAGTGGGAGCGTCGTGTAGGCTGTGGTGGCAGGGGCTACGAGGGCGGCGAGGGCGGCGAGGGCGGCGAGGGCGGCGAGGGCGGCGAGGGCGGCGAGGGCGGCGAGGGCGGCGAGGGCGGCGAGGGCGGCGAGGGCGGCGGGGGCGGCGAGGGCGGCGAGGGCGGCGAGGGCGGCGAGGGCGGCGAGGGCGGCGAGGGCGGCGGGGGCGGCGAGGGCGGCGAGGGCGGCGAGGGCGGCGAGGGCGGCGAGGGCGGCGAGGGCGGCGAGGGCGGCGAGGGCGGCGAGGGCGGCGAGGGCGGCGAGGAACGACAGGGCTGCGAGGTGGCGTGATGGCAGGGTAGTGTGTGGACGGGCTTGCTGGGGCGGTGGCGCCTCTAGGTAGAAGGGGCGGGGCGGCACGGCACGCGTCGACCACCAATTATCGCGCCCATCACCGCCAGTATCAGGGGGCGCGTTGGACACCTGCGCGGCGTGGCGCGACCAGCCGCACGCCCAGGTAGGCCGGCGCGCGTTTTACCCGCTCGAGAGCCTTTCCCCGGGGGCTTCGCGGAGTTCGTCCAAGTTTAAATTTGCGCGGCACAGAATGTTTAGGCACTGTCAGAGAGTGTGAAGTTACCCATTTAAGTTTCGGCTATCGTATGTCGTTTAATGTGGCACATGATGTAATTATCTTCTGTTTCCCCTCTCTAAACTCCAATGGCCTGTAACATGTTAACCACATAAAGACAATCCGAGCGCTTATAAAGGATTAATGGGCAAATATTTGTAAGGGTAGTCAACGTTTTGTGGCCCTGAGAAGGATGAGGCTGATGATTTTTACTTTCTCGCTAAGGAGGAGAGAGAAAGTAATCTATACTGCGCGATGGCGAATTTTTGGCTGAAAAACTCTTTTGTCATCGCTCCACCATGCACTCTTATTTATGGAAAAGCGTAAAGGGAATGACTCGAGTAATCCCACGACGTTACTCGAATTCGTGACGTGGACAAGAAATGTCACGTTTTCTTTTAGGAATAGTTGAAAATGATGTTCACTATCCTAATCAGGAGTGGGTACGTCTTTTCGGGATGTCTTTTACATGAGATATGTCAAATACAGAAAAATCTTAGATATATTCTTTTAAAGAAACTACATCGAAAACCAGATCGACTATCCTGCACTATTTCAACTTTAGTTCTGAACCATTTCTAGACCATAGTATTGATACCCTCGTAGACTTCAGTTAATAGCAAAACACAACGCTTATCCCACGAAGAAACCGTTGGTCGTGGCGAGCGCCGAAGACTGCGACGTCAAGGTCACGTTTCCGTAGGTCGTAACCAGAGGGAGCTTGCACGCTGTCGCCTACCTCGTTCGTAGTGACGCAGTCTGGATAGCAGTTCCTTACGCCATTCGGGGTTGCATGGCCAGCAAATTCGATTTCATTTTTAAATCGTCCAAAGTAAAATTTACTAAAAGACGTGAGAATGAGATGCGAAACCAATATTCTTTATATCAAATAATGAGTAAGAATAGCAATACAAAAAAACTGAAATAAAAATAAACATACTTCCATTAGATATGCTTCCTATTCATAATTTCTATGTTCGCCGAAATATACGAGTTTTTCTTCACGAAAATCGTATAATTTCCAGCTATTCTTGTACTTGCAATTTTTTGATATCATTCACAATTTAAATTTCTTATATTGCAATGAACATTTGTTTTCATATTATCGTGAAATATATTACCTTCAATTACTTTCTTATGCACTTCCTTCTCGACGAACTTCTCTTGTTCTGCAGCTCGGTGTGGCGAACGATGTCGTCCCTTCTAACGCTTCAGCAAAAATGGCAGAGTTTCCTTCGAACGCTAGGGAAATTCTTGTGACGGTTCCAACTAAATTCTGATTGGTCGATTAAACTTGCCTAAGTGAGCGCTTTCATAAATTTGTCTTCTCCTTGTGGCACTATCTATGACAACTTTTCTGAATCGTTAGGAAGTTCTCACATACTCACGCGGAAGTTTTACGAAGTTTTTCGAGTATGTAACTCGACTTTAGCGGTTACACTTTGCCCTGTTAAAGAAAAAGTGGATATATTCAGTTGCTAAATTGAGATGGGGGATCCTCTAACGCTTGGTGTAGCCAGAGTCAATATTTTGTAGGTCCTTGATAACGAAAAATCCAATCACGGCATATCGTCCGTTTGTCCGTCCGTCAGTCCGTCAGTCCGTCAGTCCGTCAGTCCGTCAGTCCGTCAGTCCGTCAGTCCGTCAGTCCGTCAGTCCGTCAGTCCGTCAGTCCGTCAGTCCGTCAGGCCGTCAGTCCGTCAGTCCGTCAGTCCGTCAGTCCGTCAGTCCGTCAGTCCGTCAGTCCGTCAGTCCGTCAGTCCGTCAGTCCGTCAGTCCGTCAGTCCGTCAGTCCGTCAGTCCGTCAGTCCGTCAGTCCGTCAGTCCGTCAGTCCGTCAGTCCGTCCGTCCGTCAGTCCGTCAGTCCGTCAGTCCGTCAGTCCGTCAGTCCGTCAGTCCGTCAGTCCGTCAGTCCGTCAGTCCGTCAGTCCGTCAGTCCGTCAGTCCGTCCGTCCGTCAGTCCGTCAGTCCGTCAGTCCGTCAGTCCGTCAGTCCGTCAGTCCGTCAGTCCGTCAGTCCGTCAGTCCGTCAGTCCGTCAGTCCGTCAGTCCGTCAGTCCGTCAGTCCGTCAGTCCGTCAGTCCGTCAGTCCGTCAGTCCGTCTGTCCGTCTGTCCGTCTGTCCGTCTGTCCGTCTGTCCGTCTGTCCGTCTGTCCGTCAGTCCGTCCAGTCCGTCCGTCCGTCCGTCAGTCCGTCAGTCCGTCAGTCCGTCAGTCCGTCAGTCCGTCAGTCCGTCAGTCCGTCAGTCCGTCAGTCCGTCAGTCCGTCAGTCCGTCAGTCCGTCAGTACCGTCAGTCCGTCAGTCCGTCAGTCCGTCAGTCCGTCAGTCCGTCAATCCGACCGTCTGTCCGTTTATAGAATGATGCAGGTCTCGCATTCACTGAAAATCCTGATTTTTCAAAAAATTGCAAGAGATAAAAGTTTTTTCGACGTCTTCCTACAACTACAATTATGAAGTTAGAGATTTTTTCCTTAATAAAATCTCTTCCACAAAAATTGATTTTAAATTTAGGTCATGTAAGTTTTCTCGAAACCTGTCGCATAGTTTTGCGTGAAATACGGGGAGAAAGTACGTGCTGTTTTACGTCCACTTGTTTAAACTACTTAACTCACAGCTCTGTTGGTGTATGGCTTGTCTCCCATGGTTGAGGTTTGCTGTTGTAATGACTGCTGTTATGACAATTATGCATATGATTTTGCATTCAAATATCGAAAATTTATAAACGAGCATACATTAAGTTATTAAATAGTTGATCTGACAGAGTGACTGCGGTATAAATTCAATATATATATTATTTTTTTAGTAGAATCATGTAATATATTATTGTGCTTATTTTAATCGAAGTTCTTGGACTTTGTTCTTTGATTACAGAAGTAAAATACAAAAATATTTCTCCTTTGAAACATATGAAAAAAACATATGATATTAATGTTGCGTTTTCATCAATCAATATTTAGTGTGTTATAACAATTTTTCCGTTATAATTTTAAATATCGGAGATAATCTATAAGCATATAAATCTCATTAATTTTTCAGCTAATATATTCTTTATAAAATTAATCATTCTGAAAACCTTTTTTTGATACTTTTAACTTTTAAAACTTTAAGCTAAGCACCAAGTGAAAACCACACATACTTGTAACAATACAGAAGAAAGTAGAGTAAGTGGTACAGTGATTGGCTACTTGTGAGTTGTGACAGCATTAACTCATTTGAAAACAACAATTTTGAAAATTTACTACGAACTTTATACTGTCAAATGATCCTTTTCCTTATTCCAACCGTAATTTCTATCAGAAAATGAACCTTATATGATTAATTAATTTGTTAATAAAAAGTTGTCATTTTTTACAGTGATTGGCCACATATTATGATTGGCCAACATGATGACAGAGATTGGCCACCAAATTATTTCTAACAGAAAGAATAACAATATTTTTAATTAATTATTATATTACCCATAAAATACAGTTTGTAAAATGAAAATTAAATATAACTTCAATATTTTATATGTGTTCTTGGGGAAAATTACAATATCCTAAATTTTCAAATGTGAGCAAATTCGACTTAAATCGGATGTCTTTTCTGGCCGCCAACGAATAGAATCACAGGGAGTGTGATAGCGGCAAGGCACCCGCAGGAACGGGTTGCAGCTACGGAAAGCGAGCACTGCTCTTCCACTGCGGCGGCGCCAGCCCTCATTAGCGGCGGCCACCCGGCCACGGCACCTGCGCGGGCACCTGCTCGGGGCGACCGTAAAACAGCGGGCAGTCGGCGGGAGCGCTCCCGCGGGGGCGGGGTAGGGTAGGGTAGGGCAGGGTAGAGCAGGGTAGAGCGTGGTGAGGTGGGGCGGGGCGGGATGGGGTAGGACGGGGCAGGATGTGGCGGGGCGGGGTGTGGTGGCGTGTGGTGGGGTGTGGTGGCGTGTGGTGTGGTGTGGTGTGGTGGGATTTGGTGTGGTGTGGCGAGGTGTGGTGAGGTGACGTGTGGTGAGGTGAGGTGAGGTGAGGTGGGGTGAGGTGGGGTGAGGTGGGACGGGGTGGGGTGAGGTGGGGTGAGGTGGGACGGGGTGGGGTGGGGCAGGGTGGGGCGGGGTTGGGGTCGAGCGGGGCGGGGAGGGTGGGGTGGGGGTAGGGCGGGGTGAGGTGGGGCGGGGTGGGTAGGTTGGGGTAGGACAGGGTAGGTCGGGGTGAGGTGGGGCGGGCCGGGGTGGGGCGGGGTGGGTTGGGGTGAGGTGGGGCAGGGAGGGGCGGGGCGGGGCGGAGCGGGGCGGGGCGTGGTGATGAGGCCCCCGCGGGCGCCTCGCGGTGGCCGGCCAAGTTGGCCGCGGCGGTCGTTCTGCGGGGCCCGTGTGTTAACGTGAGCGCGCTGCGGGCCTGGGAAGGGGTGGGCGGGGCGGATCGTAACTGGCAACGGCACCCTTGGCTGCCCAGGGTGGGGGGAGGCGGCATGTCTAACGCCCGTTCGGAATTCTCGGCCGCTGTGCGCGTGCTGTGGTTAGAATCTCTGATCGCTCAAGATATGGTGTTTGGTATGCTGTGGTGCTGGACCGGAACGATCTCGTGCGGCAGATGCTGTGTTACTAGTCGTAGTTTCGCCAGTGTGTTCAATATCCGATTACTTAATCTATAATGCAGGAGAACAAGTTTACTAGGTTGTGCGACTTTCGGGCAATATTCTCCTCAAAATTATTCTCGTATAAACTAGAAGCACTAGTTGTGTTAACTCCAAAATCAACACATTAAGACAATCTTGGTGATTTTATAATCTTCATTACCTCCAACATTTATTTTTGGTTATTTTTATTTTTCCTTAATACTTCTTGTTCTTCAAATTTGCGAATTTTATTTGTTGATTTTTTAAAAATTCATTCATTCAAAAAAATGCCTAAGCACGACTCGAACTTCCGGTCTCCTCGGCGCAGACGACGGGTGCCACAACCGCCTGAGCTAAAGGGCAGGCAATTTATTATTATTATTATTATTATTATTATTATTATTATTATTATTATTATTATTATTATTATTATTATTATTATTATTATTGTTACTATTATATTATCATTATATTATTGTCATCATTATCATCATCATCATCATCTGTTTTTTGGAACATAATTTTTAAAATCAAAATAAGCGAGTCAAAATTTATCATATGTGGCAGTTTCACAAAGATTAGCAGCATTAAAATATGAAATAGAAATTAAAATTTATGAGGATCACTCACGAAAAAACTATTCGGTTTTCAACAGTAAAATCTCAGACTTTTTTAAGGTGTTACTTAGTATTAAGTTGCATTAGCCTATTAATTATATTTCATGAAAATGAAAAAAAGAATATTGAAATTCCGGAATGGAGCTGTTAGATCAAGAAGAAACACATTCACTAAATGTTAACTTTACTAGAAAATACGGTCAGTGTAGGAGTACATAACATACGACAGCACACAACTCCGCTTATAATGTTGCAAATGTTTGCAGGGTGGTGCCACAAACTGCAAACACTTCCGAACGTTCCAGGTTAAAAGTCCCCGTGAAAGTGTTTGTTTCCACTCTGAAGTAGCATTACACGATTCGCGTTTCAGTGGCATTTGAGGGCGGCCTCGCCTTCTCCCAGGCGGCGTGGGCGTGTCGGCAGAAGCGGTCGTAAGGGGCAGGAGGCGGTCGTAAGTTGGATGGTGTGCCGCAAGGCAGCGTTCTTTGGCCACCCTTGGCCCGCGCGGCGCGGGGCTCCTAAAGGATCCATTAAGTGCACTGCCCCACAGGAAGCATCGCGGCGCCGTCGGGGACGCCCTGCCCCCACTACCACCCCCGCGGCCCAGCTGCGGGGCGCCTCGCCCACAGCGCGCCGAATCTCGCCAACTCGCCCGCCTCGATGGGCTCGCTCAACCAGCTTGTCCCGTTCACCACGACTTCCTCGGCGACAATCCCATCCCCTTCCTGCCACCGCCCGCACTCACCCCACCACATCTCCCCACCTATGTCACTCACCTCCACTTTCCCGCTACCTGCCTCATCCTACACACCTACCCGATTTCTGGCTTTGCCACTTCGCCTTCTCCTCATTTCCCCTACCCAATTCACCTTTCCAGCTACTACCCCGCCCAATGTGTCATTCCTGCCTCCTGACCCACTCACCTAATTGCCGCCACTCCCTCAATCCCCTCACATTTCACACCACCTAAGTTACTAATATACCTTCTTTTTCCCAGGATATGTTCCATTTCATATTTCCCGCAGCTGTCCCGCTTTCTTCATCTTTCCTACCTCTCACTCACTCCCTCACCTTTCCCGTTGCCTCTCCCGTTCACTTCCCATTTCCCACCTCCTTCGTCACATATCTCGTCTTTCTCGTCACCTGCCTCACCATCCTAACATTTCCTCGCCTGTCCCGCACACTTTCCTTAACAACCTTGTGCCCGTCCGCGCGTCGGCCCCGTACGTCATTGTCATTTGTGTCTGGTGTGTTTGAATTCCCGCTTTTTAGTCAACTTGGCGCACCTGCTTTACCCTCATAACTTTTTAACCAACTAATGAAATTTGATACAAACAATTTTACGCACACCATTCTACTCACTGTTTCCGCTGGAACAGTTTTCTGTCTGGTTTACCTCTACCATCCCTTTTCAAACGACTCAGTCTATGTCAACTTTTACATACATATCTTTCAATTTTTTGATATCCCTCTCGTTTCTTCACTTTTCCTTGATTTTCGTACTAAATTTCTCTTTGTAATTCTTATTACATTAACACGTTATCGCTTTTACCAAACCTAAACATCAGATTTTTTAACTTTTGGACACTCTCTGCCCAACTTCCTTGCATTTACGTTCCTATCTCTCCTATATCCTGAATATCATCAACTGTTATAGACGCTCACCAGATCCTTTAATACCTGACTTTTCTCAAAATTTTCTTTTCATTTTGAGATTAATGGAAGAAGGCAGGGAGAATGCTACGCTTTTTCGATACCTCTAGTAACTTTTTGAGCAATTTATGAAGAGCTCTCACTTCTAGGTAAAAGAGCCTGAATATCATTCAGGGGGATGACCCAATGGCTTGAAACTTCCGCTGCTTGGTTGATGAACTGCCATAGTTGATGAATGTTCGCTCACAGTTTCTGTTTAATGTTCGAGTCATGACCGACGATGTTTCAGATAGGTTAGCCGTAATCATCTTTAAAGTATGAATTGAAGAAGCTTCAGTTTAGTAAACGGACAATTTTAGAATATTAGTGCACAAATATAATAAGCTAACTATTTTGACATGCAACTATTTTATCTTGAGTTTTGCTTCTAACTGCTATTAACTTTCCTTGAATACTTCATACACTAAATCAATGAAAATATATCTAATTATACATAAAAAGATCAGAAATGTTCATCCTACATGTTATAAATTCTGAAACTATAATAAAACGTTATTTCATCAAAAATATTTCAAGAGAAAGTAGTGGCCCGATGTCGTTCATGAATGCACACTGCAATTACATTCTGCTATTATATTGCATTCAGCATCATAAACAGAGCAGTACAATAAGTTGCACTTATGCAATATATTTTCAAAACTTGGAAGAAAAACGTCCTTACAATATTTTACATTTGTCAACATCTTGAGTTCATATCGAAAAGAACGAGACAATTTGCAGCCTTGGAAATGGTATGGTTAACAACATTACAGTAGTATAATGACTGTATGCTTCAAATAGTTTTGAAAAAATTAGTAGGAAACTATCTCACATTACTTTGTACAACTAGACCAGTGTCAGAGAGGTCTCGGCACAATATAAACCCCCAACCGAGGGATAAATTGTTTCTGAAAACAAACTTAACTTGAGAACATACTCACATTACTGAAACTCTATAATGTACGTTCAGCAATTGATACGGCGTTGATAAATCACAGAAGCTAGGAGACCCGACAATCCAAAACCAATCACCTTTTGTATCCACTCGCCCGCAGACTTCTAGCTCCCGTAGGACCTCGCCGGCCGCATCGTCCGCGGCGCAATCCCAACCGTTCTTTGTACGATAAATAAAATAAGAGCGCGCGGCCGGGTACTGCGAGCAACAACCTGATTTATTGACAGTAGCACTTACGAGCCCGGCGAACATCTGCGGCGCCAGTTCAAACCCAATCTATCTCCCGACTGCATCCGAACGCTCCCTTCCCCCGTCGCATGTGCACAGCCTGTATTTATTGGTCGGCAAGCCGGTTACTTATCCCAGTCCCCTGGGGCCACAAGCGCCAAGCGGGAGGGGGCGGCGACCGAGGTCTAAGGCGGAGGTTCGGATCGACTTCGGAAATTGGGAATCAATATTCAATCTTGCACTTGGCGCGCTTGGCGACCGGCGGCAGCGGCGGCGGTGGCGTCGCTGCTGGCAGTGGCGGCGGTAGGAGTCCATCGGACAGGGGAGCACAAACGATTACGAATTCCGTCGCGCGCGAAGTAATTTTCTCGCAAAATGATTCGCGACTTTTGCTTTCCACCGTCGTCTTTGAAACTTTCCTTGGTTGTTTTTTTTATTTCAATTTTTCTTGTGCGTCTGTAAATTCTTTTGAGGTGTTATGCAATATAAATTACATAACTCCGGGATTAAACTTACATTTTTCGCACTCTGTGTAAGTATTTAAAATAGTTACGTTCTATGAGATTTCAGTTCGTTATAAAAAGCTAGAGGTAAGTAGGAGTAGTAGAAGAATAAACAGTTTTTTTAATATTACTAAATTAAAGTTTTTTTTCATTTCAATTTTTTTAATGGGAGAGATAGACTATCAAACTAGATTCTGATGTCAAGATGAACAAATTTTAGGGAGACTCTGAGAGGGAAGCCAGGTGAAATTTTGGACTATTGGCGATTGTTTTTTTATCGTGTACTACAATACCACAGATATAGTATTGTAATGATGCGTCAATATTTGACTGAAAAACTCGTTTTGTGGGTCAGTGATACACAAAACGTTGATAATTCTTGCTCTTATATGTAGTAAATTACTTTCTATAATCTGCTGTGTAATCAGAATCCATGTTTTGTGAGCCCTTCATATTGAAAAATCAAAACCTCTGTTTGTTCCATCCGCCTGTGGTCAACGGTAGCGTCTAAACCGTTTATCCGATTTTCTCCAAAATTGGAATTACCCGATCGATTTGAATGAATTCGAGGCTTTGGGAGTTTTAAACGGATATTTTTATTTTTGAGGATAGTTTACATGACGCGAGCATTTACGTTTTCGAGCGTCGGCCCGAGTTATCCAATGAGATGTTTCTGTAGAGTACTGGTATGAGTAACGACCAGTTACTCAGAAGATCTGAGTTGGGATTTCGGAGCTGAAAAAAATGCTGGTTGAAAACCCTTTTGCAGGTTTATATAGTAGTATAAAATAGCGGAGCATTAAAAAATAATGCTAGAAACTATGTGCTTCTTTAGTAACACTAGTTTTTGTGTTATGTTTATCGATTTATTTGCTTCTGATTGTCATCGCTATCAGTATTGCGGGGTTGTAAAATATATATTCCGAACGAATCCACCGACCATTGATTATTTAAGATTGCCGTGGTGGCAAAAACAGGCAGTAGCGACCGCTGCTTTTGCTGAATGAATACTAATCGTTTCCACGTGCTACCGATCACGCCTCTCAATTCGGTTAGCACTCAGTGAGTGTTCAAAACGTGTCACATGACTTAACGAAAATACAGGTCGAATTTAAAAATACTATTCCACATATGAAATAATAATCTAAAGAATTTAAAAAATACAATTCATATTAATGCTTTACATTCAATTTCCTTCACTATCTCGTTTGTTCAAACACAGCAGTTTCCTACACCACCTCTAATGACTGGTATACCACAGCTTTTGATTGACCAATAAAAGAGGCAACAAATATTGGATAGAAAAGCGATAATTGTTTTATATCAACGCCCTCGTTGGGACATTTCATATGTACTATTAAACGCTATCGATTTAAATAACTATCATTAAATCCAGTTATTACATACATGAAGTCATGTCAAATAATTTATTCAGTGCAAAAAAGAGAAGTATTAGGACGTCTAAATGGATCAAGACTAAAAATAAAGCACGCCTAATAGTTTATTTTCTCAGCTAAATTAATTTCTGTTAAGCGCTGACGTTTAGTTTACCAATTTAACGGTTGATAGTCAAGATATTAATTATGTTATATTGATAATTATATGTCTTTCCTACATCATTAGCAACTTTTATAGAAATTTGAAAAGAAAACCGAGGTAAAGAGAATAGAAGTGACTTTGCATTCTGCATTTAGAGATAAAGATAAAATCTTTCAAACTTCCGTATGGAACAACGTTGCCCGTCGGAAAATCATGTTAAACTTTGATCATTTAATCATTTATCATTTAAGATCACTCCAATCAAAACCTAAGTCAAAATCAGTGCCTAAAATATTAAGCCAGTGTTGTTATAGAGTGTTCAAGAATGAGAGTGATCTATATCTGTAAAACACTAGTTCCATACCAGCGTCATCACATCTCTAGTTTACTTTAAACTCTTCTAAACATTAATTTATATATATATATATATATATATATATATATATATATATATATATATATATATATAACAAAATATTATTCGTACATAACATTTAGAAATGTTTCTCTTAATGCTTCTATATAAAGAAATCTTTTAAGTTTTAAACTATTTCAGATATATCCAAACATAAAGCTCTATAAATATAGATACATAGCTATTAAAATACACACACACACACACACACGCAGACATATATATATATATATATATATATATATATATATATATATATATATATATATAATTATTAATATAATACAACTCATCACAGGTTCTTAGAGCTTTCGGAGCATTTAGTCGTACCGCACAGTAGATTGACAAAAATGGTGTATGAAATTCACAGAAACAGTACGTCTAATGTTCTCGAAATTCAACACAAATGTTACCGTCCATTCCCCGAATGTTCCTTGAAAAGTATACAATTACTATAGCAGCTCCAATGCACCACAAGAACATCCCGGGGCTGAAACTGGCATTCAATTGCACGTTCCTGGAGCCAGTTACAAAACATAATTCAGTTGTTTCCAAAGATTTGAAATTATATACGATTAGGCAGGAATATTCTGCGACATAAATTCAGATAAATTTGAATAGAAAGAATATTTGAATAGTAAATTTTCATTGTGTTCCGAAGCCAGTAGAGAATAATCAATGCTGAGAAATTAGAGACACTTCAAACAATAAATTAAATATTTAATAATATTCAATTAATGCTGATAAATTAATTGAAGAAAGATCAATTCAGAAAAATAACTCAATATTAGCTCAAATTCCCAGAAGAAAACAAATACAAACGAGAGGCAAAAGTATCAGAAGAGAGAAAAAGACACTATGTGAAAGAATGAAGGAATATTGGAAGAAACGTAAAGAAACAAAGCACATAAGAAGTAATTGATCTAACGTACTCTAAGGTGGGTGATCCAAAAAAATAAGAAAAAGAACATTCATTTATTTATCAACAATGTTAATAATAATATTAACAATACTGTAAAGATATTCTATGTTATTTTTTTCTTTCTCTTTCTTTCTCTTTCTCTTTCTATTTCTTTCATTGTTGATATTTTACAGTTCTTCAGAAACAGTTCTCCACTACATTTACAAGAAATGTTGAATCCAAAATGAAATCGATTGCGACCTTCTCAAACAACTAACACCGCTGACTCTGAAGGAAAGCTACATCAGAGTGTAGACACATGAAAACTATAGAAATTGCATTGAAAATTAGAGGAATGGTTTAAAAAAGCTGTATAAACAAAGTTCTTTAAAAACATTTTTTTATAATCTTACTTGAATATGTGATTCGTATTAAATATAAATTATCAAAATAAATAATTCTAGACAGAGCCATGCAAACAATCTACACTTTGAAAATCATTGTTTTTAAAATGAAAATAAATTAAAATGAAAATAGCTGTATACTGTGTCCCAACTGCCAACGGTCAGCCTATGAATTGTCTGTTACAGAATTTAAGACCCCTTCTGAGTGAGAATGAACTATTTAATATTGCAAAGGATTAAAACTACATTGCACAGAAAATCAAAGAGTGACTTTAAATTTATTGCAGATTGGTTCTTTCTCTAAACTAAAAATTTCATTTTATGAATTTTTAAGTTTCTGCTCGTGTCTGAGATATGATTCCATGCTATGGAGTGTGAGTACTGAAAAGAGCTACATCTCAAAGAGGAAAATTGTAATAAAAAAATTTTCAAAAAGCAAATATTTAGAATTGTACTTAAGAAACATCCAGTTCAACCTCTCCCCCATGTGTTACTAGCACGTTCTCCGCCTTTAGCCTTGCATTTTTTGCCAGGTTTTCCTCGTGTTCCCTACATGTTCTCTATACGTTTCCAGCATGTCTCTTCATTGATTTCCAGAATGATCTTTTACATGTTTCCTCACGCATTTACCATTTAATATTCTCTCGCATGTTTTCCACGTGTTCCTCATTGGTCTTCCTCATACTCACTACCTTCTTTCCCAAAAGTTGCTGTGGAAATTTAGAAGTTTATTTTCGATATTTTATATTACAAAATGCATTTCTAAACCTTATGGATAGAGTAACTAGAAAAGTGGCAGCTTCAAACATGTAATGGAAGAGCCCACATTATTTTTCACCAAAACTCAGTCTTGAAATATATTTTTAAAATAAATATTTGAAGTTATTACATTAAACTATTAAAATAACCTAACATAAAACGTTTCGACAGTGTGTTCAGGAGTTACGAATTCTTCCATTACTATTCTAATAGATCGTCCAAAAAATGCTTTCGCCCTTAAGTGAGTTTTTGAAAACTTTCTCATGAAAGACTGGCGTCAGTTGCCAAAGAGAAAGAGTTGTTTTGTGGTGAGATTTCATGTTTTTTCTTTTCGACAATTTAATGTTTTTTAACACAGGCAATCTTTAACCTTTGCAAAAATCTGTTAAGATCACAATTTTTTTCGTTATATCCCTTTATTTTTGTTACAAGAAGAAACATCACATGCTTCTTGTTCGTTCATATAATATGAGTTGTCTCTTTGCATACTTCAAGTTGCCCACTTCTCCGGAGATGTGAGGTCACCCAACGAGATGCGTGCTCCAAACAACTGACGAAGTTTATCGTTTTCGAAATAACGAAATCATATTGTTCCCACGAAAGCATGAAGCCATCTCCTTTCTTGTCTACAGAATTTCTCCGAGCGACCAACCATTTTCTTCGTCACAGAAGCTGGCGAGCGCACTTCTACGAGTTCCTGGAATTCAACCCTCACACAGTGCCTTGTCTGAAGAGTACGTAGAAGTGCGAGGTACACAAACATTTGCGTTGAGAGATGACTTCCCGGAAAGCCATAGAAATAGAAGTGTTTCTCTTGGGAATCCACCTTTTGGTAGTTTACAAACTGTCAGAGACAAGAAAGTAAAGCTATAGTACTGGACAGCTAAAAAGAACCAGATAACTTGACAACTTTTGAAACAGTCACTGTCGAATGAGAACATATATTTATACTCGATTTAGGATGGTTTCGTTTCGTTTCGTGTTGACAAAAGCCGTTGCCAACCTTCACACAATTACTCTGTATATATTACGTATACGAGGTAGTGACATATTATTAAATTACAATTTGCTAAGAAAAAATATCTACTTTCGTAGACTTTGCCAACATTCAAGCAATTCGTGGAAAAAACCGTTTTGCTGCCACATTCCGAATCTGGTACACCCTAATACGTGGCCGGGACTGTAATAAGAGCTCTGAGAGGAAGGCAAGCCACAAACGAGAACATATCTGTGTTAGCAGACTCGATTTTAAAGATGTTATAAAGATGAATTCGCTAACTTGGATGGCAGTGGTGGCTAAGAGCGTGTAACAACTCAACGCTTCAGTCAAGGGTCGCGGGTTAGAGTCCCGCCTTGGAATTGTTTGTTTGTCCCTTGTCTGTTATATGTTATCGCGAAAGGTCTGGCTTTCTGCTGTCTCCAGATTAGCAGAGCCCGCAAGTATGTTGGTGCCAAGTGTATGATCAAATATGCGTCCCAACGGGACACTGGGTAACCAGCATTCGGCTGGATAAAAGACCTATGAAAAATATAAATTCCAGATGGTTACGGTTATTTATGAAAATTAAAATAGAAGTGTGGGATTCGAACGAAAACTGTTGGACTCTTGGACTCACTCTGTACTTAATACTTCAAAACACGTCATTATTCCGAAAGATAAAGAACCTTCAGCGATAGCTAGAGTATTTATTTATACTTACTTGATTATGCAAAACAGAGATGTAAGATAATGACCGTTTCTCAGTATCGTTCTTAATTAACCACCGCAAAACTATAATGGTAGCAAAAGTACCGTGTTGAACTGATAAATAGATTGGTGCGGAAATTATGTGGACCATTCGAATTTTTATGTTCGGTCGAAATATATGCTTTAATTCTTGGACGAGTTCGCATTAAATCAGAATTTCGGGAAATTAAGTGTTTAGGATTGGTTGAGAAGCAAAACTAAGTTGATGCACTGAAGTAGTAGAGAAACATCCCCGACATATTCTAACCTTTCAACTTCCTCTCGTTATCGGAGGGGGTGAGGGGTCGTACTCACCGCCCACTCCTCACACACACACTGTGTTGTATGCTAAGATTCTTGTAGGAACTTGGAACTCGGTTGTCGGTTCTTGAAATATTGAATATATAAATGTATTATTACGAATAATAATAATAATAATAATAATAATAATAATAATAATAATAGAGAGAAAAATGCTGAGCTTTCTCTGTCAGCTTTATAGTTTGCTTTAACTATTTGATGGGTGATTTTTATGTTCAGGGAAGTGGCGTTCTTGGAGGCTGCCTGAACGAAATAACTCTGAATTGACCAACTGCTTATACGGAATAGATAAAAACAAATGTGTAATCTTTTAAATACATCTATCTTGAACCAGTCTTGTACGGTTGCAGCCTGCTAATGTTTGTAGACCGTCTGCTTAAAGTCTTCGTTGTCTTTCCACTTTCTTCCTTCAGGTTCCGGGGATCCCAGGTTGTCGAGGCATATGCTCATTTCTGTTGATGTTGTTTCATGATATGTCTTCCCATCACCCCTGAGAGTTTCTGCTAGATCAATACGTCATTTATTGTCATTTCTCTAATTTTTACGTACGTTATCATGCCTCTTATTGGAATTCCATTTTACTGCACATTTTTTCAACGTATTTTTTGTAATTTACTTTATCCGCAATGAAGAATAAAGGGAGTCATCTCTGTCAATTTAATATATTTATTTAGAGAACTGGGTTTTGATGGCTTTGCCTTCATCATCTCACGCTGAGTTTGAAAAAAGTCAGGAGACTGTGCACACGTTCCAGAACAAAGGTATAGAGGTTCCGGCATAAAGGCGGCTCCCTAAATAAATATATTAAGTTGACGGAGATGGCTTCCTTTATTTCTTCATGTAATTACGTCAAAAATACGGCATCAGAATTCCCACAATGTATCTAGAATGTCTGTGATTCGCAAATAAGACGTATACACATACAATTTATATCTTTGTGATTACAGAGGATAGTGTGCAGTGACAGGAACGTGAGCGGGGCAAGAACATAGATGTGAGAGTGATGTTGCGTAGGTTTGATTGATTGATTTTTTCGTGTTTCCGGGCGCGTCAACTGCTTCGGTCATTAGTCCCGTTAGTGTAGTGCATGTTTTTTCCTCGGGAGATGGCGGGGATCTTCCCCCGCTTTATGGCGATATCCGGCGCCGACCTACCGGCAGCTAGGGGGCTTTCCCCCTAACCAGGACTCTCCCACAAGCTCAAAGCTCCCGACCGGTGTCCCGGAATATGTGGTAGTGTAGTGCATGTTAGTGTAAGTGTGTGTATGTAAGGGGAGAGGATAGGTCAAGGAAGGGGAAGGAATGATCGCGCGCGGTTCGTGGCCCGTTAGGTAGGATACTGCTCCGGCATTCGCCTGGTGTTGATCGGAGAATCCCGGAAAACTACCGATCAGAGCAACCAGCCGCTTTAATTCTCTTCCAAACAGCGACTGAATTCGACCTAGCTGAAACGCTAGTGTCGAAAATCCTGCCGCCGTGGGGAGTAGGAACATAAGACCTCCCGGTAAGAGGCGTTGCAGTGACATCAGTTGATGCACTGAACTACCGCTCCCGGTACGTGGCGTAGCAAAACGGCAGCACCAGGGCATCAACTACGGGGGGCGGGGGAGCGGAGAAGGGGGTGTGTCGGACCCCAGGGGCCTTCGCCTCCCGCGAGTGGGGGGCGTTGCTCCCTGAGAGCGGAGGTGGGGCGGCGGCGCAAAGGGACCCAAGAGAGGTCGAAGAGGGTGGGAGCGCGGGGGTCAAGAAGGGCGCGGGTGACGAAGAGGATGAGGGAGATGAAGCGGTTAGGCAGAAATGGGAAGCAGTCTGAAGTGATCTGGGAACGCAGGCTGGAGAGGTGGTTCGGAAATGAGAAGCGGGGAGTGAAGAAAGTGGAGGACAGGACGGAAGAGGAGTGGGGGAGTCAAGTGCGGGAATGGTAAAGTGGAGGAGAAGCGGGGATTGAGAATGAGGACGGGAAATCAGAGCGGAATTGTGGAATGGGGACAGAAGAGGTACGGAACGGCGAATAGGAATGAGATGGAGAGAGAGTGGGAAGTAAATGGGGAAGGCGGAGCGGGGAAAGGCAGCTGGAAGTTAGAAGGGAGAAGAAGTGGGAATTGGTAAGGGAGAGCGAGGGAGAGGAGCGGGAAATGAAGCGTGGAGGCGGAATGGGAATAGGAGCGGAGGTGAAGGGTTAGAAAGTAGGAAAGAGGAAGGGGAGGGGAACAAGTCTGCACAGCGGAGAAGGGCAGTGGGGACGTTCACAGGGGTGCACCGGGAGCGAAGGATAAACGCGGGGAGTCGGAGCGGGGAGTCGGAGCGGGGAGTCGGAGCGGGGAGTCGGAGCGGGGAGTCGGAGCGGGGAGTCGGAGCGGGGAGTCGGTGCGGGGAGTCGGAGCGGGGAGTCGGAGCGGGGAGTCGGAGCGGGGAGTCGGAGCGGGGAGTCGGAGCGGGGAGTCGGAGCGGGGAGTCGGAGCGGGGAGTCGGGGCGGGGAGGCGGAGCGCAGTCGGAAGCGGGGAGTCGGGCAGAGTCAGGCAGGGAGTCAGGCCCAGCGGGGGTCAGGCGGGGGTCGGAGCGGGGTCGGAGCGGGGGGTCGGAGCGGGGGTCCGGAGCGGGAGGTCGGAGCAGGGGTCGGAGCGGGGTCAGGGCGGGAGGTCGGAGCGGGGGTCGGGCCGGGGGTCAGGCAGGGAGTCTTGGGCGGGGAGTCGGAGCGGGAGTCGGAGCGGGAGTCAGGCGGGGGTCAGGCAGAGTCGGAGCGGGAGTCGGGCGGGGAGTCGGAGCGGGAGTCGGAGCGAAGTCGGAGCAGGGGAGTCAGGCAGGAGTCAGGCAGGGGGTCGGGCGGGGAGTCCGGAGCCGGGGAGTCGGGCGGGGAGTCGGAGCCCGGGGAGTCGGAGCGGGGGTCGGAGCGGGAGTCGGAGCGGGGGAGTCGGAGCAGGGGGGTGGAGCGGGGGGGGTCAGGCAGGGGGTCAGGCAGGGGTCGGAGCGGGGTCAGGCAGGGGTCGGAGCAGGGGGTCGGAGCGGGGAGTCGGAGCGGGGAGTCGGAGCGGGAGTCGGAGCGGGAGTCGGAGCTGGGAGTCCCAGCGGAGACGTTGGCAGGGGTGCAGCGGGAGCGAAGGGATGAAGAGCGGGGAGGCAGTGGGAGGGGCTGTTTTGCCGGCGGAGGCTCGAGAAGTTGCGCGACGCCGCCTATTGATCAGTGATACGCGGATAATTAATAGCGGCCCTGGCGGGCGATCCATCATCGCCCGCGGGCGGAAAAACGGCCGAGGCGCGAGCGCGAAGGCCCAGGAGCGTGGAGCCCCTCCCCGCCCCGCTCCGCGCCGTGCCGCCATGCTCCGCCCCGCGCCACGCCCCCCGAGCGGGACCGCCCGCGGGGCGACGCGACCCGACCGCCCATGTCAATGACGGCGGCGGCGGCGTCGAGTTCGAGGCCGAGCAAAGGACGAAGGTGACGCATCTCAAAACTGGCAATCGAGGAAGGGATTTCCTACACTGGAATACGTTTGCAGGCACCTTTGCCATCCCAGGGTTTCGTTGCTGCACTCTTTGCAGGTTTGTACTGGCTGAACTGGTTTGTACTGGCGCACGGAAATAACTGTTCTCACCATAGAGTCTCTCACTGGGGTTATTCAAATCCCTGCGGTAGCTATGTCGAATTCAGTCACTCCCTGGAGAAGAATTCCCGTTCTCGGCCGCTCTTATCGGAGGTTTTCGAGGGTTTTCGTGTAAATATCAGCTGCATTCCGAAGCAGTGCCCCAGTAAACTGGCCACTGAACGCGCGCAACCTTCTCTTGATATCATTCTCTATTCCCCTCCTCTTGCACGCACATGGCAGCTTGGCTGTTCCCTTGGTGGAAGAAGGGGAAACCCTGGAACCATACGAGTAGATCAACGTCATCTAGTGGGGTAAAAGCACCACAACCCGCAGGGGGAAACATTCACTACACTAACGGGACTGACAGCAGTTGACGTGATGAGAAAATTCAATCAACTAACACACATGCCGGTCGCTGATGATGATGATGACACCAGTCGGGAGCTGAGAGTGGTTCCCGGGTGAGGCGGTGCTGCGATTGAGGAGATATGTGGAATATAGCTCCCACCAATCGATGGTACGTCCCTACCGATTCCCACCTAGTGAAGAACATTGGACTTCAATAGAAAAATATTTGCACATCAGTCACGGAAATTATGACCACAGAAGTTGATACACCTAAACACACAAAATATTGAATCAATCAATCGCAGGTTTGGGAGTGTAGAGTATTCAAGGTAGAGTGCGACATGGGGAGCATAATTCAGAACTAGTAACATATATCCTCTGACTGAGCGAATGACTGATAGTATGTGGATATAACCTAGTGTATCTATTTTGTAGTTAAACTATGTCTTCGGATAGCGTAAAGGACACTCGTGCAGATCTGTGCAGATAGCAAAACAGTGCAGATCTCACTTTCGTTGAAATATCTGAACTTACAAAATTTGTAAATGTAAATTTTCTTCGGAGTCTTCCAACATCAACTACATACTGAAGATAAAGATGTTTCTTCTGAATAAGATCTCTTCTTCAAAATTAGATATTTAAATGAGACCTTATATATTTTTCAAAATAGGCATAGTTTTCGAGAACTTTCACGTGAGAAAGGTAAAGTCAAGCGAAATTTTTTCAAAACAGATTCAACGGATTCAAATATTTTCTTCAAATATTTGGTTCAAATACTGCTAAATACAGTGAATTACTTGACAGGTACTCCTTTTGTGGTATTCATTTGATTTTCACAAATTTACACAAAGGTGTTGTTTATTAAACATCTCTCTCGTCACTATTATTTACATAAAGGGCATTTGCTGTACGTTACTGCATTTGTAAACACAATTATTTCAAATGTTTTCTGATAAAGTTTCTTGAAAATTCAAAAAGCTTCTGTGAGAATGAGCTCAAAATTATGCATTTTCAAAAACCCCCAAGCGCCATTTTCTCGAGAACGGTTACAAAGTATTTAATAAAACGTTTTGTAAAGGATTATGTTTTACTTTTCTATAAAATTCATAGAGGCATATTTTAATTCTGCGATTTAAGGTCCTAAAAATTGAGAAAATGTGAAAAAATGTTTTGACGCCGATAAGTATCAGATGGTTCAATAGCTAGCCTAGACTAAAGAAATTATAAATTAGATTAATGCGAGAATGTCTGTGCTATTCTGTTGCATCTCTAGTTCTTGATTAGTGAACAGCATTGACCAGGCTAGAAACTTCTCGTGCCCCAAGTTTTCCTCTTTCGGGATTTTCCTCTCCGCCATAGCATTCACTTCCTTTATGGTGACTATACAACGATGGCAAGGCGTTTTGAGGCTCAATCCACAATAACATAGCTTAAATTATATTGCACGCTTTCTGAACAATTTTCTAACTTTCAAACCGGGAGAGGTAGCTCAGTGCATCAACTGATGTCACTGCAGCGCCTCTGACCGGGAGGTTCTAGGTTCGAGTCCTGACGGCGGCAGAATTTTTGACACTAGCTTTTCAGCTAGGTCGAATTCAGTCGCTGTCTGGAGGAGAATTCTAGCGGCCGGCTGTTCTAATCGGTAGTTTTCCGTGATTTCTCCGATCAACACCAGGCGAATGCCGGAGCAGTACCCTACCAAACGGGACACGCGCCGCGCGCGATCTGTCCTTCCCCTTCCTTGTCCTATCCTCTCCCTTTACACACACACTTACACTAACATGCACTACACTACCACATATTCCGGGAGACCGGTCTGGAGCTTAGAGCCTGTTCTGGCTGGGGCGGAGCCCCGCTGGTGGGGGAGTCCTGGTTAGGGGGAAACCCCACTAGCCGACGGTAGGTCGGCGCCGGATCTCGCCATCCGGCAGGGGAATATTACCGCCATGTACCGAGGAAAAAGCATTCACTACACTAACGGGACTAATGACCAAAGCAGTTGACGCGCCCGGAAACACGAAAAAATCAATCAATCAATCTAACTTTCAACATAGGAACATACCCTTAAAATAAATCATCACTCAAATAAATTAAAAATAATTCGGCATGTTACGAACCACTTAGTTCAAAGAGGTCTTTGCTTAAAAGTTTCCCAAAAGGCAGAAGTCACTGCCGTCCCTGCCATTAAGCAAAAGCGACCCACGCGGGCTGCGCCGGGGAATCTCTCGAGGCTCGTCGCATTTCAACACGTGTTCCGTCATTCATTAACGTTGTCGTCTCCGACGCACACGAGAGCCACCTGCAGAATTACGTTCTGCGGGCTGCCTTCCAGCAAATTCGTCCCATAACGTACATAAATGAACAGCCACTTCCACCTCTACGGTCGTCAGAGCTCGGCTAGTCACTTCATCACTCTCCCCGTATGGTCTGCGGGTTCTCTTCGCAGTTCATGCCATTATCGGATTCTAAATTGTATTAGGCCAGATTACAAGATCCAAACTTTTTTCGTCATTGTTTAACATGACAGAAACCGATGACACACTCACGCATGTTTTCCTTTTTTCTCGGATACGTACGTATATTTGGAATAGTATGCGTAGTACATAGAAAGTTATGTAATGTTGCGCGAAAAAAACTGCGAATTTTCGGCAGAAAAAAATTTATTCCCGGGTCCTGATAACGAGAATTTGGTTTAAACGAGATACTGCATAAAAAACTTCTCGAACCCGTAGTGTGGCTGGAATGCATTTTTGATGGGTCCTTGATGCCGAAAAACCAATTCAAAGCAAAACGTCCGTCCGTCCGTCCGTCTGTGAACACTTAGCGCCGAACCCATACGTAGGATTTTTTCCGAATTGAAGAAACCCCTGTCGAACTCAAAGGCGGCTCCAAATTTTTTCATTAAATTTCTTGTAAGAAGAGAGTAAATTACACTTATAAAGGTGGCATTGGTCTGGTTATCACAGTTAACTCGGAATTTTCGAAAATTGCAGTGGTTTGAGGAAATATTGGTTATAATCACAAGCATGTTGTTATTAATCAATGTATTTGTTTTGATACAGTCTGAAATATGAACACGACAGCCATTTATCAGTACTATATTGAAAGAATATTACGTATAAGTGTGTGTGAGTCATAATACATATTCTTATTGTACTTTAAGTGTCATTATGGTGAGTTACTTGCGTAGTGATTTTTTTTCATGCACATCCGTTGGAATCACTTTATTACTGAAATCGTTTGCTCTTTGTGGTGGCGAAAATTGTACCCATTATTCCTGTGTAACATGTATCAATTTAAATTGCCTAAAGGGAAACCGCTATAAGGTACGTAAGTACTTTTGCGGTACTTCTACCGTAAAATTTCATTCAAAAATTTGGAATTTTAATTTGCAAAAAAATGAAAAAAAACTCCAAATTACTTTCTCGTATACATACGGAGTAATATACGTAGTGTACAATAAGTTATGTAATGCTGCGAAAAATAGTTCGAGATTTCAATGGAAACACACGTTTTGCGGTCCCCTGATACCGAAAAAGTGTTTTTTTCAAAGCGTCCGCCCGTCCGTCTATCCTTTTGTCCGTGTGTGAACACTACTAGCGCCTAAACCGTGCGTAGGGTTTTTTCAAAATTGAAGAAAACCCTGTCTGACTGGCTCTAGTTAAATCTTTGAAATTTTGAACAACGTTATTTAAAATTTGGGGGTACTTTTCATGAAGCCGGCCGGATATTTTCAAAATTTTCTAAAAAATGGCTCCAAATTTCTTGTTTAAATTTCTTGTAAGATTAGAATAAAATACACTTACAAAATTGGCAAAGGTCTTAATATTACGGTAAACTCTGAATTATTGAAAATTGCAAAAGTTTGAATGTTTTCGACGTCTTCCTACAACAATAAAATTGAAGAAAGATTTTTCCTTCAAATGAAATTTGTTGTCCATAAATAGTAGTTTCATTTAGGTCATGCACACTTTTTGAAAATTTGAACTGGGCGAAACACCTGATCGAGATGGGGGTCATTGACCCGGAAGCTGCAGTACAATACTTGTTTCAAGTTGTTTAGAATAATACAGCCCAAATGGTAAATAATACATTAATTTTTACTCTAGCTACATAGATAAGTCGAAGTCAGCCGCTGCCTGGAAGAGAATTCTAGCGGTCGGGTGCTCTGATCGGTAGTTTCCCCTGGTTTCTCCGATCAACGCCAGGCGAACGCCGGAGCAGTACCCTAGCAAACGGACCTCCGTGAACGCGTGATCTTTCCTTCTTGTACCTCTTGCCTCTTATACACATACATACACACATCTACCCGCAGTTCACTACCACACATATCGGAAGCCTCACGAAAGCTTAGTGCTTGTTCCAGTTTGAGGCGGTGTCGCACTGATGGATGAGATGTGGAGGAGAGAAAGCCCGTAAGTCCACGTGTAGATCGGCACAGAGGCTCTTCTTCCAGCCGGGGAGGAACAGCGTCACCCCCCAAAATATAATATACACCACACCCTTGCGACCATTTGCCATAATAAATGACGCATTAAGTAATCAAAGTTCACTTATAGAACAAAATTATGAAAGCAGCTATAGCACGTATATTTTATTTTAACAGACATTTAACACGTCTTATTAACGTCTTAAAAACGTCTTAAAAACGTCTTATTAACGTCTTATTAACGTCTTATTAACGTCTTATTAACGTCTTATTAACGTCTTATTAACGTCTTATTAACGTCTTATTAACGTCTTATTAACGTCTCATTAACGTCTCATTAACGTCTTATTAACGTCTTATTAACGTCTTATTAACGTCTTATTAACGTCTTATTAACGTCTTATTAACGTCTTAAAAACGTCTTAAAAACGTCTTAAAAACGTCTTAAAAACGTCTTATTAACGTCTTAAAAACGTCTTATTAACAAGTTAATAAGACGTTTTACAAACCAATTAATACACATGTCACCTCCATCGAGAATAAGGCAGAACTGCAATTTCCACATACGACCGGTGCTCCACTTAACTTAATCTATTTTCGAGTAAAGCTTCTCGCTAATCTTCACGTGTGCTGTCAAAAACCATTGATACAGACGAGATAGGTGGTGCCATTTCGCAAAGGTTTAAAAAAGGATGCCAACATACTAAATTAACCACATGTTCCACATGTTTATTATTTCAGAAGATAAACCGCCATTGCAATGGCTTATAGAATGGCTGAGTACTTTCTGCAAAAATGTTTCCTACTATATTAATTAATTAATTAAATTTATTTGTGTGGATTTCGGGACTATTCAATTAAAGGTCTTCGAGGCTCAAGAATGATTTCTTGAGATAGCGATAGCGATGTTAAGATAAATGATGATGAAGAAATGAAATGAGAAGCAGGGGAGATGAGAATACCCTGAAAAAAACATATCTAAAGTTCGTTTTATCGTTTTATTTCTGAAAGGATTAACAGGAGGTTTGCATCAGACATTAATCCGTTTTAGACGAACTTATTTAACAATCAGTGAATCTAATGCGATTATATATACGTTGTATTGAATAAAAGTCTCGTACTGATTGAAGGAAATTTCAACAACTTCAATAAAACACTTGAGTTTGTGCTTCCGATTCATGATGATTCGAAACTGCAATGGCAAAGTTTTATATTTTCGACACTGAAACATATCCTCAAACGTAATAATTACCTTTGTAATCAGTGGAAACGAGAACAAAATACAATTTATTCCAAACAACTTAATTACAGGTGAATGCGATTAATTGAACTAATCACATGTTGCCTAAATGGACTTTATATTAGTGTTATATACGCTATGTAAAAATAACTACCGCCCAACAATAAAAAGTGCATTATTATTTTTTAATAGCCTCGCTGTGGCATTCTGTAAATCAATTATTTCTAACAACTGACTATGTTGAAAATAGTAAATTACGTTAGATTGATTACGTTTATTTCGAATACGGTTTTTTCAGGTATTCAAAGGAAGAAATAGTCTCACTGTGGCTTAGTGGCTTAGAGATACAATAAGCTCTTGAGTTTTGTTCCACCAGTAAATTCGACGCGAGATTATCTTGAAATAAATCCAATATTGGGGTTAAATACTCTAATATTTCATGTAAAAACGCTGACTCTCACAGCTTCGTGCCCAAAAACACAACACAATGAAACGTTTCATTGCTCTGAATAGATCAATCGCGCAATAAACCGAACATAGGATATAGTTGGAATTGAAAACGACGTAATGAACTAATGACTGCAGATAAGTGCCCAATGTATTCATTTTAAGATAGTAAAATTTAGTGTTTATACTACAAAGCGGGCTAACAAGAGCAAGTGATAACATATCTATGACCCACAACCTTTCATTTAAAGTAAAAAATACGAAATTTGGTTGAGCATAAACTTCCAACTTCTTTGTAAAAAATCTTAGTGTTTTAAAATATGGTTTCTATGCTAAATAAAAAAATAATAATTCTTAAATTTCGGTTATTGACATCTTGTAGGTCTTTCCAACGTACGAACTTCAGAAAGTAAAGGGTCATTTGAACGAATTGGTCGTTCACTCGTCCAATCGTTAGGGCGAGCACGAGGGCTGTTCAAACGGGCGTTCATCCAGTGCTGCCCCATTACCCGCCACACCAAGCACAAGCCAAAAATCGGGTGCCACACACGTTCCCGCGAGAATTTTTTCCACGTCAGCCGCACCCCAGAGAGAGACCTGAACCTCCCCCGCCCACGCCACCTACCCCTCCGACGCTACCGCTCGCCCTCTGTTGCGGCTTTTTCTGCAATTTACCCTGCCATAAATCGGAGACTCGGCGCTGGTACCGCCAGCGACCAATTAATCAGGTTGCAAATATACACGCTCTAATTAATTTGAATAATTTATATCTCCAAAAAATGCGTTAAAGGAACTTCAATTCGCAGAACAACCGTTCTCGTACAACCATTCATACTTGTAATTAAACCTAGAGATTTTACTCAAATTGAATGCCGTCATTAATTACGGGAAGGATGGCTGCAATATCTGCAGCGAAGGCGGCGGCGGCGGATGGGGGTGCGGGGAGGGGGTGCTGGAGGTGGAGGGGGAAGGAAGGGGAGGGGGACAAAACCGCAGGCGCGTGGCTGGCGGCGTGGGAGCGGAAGAATCGAAACTCACTCGACAACGCGCTGTGCTGACGCGACGTCGCACCTTGGCACTTCTGCGCGATTGCAGGAGATTCGGCTCGCGGCCGACAGTTCCGGTCAAAACAAAATATGTTTACGGTTATTGAGTACAACGTGCCTTTCATCAACAAAGTATTCTATTGCCACCGAATGAGTGCCTGACGTTATGTACTAGCAACTAATTATCATTATTTTTCCCGATTCATCCCTTTGAACACTACAACACTGGTATATGCTATTAGTACGCTTCTAGTTTTAAAGCAGAGTACTGTAATTTGCTTAAAAATTACTATTCAATCGAAGTTAGATAAAGAATTGACATGCAAATTTGGAATTATATTATCGTGGATAGAAAATTTATTTAATACAATATGAATAGATAATTGATAAAAATTTTAATAATTTGTTCAAAGATCATTTCAATTTATTTACTTTCAAGTGATTACAAGTTTGTAACGTCCAAGTGTAGAGTCAATGGGTGAACTAATGACTCAGTTATTGAATGTTCAGAGGTACTGTGAACATGTTACTAATGATAAATTGCAATGGTAATGTTCTCATTACCATTTTTAGGTTGAAGCGATGGGCTGATGCCCCGTCTTCATATGGGGTATATACAATTGACCTAGAAATCTTACTGGCGTCAGCTCTTCAACATGCAGTAAGCATCTACAAACTCCCGAGATACTACATGCTCTGAAGGGTAATGACTAGTGTAATACATATATCCTGGAAAAGTGCAGATTTCCATCGACGAAGTATTTCATTGCCACCAAATGAAAGTGTAGTGTGTCTACACCACGAGTGGGGATCTGCCCTTCTTCCCCGCCAGAAGCGAGGCGGTGATCACGAGTTGGCAGGTGTCGAATATATGGATAGGTTCCCGCCTCGCCGTATCGGAGCCGTGACGAGCGCTGTCGGCAGAGCGCCGGGCACACTGAAACTCGCTCGCCAAGGTGACGGACGCCAGCAGTCGGAGGCCTTGGCGAAGGCACTCGCCTAGCAGGGAGGTAATAAGCCGCCGCAAGAACGGGGCGACGATCTCGCCAAGGTGACGGCTTTTTCTGGTCTGCACACGGTGCTGACCGTGCATGACGTGGGGCAGCGGACTGCTGTACCTCGAAGTTGAATTCGACCCTATTGTATTCGACCTGGCTATTAGTGTGGGTCTTTTCATGAATAAATGCAGATGTTTTAGTGCTGCGTTTCATTTATTGTAGCGCAGTACGTAACAGAATGCCTCACGTACTGTACTCGCAAGTAATTGTCCTTATTTCATCTGATTCATCCCCTTCAGCCTTTCCCTGTTGTTGCGTGGGTGCAGACATCCTGCCCGACTGTTGACAGACGTTCCATCACGACAATTATTTCGTTGAGAGTGAATTATGCGCATCTGATATGAACAATGCGTTTTTTGGCAAATGGTATATTTTTATTAAACGATAAGAATTTACAATAAACGAGAGAGAACTTTTTTAGGCAAACTTTAATTTTCAGCCATAAACTTTTAATAGCCTTGTTCCTGTTGAAATGAAAGGTCCGAACGTATTCATCACCTTCTATTGGGAATTCTTAAAAATAATATTTATGATAAGCACAGTATTTCAAGAATCGTTTTTTAAAAAATAATATATTTTATATTATCAACTTACAAGCACATTATTTACAAATAACAATATAAAATGAACTGACCACTTCAATAATTATCAAAATTAAAAAATGATGTTAAACCTTTTCGACGTAGGTCACTGGAGTCATCCTTTCAAACTTTCTGTCATTGTTAATTACTAACTAATAACTCGACATTGCTAGTCATGATTGTGTTTTTATTCGTGATTTTCGTTTATTCTGCAATAGTCAGTGAGCACAACATAACACAATGAAACTTGTTTTCTAACATCTATATTTTATAGACTAAGAAAGTGGTTTGACTACGTACAGATATTTTTGACATTTGCACAATGTAAATGAATGCGTTGTGTGAGCGAGTATAAAGTGAGGCGACAATGAGAATTCCACCACTAATTTTCACATTCTACTAATACAATCCCTTTCTCCCACTATGAAAAATTTGTTTACACGAAATACTTTAAAATTTGGAAATATTCAGCTATGCTTAACGAATTTTCTCTAAATTCTTTTTTTCAATTTTGAAGGACTTTCCGTTAACCAAAATTTAACCGTAGGTTGTAATAGCATGAGGGCCTCAAAGTAATCGCCGCAGGACAGACTTTGTCCGCTGATCACTAGTTCAGTCGGTGAATGCGCCTGCTTGCCCGACGGGCATGCGCTCCTGGTGGCGGAGATCAGCAACAGAGGAAATGGGGTGAGGCAGCTGGGGGCATGAACAGCAGATGCACGAAGACTAAAGGGGCTTCAGTGAGTGACTATTAGGGGTTTCCGGGCGCGTCAACTACTTTGGGTTATAATCCCTTGAGTGTAGTGCATGTTACAGCCCAGAGGTAGTGGCGCGCCTCTTCCGCTAGAACGTGAGATCCGGCGCCGACCTACACGTCAGGTTGGTTGGTTGGTTGGTTGTTAGTGATTCCGGGCGCGTCAACTACCGAGGTCATTAGTTCCGTAAGTGTAGTGCATTTTTTTCCTCGAGAGTTGGCGATAATCTTCCCTAGCTACATGGGAAGATCCGACGCCGACTGATGTCGACTAGCGGGATACCGCTACCGGGAATCTTCCACCAGCGGGGTACCGTCCAAGCCAGGACCAGCACTAAGCTCGCGACCGGTCTCCCGGAATATGTGGTAGTGTAGTGCATGTAAGTGTAAGTGTGTGTGTAAGGGGAGAGGATGAGAAAAGGAAGAGGAAGGAAAGATCGCGCGCGGTCCGTGGCCCGTTTGTTAGAGTACTGCTTCGGCATTCGCCTGGTGTTGATCGGAGAAACCACGGGAAACTACCGATCAGAGCAGCCGACGTCTAGTATTCTTCTCCATACTGCGACTGAATTCCACCTAGCTGACAAACTAGTGTCGAAAATCTTGGCACCGCCAGGGGCTCAAAACTAGGACCTCCCAGTCAGAGGGTCTGCAGTGACATCAGTTGATGCACTGAGCTATCTCTCCCGGTCTACATGTCAGCTTGTGATGTTTCAACTGCCAGGAATCTTCCATTAGAGGTGGCGATGGTGTAACGGTTAGCGTATCGGTCTGTTATACCCAAGTTCGCGAGTTCAAACACGATCGAAGCCGTGGATTTTTAAGGGCGAAAAAATCCTTCGTACGCCTTCTTTCGGAGGAGAAGTAAAGCCCATATTAGTAGATTTACTGCATGTAAAATATTCTCAAGCCTAAACGAAGTCTCTGAGCTAAATTCAAATTGCCTGTTCTTTCCGTCTTTCTCTAGGACTAGATGAAAGGAGCGTAACGAAATTGCGCGTGGTCAGACGGAAGAGCAGAACTCAGGGCCTGAGTCTCGCCACGTAAAATAAGGCATTCGTTCATTCATTCATAGAAGAGCCTCGCCCCACACGTAAAAATCTCTAAGCTCCCGGATTGTCTTAAGGCATATATGGTAGTGTAAATAATTTTGAGCGTGTAAGGGTAGTGAAAGGGAGATTAAAGAGCGAACAAATATCGCATGCCGTCCGTAGAGCGTTTGTTGAGGTGCTGCTCCGATGTTCACCTGGTATTTTAGGAGAAGCTTTCAATAGAAAACTACCAATCAGAACTGCCGGTCTCTAAAATTCTTCCCCAGACAGTGGCTAATTTGTTCAAAGTTAAGTCGAAAACCCGTTATTGTTGGAGCTGAAACCTTCGAGCCTCCATTTCAGAGACGCTGCAACGGTAAGGGTTATTCTCAGCAAGCTATTTTAGCCAAAGTTAACTTCAAAAGAACCTGGATTTAATAGGTAGCATGACGTAATATTATTAATAACTATATTAATAACGGTGTAAGGCCTGCTCTTTCACATATCCAGTCAAACGAAATTACTTTATAGCAAGGATGAAACATAAAACGTTAGGAAGAAGCCTGTTTCTGGGGATAAAAATAAAGAGACAGTCTGCCATAACACCTCAAGTGATTGATTAAATCAGAAAAATCTGGAGGACTGAGCTGAAATTCAGACATGTAAAATATTATGCAAATAAAAGAAGGAAAAAGCCAAAATATTAAGAAAAAGGAAAATTCGAAAACATAAGGGAACACGAGGAATGGGAAGAAAAATATGAAAAAATATACCATAGAAAGTATTATTATTATATATTAAAGTTATTATTATTATTATTATTATACAATTATGTCTCTGGATGTTGTCCCAGGATTGAAGTGACCTTACGGGCTTTTGCCAAGTGAAGGCCCTTTCCGATTTTGATTTTGGAGTAGGATATATGTATTAGGCGTGAGTCACACTGCTATCCAGAAACTTCCTAACTATTTTGCATGTGTTGAGGATTGTAGCTTTTTGTAATTCTATATACAATGATTTTGTCAGGTTTAACTGTTGTAGGCTATTATACAAGGTTTTTGGGATGACTCCATTTGTGGATACAATGATGGGTACCGTGTAAACTTTCTCCATTTTCCATAGCTGTTTTATTTCTATTGCTAGTTCAGTATACTTGGAAATCTTTTCCATATGGGAGGACTGAAGGTTGTGTGTATTTGGGATTGCGATATCCATTAAGTAGGTGATTTTATTAGTTTTATCAATTAATGTGATGTCTGGCCGATTGTGTGCTATTGTTTTGTCTGTAATTATGGTTCTATCCCAGTATAACTTGCAAGTAGAATTTTCCATTATTGTTGTTGGTGTGTACTTGTAATATGGCTGCTTGATTTCCAGAAGATTCCAGTTTAATGCAATCCTTTGGTGAAGAATTTTGGCTACCTTGTCATGTCTGTGTTTGTAGTCTGTGTGGGTAATTATTTTGCAGCCGGATGTAATATGCTGAATTGTCTCACTGGACAGGTGACATCTTCTACATAAATCATTTTCCAGTGCTGGGTCTTTAATGATGTATTTGCGATAATTTTTTGTATTGATAACCTGGTCTTGAATTGCTGTCATGAACCCTTCTGTTTCAGCGAACAGGTCGCCACGGGAAAGCCAGGCGTTCGACGCTTCCAAGTCGACATGGGGCTGTTCCAGATCGTGGCGATGTCTTCCATGGAGTAGTTTTTGTTTCCATGACTGATATTTATCAGGTGGTTCAGTTGCAAGACTTAAGGTGTCCCTATTATAGTGATGCAAGTTAAGTGGTGTGTGTTTGTTATCTGCTAGTACTATTGCTTTATGCAGGGGCGACTCCTTTTTCTGGGTGACAAAATATTCTTGAAGCAGGTTAGTTAATTTATTGTGTAGGTTTGTTATGTCTATCATGCCGCGGCCACCTTCCCTTCGTGGTAGAGTAAGTCTTTCTGTTGAGGAGTTAGGGTGATGTATTCTGTGTCTGTTTAATGCTGTTCTTGTTTTCCTTTCAACATTTGCTAAGTCAGTTTTTGTCCAGTGAATGATACCAAAAGAGTAGGTAAGTACTGGTATTGCAAACGTATTGATTGCTTTGAACTTGTTTCTCCCGTTGAGTTGACTTTTCAGTATTTTGGTCAATCTGTTCGTATACGTTCTTATAAGCGTTTCTCTGATAATTCGGTGTTCAATACGTCTGGATTGTGCAAACCCCAGATATTTATAGGTGTCTTCTTCAGACATTGCCTCGATTGTTTCTCCATTTTGAAGTTGAAAGCCTTCACATTCTCGTGTTCCTTTAGTTATTTTTTGTATTTTGCATTTGTCTATTCCAAATTTCATTGCAATGTCTCTATAGAAAGATTCTGTTATTTTGAGTAAATGTGAGAGTTGTGGCTCTGTTGTTGCATATAATTTTATATCATCCATATACAGTAGATGTGAAAGCTTGAACTGTACCATTTTATTACTTTTGATGTTGAACCCATAGTTGCTGTTATTTAATCTGTTTGATAGGGGATTCAATGCAAGGCAGAACCAAAGCGGACTGAGAGAATCGCCCTGAAAGATGCCTCTTCTAATGGCAATGGAGTCTGTTGTTATATGTTTCTCTTGTGAGACAAGCGTAACTGCAGTTTTCCAATTTCCCATAGTATGTTCAAGGAATGTAATAATTGATGGATGTATTTTGTATATCTTAAGAATTTTCAAAAGCCAGGAGTGGGGAACTGAGTCAAATGCTTTACTGTAGTCAATGTATGCTGTGTATATATTTCTATGATCTTTGTATGCTTGTTCCATTACCACAGAGTCCATTAGAAGTTGTTCTTTGCACCCCTGGGAGTGCTGTCTACATCCTTTTTGCTGTTCGGCTATTATTTCGTTTTTTTCACAATGTTTATATATATTGTCTGCCAGACATGCAGTCAATATTTTGTAGATGGTAGATAGACATGTAATTGGTCTGTATTTGGATGGGTTTGTAGTATTGGAATCTTTTGATTTCAAGTATGTAATTCCTTGCGTAAGGTAAGATGGCATTGTCTCAGGCATCTGTACAAAATTTGTAAGGTGTTTTGCTAGTAGCACATGTGTACATGTAAATTTTTTGTACCAATAATTGTGAATGTTATCAACACCTGTTGCTTTCCAGTTATGAGTCTCTTTTATGGTCCTACTGATATTTTCCACTGTAATATCTGTAAATTCCATGTGTGTCATTTGTTTGTAACGTGTTTCTTCTTCTTTTATCCATGTGGCTTTATTGTCATGATGAAGGTCTGTAGACCAGATTGACGACCAGTAGGTTTGTATTTCATCTTTAGTCGGTATTCCGTTATGTGTGATTTGGCGCTCCGTTTCCCTGAGGCTATTGTAAAATTTTTTCTCATTGGTATAGAAAAGATTGTTATGTTTTTTGCGGGCTGCACATTCTTTATAACGTCGAAGACGTTGACAGTAAGCACTTAATTTTTGTTGAAGAGTGTCTATGTATTCATCTATGTGTTGATTATGATTCTCATGTTTTGTGTGCGTTTTGATTTTGTTGAAGATAGTCGCAGCATGTCTAACTACGTTCTTACTCCTATTACCTTGTTTGTATTGTGTTAGCCTCCCCAAGTCTTTTCTGATGTTAGAAATCTTCTTGTCTATACGTTGTTGCCATTTTGGTTTCTCGTGTACCTTTCTGCCCAGTGGTATACGTTCGTAAGTGCGGGAGCCATTAGTTCTGGCTGCTGCAACTGCACCACAATAGATTGCCGTGTGGACGTCTGTAAAGCTGGTATGGTGTATGAGATAATTTGGGATAACAGACTTGTTCAATATTTCAACTATTTGGGCTAGTTTTCTGGATGTTTTCTGTCTTGGGATACTGTGCCGTTGTGTTGGATCCGAGCCTTCGAACTCAGTAATTGAGGCGAAGAATTCATCTTGTACTTTTGTTTCGAGGGTATCTTCATTTGATTTCGATTTCTGCATACTTGTTTCAGTATCATTTGGAGGTATTTGATGCGTTATATTTAGGGATGAATTTCCCAATCTCAGAGTTGTCCCGGTCATCTGTTCAGAGTATCCTGAGATTGCATCAGAAACTGTATTTTGAGTTGTGTCTGCGGTTATTAAGTTAGTTTGTTGGGTATCACTGCTGAGAGGTTTTGCCACCTCTGATTTCATTTCTTCTAGTAACGTCTGCGGCAGGAGGTTGTTAGTGACAATTGTACGACGTTGATCAGCGATCCTTTGTTCTGTAACATTTAATTCGGTATACTGCATTCTAAATAGCTGATATAGTTCATGCCTGTACATCGTTAAATCCGTTTCCAATTTTGTGATTTTATAGTAAGTGCGCATAATGAATATGTTTACGTCAGTGGTCCATTTTAAGCGCTGTCTTACTTTTCCTGCCTTGGTGGTTGAGGGCAGACTCTCCCTCAAAACACTGTCGGTAGGTGGAGCTGGAGGATCTTTAGTGCTTCCATTAGTATCGGCTGTAGATTTTTCGGGTAACCCGATAGGCGCCCGCCTGTTCAGCGACCTACCACCGGAGGTTTGCAAACTGTCACGACCAGCACCGGCTCCAGACGTGCCCTGACGCTCCCCAGGCAGCGGCCCTTTCGTTTTACTTCTAGTAAACATTTCTCCATAAAAATGGGTTTTGTGCCTTTTATACCTACGGCCAGGTGTGATGGCAGTAACCCTACTTACTTGGGTTCTTGACGCCGCCGTTGGCCATTCTGTTGGCTCCTCCGCCGCCGCCGTAGGAGGACGTCCTGCCTTGACGTCTTCCAGCCGAGAAAGCCTTTCCCTTGTGTGGCACTAGAGTATAGCCTTCCTCGACCCCACCTCGTTCGTCTGCTCACCGACCTGGTTTCCGCTGGGGTTGATACCCAACCTCCACTCAGGTTGCTCGGCTTATCAGGTCCACCGCGTGAAGGTGAACGGGTGGTTGAGATGTAGAGGCTGAGGTCACTCTCTTGTTGAGTGACTATTTTCGCATACATCCCTATTATTATTATTATTATTATTATTATTATTATTATTATTATTATTATTATTATTATTATTATTATTATTATTGCAGTAAGTATTCATTCGTTTATACTTTTATTCTATATATTCATTTGGTTATACAATTGCGGTCTTAAACTAATTTCAATAGATTCCCAAAGAATTTGTCAGTATATCTCCTAGGTTGCTCTAGATTCTCATTGACGAATCTTGGTTGTTTGGTCGATTCCAGTCCTAGTTCAAGAGAGGAAAATAGTAAGATTTTATAGGATATCGAATGAAAAGGGAGAGTTTTTCTCAAATGTGAGGAATTGGTGTTTTAATTTTGTGGTATCGTCGGGCATGCCCAGAAAGAAAGAGACCTTTTTCACAGGACCCGGTACACTAGTTTTCACCTCTCTGAACCTGCATTCAGATCTCGGCCGCAGCAAGAGGACTTTTGCGAGCACAGAAAATCAACTTGTTTCTCCTGCTACCACTATAACCCTGCTAAATCATCATTTACTTCATCATCATCAACAATTAATCAATTCATTCCCCTTCTCCACTGTAGGCAAATGATAATTATAACATACCGTGTACGATAGATGTGACACGGGGCGAGGGATAAAGAGAGACGACAAGACCGCAGTAGGTAGAGAGAGTAACAACGCTGGCTCCGGTAGCGGCTGAGCCGACAGATAAGCGGCAACAAGGCACGACGTCGCTTCTGCCTCCACCCCGCCACTGCAGCTCGCACTCCACGCCCACGTCTCGCAACACTGCACTCGCCCCGCGCCCCACCCTGTCACCACCCCGCGCCCTGCGCCCCGCCCCTCACCCCGTCCCGCGCCCCACTCCACGTCCCGCTCACTCCCGCCCCACCCTCCCCACTCCCCGCCCCTCTAACTCCGTACGCCACCTTCCACCCTATCCCGCACCACCCCACCCAATCCCCGCCTGTCACCACTCTCTATCCCACCTCCCGGCCCGCCCCACGTCCCGCCCCACGTCCCGCCCCACGTCCCACCCCATCCCCGCCCCATCCCATCCCCACCCCATCCCCGCCCCCATCCCCGCCCATCCCCGCCCCACCCGCTCCACACGCCCCTTCCCCGCCCCATCCCCGCCCATCCCGCCCCATCCCCGCCCCATCCCCCGACCCATCCCCGCCCCATCCCCGCCCCATCCCCGCCCCCATCCCGCCCCATCCCGCCCCATCCCCGACCCATCCCCGACCCATCCCCGACCATCCCCGACCCATCCCCGACCCATCCGACCCATCCCGCCCCATCCCCGCCCCATCCCGCCCCCATCCCGCCCCATCCGCCCCATCCCCGCCCCATCCCCGCCCCATCGCCCATCCCCGCCCATCCCCGCCCCATCCCCGCCCCATCCCCGCCCCATACCCGCCCCATCCCCGACCCATCCCCGACCCATCCCCGACCCATCCCTGCCTCACCCACCCATGCGCCACCTACCCCTCGCCCTACGCCCTGCCAAGCGCATGCGGCTCACCACGCGCCTCTTACCAGCCCCTGACCCCACATCCCATGGCGCCCTGCCCCGCTTCCAGAGCCTCTCCCTGCCCCCTCTCGCCTTCTAAATCGCGCCCCGCCCCTAACCTATGCTGCTCGCCTCCAACCCTGCCTCCGCTTCGCCCCCATCCCTCCCCACCCCCGCGCGCTCCGCCGCTCCCGCAGCTTCCGAAATTGAATAAGCGCGCGCCGGCAGCGCGGCGCCCGTACGTTGTCATTTAGGGGAATTTCGGCAGATAACGCCGCAGCGCCGGTCGCGGGTCATTAGATAACGGCCGGACCTCGGGCTAATAGCCTAACGTGGTCTTGCTAACGAAATGCGCGTTATTGGGCGGCGCTCCGCACTCGCACGGCTGCAGGCGGCGGCGGCGACGGCGGCGGAGGCGGAGGAGGCATGCAGTTGCATCGGCAGCCGATTGCCGTAGGGATCGAGTCTAGGCCTTCCGGAATGGACGTGTAACGGTATTGGCAGGAATATGCAGAATTTATAATGTTACCTATTGTAAAAATGGTTTAATACAATAGAGGCAGGGGCAAAGAACGTCAAAAGATATTAATACGAATTTACTTTAGTTATTTTGAACATAACTGTACGTAGTGACTATTTGAAAAGACCCGAAACATCAAACAACTGATAATGACAATGATGACGATCATGATTGTTGTTGATGATGATTGTCATGCTCTATTCCAGTGTTCAGGCGCTGAAGGAACCTATCGGCGAATTTCTCTTCTACTCTAGGCAGATGGTGTCACTGATGATTTGCTTTGCCTTCCAAAACAGAGATAGTACAGCATCTCCAACAAAAGATAACACAGTGTAACAAAAAAATCTTTTATAAAAAATGTCGTTCCCCAAAGGTTTTCGCATTTCTCTTGATCACAATAGTGTTCAAAGTGTACGAAGTTTCAGCCTTTCAAAATAACAGGAAAAGTTTGCCGTAATGCCCTAAATTTTGAAATAAAAGTAAGAAATGTTGACCACCTGTTAACAAGATGAAGAGACTCATTCTTTTGATGTGAAAACAAGTCTTAAAACCTAAAACCATGAAGCAGAAAAACAATTTTTTTCGAATTTTTCCAGATTTTTCATATGTTTACCGACTTCAGAAAAAACAAACATAAAATGATGAAAAACGAGCAAGCTCAGAGTTCTCTGAGCTTGCTAGCTTGTTGTAACTCCATATAACACTGGATATTCGGACTAACGGTATAAAATGTACTAAAATGTTGAAGAAAACCATAAAGAATGCAGCGATAAGTTTAAACCTACATTTTATTTGGTAACACCAAAGTAAAACATAGTATCAATTTAAAAATATTAAACATACGCCGTAATTAGTTGCCCTAAGAATTTGTAAACCCTCCAGTAGCTGTCAAACAATACCATGACATTAGTTTAACTACTTTTTTACTGAAAACTTACTTTCTAATGCACTGAAGTTTCTCTCTATTATGTTCATAATAATGAACTAGATTTTGGGTTCATTCTTCATTTTTGTCTGTCGAGTGACTGAAGTTTTCAATAAGGAGTTTTTGAGTTTACACTCGTATTGTCATTGGGCAGATTCATTTTCTTATTCCCGGTATGACTTTCACAGACTGACCTTTTCTGTTCTTGATGAGGTGAAGTGGTGCGTAGTCCTGGCTGAGCAAGGCCGGGCTAATGCTGCCCTCGGTGCTGGTCGTGAGCGGCGTTGCTGGGAGGCTTATGTCCATGGCCTCGCTCCTTGGTGGAATCAGCGACACTGAAGAAACGTCACTGTTTTCTCCGTTATGCGCAGTGCTTCGAAAATTGTTTGTCCTGTGCATGGATTAACGGCATAAGCCATATACTTTTCCCTAAATAGTTGGGTTCAGATATTAGAGATGATACTGAACGCAGACACAAACTATACACAGAGTTCACTAGAAGGCGACCGTGCCAGGGCTGATAGAGCCAGTCCGGCGTGGAGCGATATCGACTGCGACGAGCGGAGCGAACTGCACTGTACCCGTGGTCGACCGGCGAAATGCTCACCAGCCTTGAACAAGACCACGAGAAGATGGTCGAAACGTCGGGACCTCAGCCTTCGATGCGGCATCACCCAGACAGTCAAGAGCATTTGCATTATTCTGGTCGCGAAAGACTACGACTTTGCAATCATCTTCATTTCAGTCTGAGTTTTTTTTAAATAAAAAAAATTGCCACTGCTTCTTTTGTCAAATACAAAAAATTACTTCTGAAAATTATAAGGACATCTTGGCCAAATTCGTGGATGTATTTCACCTACGTGACTCCCAAAACATCAGTTAACTTACAAAAGCATCTGCAACTTTTGTAAGTGGTATTCTATTAAAACTTAACAAATACAAATCGCTACCAAACATATTTGAAGCAGTAATTTATTACATCAATGTCATTTTCCAGTGTTTTTCTCAAAGCGTATATATTTTTGTCCAATAAAGTATTGTAAACATCCGAGTGACTTTGTGAAATGCTCCAGGATTTCGTCAACAAAACCGAGAGTATTTATTAAGAAAACCTTGGCAATTTCAGTCCCCTGTAGTCAAATAGTTAGAGTTCACTGCAGTTACAAACTGTGTAATTTAATTATTTATACTTATATTGGTGACATATTCGTAAAACTACGTTTAAACGTATAATTTTTTTTCAAATACAAATCGCAAGTAATGTAAATATTAAAGATGTGAGAGGTGTCAAATACATTACATTTATGTAATTTTTAAAAAATGGAAAGAATACAGCAAGTGGAGTTTATGTCATGTTATACAGGGCATTTAGCACTATCACTACGAAAAGTGTAAAGAAAAACTTTGGATCTGTTTTTGAGAAAATCTTGTTTTTAATATTGCCCATATTTCACTCAAAGATACAGAAAAACTACTAAACTTTTCAAAAAAATGCATATGAATAATTGCATATGAAGAACTTATTGTGAAGAACAAATTTTATTTGAATAAAAAATCTTCGTCTTGAGTGACGCCGAAGAATTCGAACAATTATAATTTCCCAAAATTCAGAGTTAACAGTGAAAATGCCATATTTATAAGTGAATTTCACTCTGTTGTGACAAGAAATTTAAAGAAAAGATTTGCAAACGTTTTGATAAAATTTTTAAAATGTCATTCAGCTACTCTGCGGAATCTTCATTTTAGGAAAAATTCAATGAATAGTTTAGGCTCTAGCGTTGTTCACTGACGGACAGACAGGTACAGACGTTTTTCATTTAACTAATTCGTGGATATCAAGAACCCAAAAATCAAGAAATCTGATTACATAGCGTGTTAGAAGAAGAACATATTGGAACAAGATTTATTCCTTTTGGAGTATCAGAGATTCAAAATATGATTATTTTAGTTTTAGCCTTTTTTTCACGCAGCATTACATAACTTTCTCTATACTAAGTATATTACTCCGTATATACGAGAGTCCATATACGAGAGAGTAAAAAAAATGACGTTCCACAGTTGCGAGGGGGACTGTCTCTTAGCCAGCGGTATCCAAATCTCCACTGCCCTTTTTCCACTCATCACCATTTCAAGTGTACAATTGGCAATAATAGTATATCAGATCCATGGGGGTCAAAATGTGACGAGATTAAACGTTAACTGAAATCCAAAAAAGGAAGCATTCTATAAACTGCTTTTTTTCTTTTAAATATTCATTTACGACACATCCTGCGAATAAAAAACATGCTGAACGATCATGAGGAAGACCTCTCAGCCAGCGTTATCTCAATCACCACCGCACTTTTGCCAACCACTACTCGCCCGCCGCCTCGCAGGGCCATGGAGCGGCCGGCGCCTGAGCCGGGGGCGGGGGACGGGGGACGCCGGCCATTTTGCGAGTGTCGCAGCTGACCCAAGGAGTCGCCGGAGAGCCCAGGGCGCAGTGCGGAGCCCTGTAATCCCGCGCCGCCCCCCTGCCGCGCGCAGCCTGTAATCCGAGGGCGGCCTTCGGGCCTGGAACGGAGCCCCGGCGGCTGGGCGCTCGTAGGTGCACCGCCCGCCCGCTTGTCTGCCCGTCCCACACGCTCCTTTCCCTCCTCCCAGCCCCGCCCAGCTCTTTCCCCTCCCCGCGCCACCCCGTTATGTTCCGCCTCCGCCACGCTATTCTCTGCCCCGCCACACCACGCCCCCTTCCTCTCCGTCCCGACCGTCCCGCTCCGTTACGCACCCCTTCTGTTCCTCCCTTCCCCTCCCCACCCCACCGCGCTCCCCTCGCCCCGCCCCTCCCCCCCCCGCCCCGCATCTGCTGCCCCCGCCCCGCCCCGCCCCGCCCCGCCCCGCCCCGCCCCGTCCCGCCCCGCCCCGCCCCGCCCCGCCCCGCCCCGCCCCGCCCCGCCCCACCCCGCCGCGTCCCGTCCCGTCCCATCCCCACCCCGTTCTAACTCACTCCGCACATCTTGCCCCTCCAGTCCCGCCACACCCGTCCCGATCCTTTTCTTCCCGTCCTGCCCCGCTCGGTCCGGTGCCACCATGTCACGCCACGCCATTTCTTGCTCCGCCATACCACTCCACGCCCCTCCCCTTCCCACCTCACCCCAACATGCCCCGTCCCCGCCGCCTGGCAACTCCGCGCGTTGGGACCGCACCTGTCGGATTTGAACGGACAAAGCAGGTTCTTGTTCACATATCGATATATCAACCACCTGATATTAGATAGTCACTTCAAAGATCCATTTTTATATTCATTGAAATTGAGCATCAGAAGATCTCAAAATAATTCGCACTGGATGAAGAAATTTTTGGAATGAAATTTTAACCAAAATTAACAATCTATTTCACCCACATTTTCTGGTAACTTAAAAATTATTGATTCTAAAGTGGCTGCGTGGTGAATTTCATTCACCACCCTCATATTTTGAATGTTACTGGAAGATAAAAACAAATTAAGTTTGATTAATTCTTTGATTAATTTTTTCATGTTTCCGGACACGTCAACTGCTTTGGTCATTAGTCCCGTTAGTGTAGTGCATGCTTTTTCTCGGCGGTGATCTTCCCCGCTAGATGGCGAGATCCGGCGCCAATCTACCGTACGCTAGTGGGGTTTCCGCTAACCTGGACTCTCCCACAAGCAGGGCACCGCCCCAGCCAGGACAAGCTCTAAGCTCCCGACCGGTCTCCCGGAATATGTGGTAGTGTAGTGCATGTTAGTGTAAGTGTGTGTGTAAGAGGAGAGGATAGGACAAGGAAGAGGAAGGACAGATCGCGCGCGGTCTATGGCCCGTTTGATAGGGTACTGCTCCGGCATTCGCCTGGTATTGATATGAGAAACCACGGAAAACTACCGAGCAGCCGGCCGCTAGAATTCTCCTCCAGACAACGACTGAATTCGACCTAGCTGAAAAGCGAGTGTCGAAAATCCTGACGCCGTCAGGACTCGAACCTAGGACCTCGCGGTCAGGGGCGCTGCAGTGACATCAGTTGCACTAAGCTACCGCTCCCGGTATTAATTAATTAATTAGTTAATTCTTTGATAATCTGTATTGCTGTCACAACGAATAGAAACAGTACAAAATCATTTCTTATAAATAATTTACAAAAAGCAAGATGCCAACAATATTATAAACACAAAAAATGAAATGAAGCTACGTACACATGGAATAACTCAGAGGAATCGCTAACACTGATCTCTTCACTATTTTACATCTGCACTTTCACATTTTATACACGTTATTACATTATGTCACTGTTGTTTATATACAAAGTTAAATTATCATCACTTGAATGACCAAAATGTATAAACATTTTATTTTTACAGCCAAATTTCTCCAATATTTTTCCAAGCGTTTATACAGTATAAATCCTAAGATCTTTTAAAAATGAAGGGCTCAGTAGAATAAGGGACTATCCCACATTGGCTGTCGTCCTGTGTTCGGCCTGGGTGAACGAGAAAGCGACGGCAGAGGCGTGCCCGCCGTTCTAAGAAAATGGGACCTCAACTACGTTTTTACCGCTGTTTGAAATAAAGGCATTAAATTGAAAGATAAAAATTGAATGTTTTGAGAAAATAATTGTTTAAAAGTTACATTACATGCAAATTTACGCAAAAAGTACTTACCTTTTTGAAAATTGTACATGATTTCAATTCATATTATTTCAACCCTTTTTTATTAAGTGAACTACTGGTGTTACTACAACACATTTTTTTGCATTACTTATCAATTTGCAACTTTCAAAATTTCTGAGATTTCAACGAAAACGAGACCTATGCACATTCTTTAGAGCATTCCTTTGTTCTCTCATTAAAACGTAGAAAAAATTTAGTACGTTTTCTGAGAAAATGTTTTTTATAAATAGCATTAATTTCAAGCACAAATTACGCGAAAACTTTTCTTTAATTGTACTTGGACTTTTTCATAAGAGCTGATTTCTTGGAATAAATTTTATTTAATGCACAAATCTCTCTCTTCAATTTTGCAGTTTTCAAGTGTTTACTTTTGAAATAGAAGTAGCACCAATTTTTTACCATATTTTGATAGATAGATAGATAGATAGATAGAGAGAGAGAGAGAGAGAGAGATAGAGAGAGAGAGAGAGAGAGAGAGAGAGAGAGACGAGAAGAAAGTTAAAAAATATTTAGTACGTGTTTGAGGAAAAAATGAAAATTTCCTGTAGTTTATACTAAATTACTTGAAAACTACTTATATTTTTGAACAATTGCGCATGTCCTTATTTCAAGATATGTCTTTAAGAAACAGATTTAATTCGGAAGAAATGTCTTTCTTCAATAATACGGTTGTAGGGAAACGCTGAAAACAATTTTAACTTTTGCATTTTTTTTAAAAATCAGGGGTTTCAACTAGAATGAGACATGCACCAATGTCTCAAGTGACTTTTAAGCTATCTGAGACAAAGTTAGTTTGTCTGACGAAAGAGTCGAAGTGAGTTTAAATTTTTTTTAAAATGGAGCCATATTTGAGAAAATTTTAAGTTGAGACATCATGAAAATTATCCCCCAAAATCAAATTATGCGTTTCAATCTCTAGTTCTTTTGGATTAATCGAGGAACATCAATTTTGGAAAAAACCGGCTGAACGGTTTAGGAACTAGCTTTAATCGTATAGTTCAGTCTATTACACGATTAACTGCTGACATTGTCCCTTGTTTTGGACATAAATGTAGCTTCACAATGCGCAGGTTTTGTTGAGCTCTCCTTTTCCTAGTAGTGGGAGGAGTAGAGCCAGGCTATGGATCACTATTTTCTTAGCAATACAAAAAAAAAATATAATCTGCAGTTCGCTTACCGATGCAAATTAGTTTTGTATAATTCGGGAGCAAAAATGTCTACTTATTAAATGTTGCTAATCTCATTTTTTACTGATTTCATCATTCAACTATTTATAGTTAAAATGTTGGGAAGAGATTCTAGAATTAAAAAAACCTGATCAGATGGTACTTTTACCTCATACTTCACATACAGTTTTTTCACTAAATAAATCAAATTAAATCAAATCAGTTGCATGGACTAAACATATGTCTCTATGTACTTGTATATAGGCGACCACTCCATCTCGCTCGGCTGGACTTCATACGCTGTCTATGGTCCTGCATGGAACGGGCAACTAGAGGCGATGTCTGCAACGCGTTGCGTCTGCAGGCGGCGGGAAGGGACAGCGGGGGCGAGGGTGGGCGAGGGCGGGCGCGGGGGCGGTGCGGTGACCACAGGCCAGGGCGCCCTCATGCTTGGCCGGCCACATCACACGGCACGGGGCGGCGGCGGCGGCGGCGGCGGCGTCCCGGCGCGCGGGGCGCCCTCATTTGCGGTGGGCGGAGGCGGCGGTCACGCCTGGCGCCCCGCCGGGCGACCGCCCACTGCCCGGCGCCCACACGCCCGCCCAGCGTTCAAGGAGACCTGACGCCTCGCCTCTGGCCCTCTTAGATCTCTCGGCGCTCGCCAAGAAGGTTGAGGGCGCGGTGTCCTCTTCGTTGGACGTTGCCGCAGCGGCTTGAGATGTTCTTAGCTGACGTCGTGTGAGGTAGGGGTCAAGGAGTATCAAATGAAACACTTTTTTAAATTTGGGACTACGGGATTTCGCGATTTGTGTAATGAGAGTGAATGTGATATCACGTTCAATTTACTGCGGGAATATGTGATTAATGAATTCACGATAAAAGTCCAATTAATTACAACACAGAACGTTTTGGTGGTAAGCTAAGCCAAGTGTTTCGTTTGCTTCTCGCACAACACATCATAAAGTAGCTGCTTATTCATCTCCTAGGGCTATTTATTAAGAGATCATTGTTGTTAGTAATATGAAAGAACTAGAGCGTAATAGAAATTCTCATGACTACTGCTCAACAGCATACGTGTAGAGTTGTTACTATAATTATTATTATTTTACATCATCTGTCTATGCTGCATACATAAATATCTAATCATGGAAGAAATTATGGAAATAATTTGAACCTAGTTATTTTAATTGAAGTCATTTCCAGACATTGCTTCACGATTCTGTTCTTTTCCGTGTATTCAACCTGAAGATTTGAAGTGGTCGGAATTAATTTGCCTAGGTGAAATACTTCTTTTCTTTACGGAAAATAGGATTATCAGGTCGATTTCTGATGACTGTTCTGTGTGACAATCGTTCTGTTTTCGTATAAATCATAAGAACAATTTTCCAAAGCCCTCTCTGGGTCACATATGCAGTGCGGCACTTGGGCATTAGAATTTGAACTGGTACTTCTGGACCGATTCTTGGTGGATGATTTTCCCTACCACATCCTATCTGTTCCTGTACGTGTGCACACTGGAGAAATTGGGACATACTGACAGATGGGCGGACGGACAGACGCATTGTCAGACGTTTTGCAGTAAAACAATTTTTCGGCATTAAGGACTTGTAAATCTTGAATTATGTCTATACAATGTGCTAGAGGAAATAATTCACTACATATATACTAGAAGAACTATCCACTTTTTTCGGTGTCAAAGAATTATTATATATGACTTTTTCTGACGAAAAATTTTCATGATTCCCTTCAGCATTACATAACATTCTCTATATTACGTTGTAACATACCGTATAAATCAGTATAGCTGTAACCTCACCTAAGATATTATTCCTTAGGTTCACACTAGCTTCCTCGCAACAACTGAACTTAATTAACGGTTGAACTTCAAAGAATGCATTCATACTTAGCCGTTAGGGGAAGTTTTTATAAATTCTGTCGGCCTCAAGTAACTGGGTACGATTCATTAATTAATACTTAAAAATTAACTAGCTGAACCCTTGCGAAGGCATCGCACAATTTGTGGTGCTTCAGCCACACACATATTCTCTCAATTTTTGGAACGGATAATAAATATCATAATAGGATATGAACCTAGAAAATTGTTTCCAAACTGAAAACAAAATTCTCCCGCTTGAATTTTAACTTCCTTAGAGTTAGCGCGATATTCATGTTACCCTTCCACCACTAGCCTCACATCTAAACTCTACCTTCCCGAGGATTAGAAAATGACTATTTGCATTTGCAATTGCAATTTTCAAAACTTCAGATATTTTCATTAATAAAACAAAGATATTTGTCATTGATATTGTAGTTTTGGAATATCAATATTTTGTTTGCAAACTTTGAAAATAAAGATTTCGCCAAAAATTGAACCGGCGCATTTTAAGCATCTTTCGCTCATTCCAGAAAAAAATGTGAAAAAAACAGTTTGAAACTGTTTTTGAGAATTTTGTTATAAATATTAAATAAAATATTATATAAATAATATAATATAAATAATATAAATATTCATATTAAAATCAAGCAGAACTTATTCGCGAACTGCACTTTTTTCAAAAAATTATACGTGATCATTTTATTTTAAGTATTTAATATCTGAAAACACATTCCATTTAAGGAAAAATCTATATTATCTAAATTAATATTGTACTACAATGTTAATTTTATGCAATTTTAAAAATATAGTGAGTTCGGCGTAAATAAGACCAGTACCACTCACTAACTTTACTCCCGTATTTACATCCGAGGAAAAAAATAAAGACAAAATTTGGCGCTGTTTTTGAGAATACAATTGTTATAAAAATTGCCTCAATTTTACGCAAAAACTATTCTTAGTTTCTGGGAAAAAATTAACATGACCCTCTTTAAAGATCGGTTTTTGATAACTATATTCTGTTCAGGTTCAATCAGTTTTCAAAATTATAATTGTAGAAAGATAATATTGACCACTTTAATTTTCGAAAATTCATAGATTTCTACGGAAATGAGACCTGTGGCATTTGCGTGCGCTTTCTGAGGAAAAAGTTCGATTAAAAAAATACGGAGCCATTTTTCAAAAAAGTTTCAAAATAATGATAAAGCTTCAAAAAAACTTTATTTGAAACTTTATCATTATTTTTAAGGTGAACTCGGACTACCGAACGTGATTGAGGAAGTAATTTACTACTTTGTGAACAAGATTTATTTCCTTTTTTGATACAAGGGCCCCCGTAACGAGCTTTTTCTGCCTATAAAATTGCCTCTTTCTGTCGCAGCTTTACTATTTTCTCCCTTTAGTACGTAAATATCATATAGTAATGCGAGAAAGTAAAAAGAAAATACTCGCTGTTTTCGTGTCACCAAATATAGCTTCAATCCTCAAGCATAACCGGAAGGACGTCCTTGTGTTGTAGTTGGGCTTGAAAATGACATTATGAACAAATGGTAGCAGATAAGCGTTCATCGTATTAATTTTAAGATTTTCTTCAAACCTAGTGTTATACTATAAAACTAGTAAATAATAGCAGGCAAAACGTATCTGTGCCCCACAACCTTTCAATAAAGAAAATGAAATTTGGTTTAGTTCAAATCTCAAATTTTTTTCTAAACGAAAACTCTTAGTGTTTTAATAGTAACTATGGTTATTTGCATTGTGTTTTGTTAGGGAATATAATGCGAAAATCCATATTGTATGAATGAAAATGCTGATGGGTCAAAAAATGTACGGAGTATTCTCGCTTTACCTGTGGGTTTTTTTTTGCTAATTTTGTAATGGGTGGATAGTGGAATCTGTGTAATTTTGAGAAAGAATCACGAAGATAAAAGCATATAACAGAGGGAGAAAGGAATATACCTCGTTCATTATGTCATTTGGATTTTGTTAAAGACCAGGGTTCTTTTTTAATAGTTCGGAGAAATATGTTGTTACATAACTTATAGTGTTACAAAAATGTATAATTTTTTAGGTAGAATTAGCTTCTATACTTCAGTTAACTTGAGGTAAAATTTAAATTAGTAAATAGTAACTTACATCCTAAGGCAAAAACGTTGACCTTTTCATGACGTAACTAGAGAGTTCACTGAGGATTCCTATTGAAACACGGAAAGGGACTTTTGCTGATTTTTATTCCAGATCCTTTTTCATGTGTATTTTTCTGCACTTAAATAATATTACCGACATGAAATGTATGATTATCTGTCTATCATTTGTTTTGTTAGCATAGCCACATATCGTTCTCGTATTTTCTTAAATTGTAAAGAGAAGTTCAGGTTATATCGATTTAATGCATCTGAAATGGAAGAAAATTTGGAAATAAAGGGAGCTCCGCCTGATAGAGTAGAAGAAAGCATGACCTGAAACTTTTAACGTGCTTTCATTAATATCACAAGGTAGATGTATGAAAGAATATAGGGAATTTTTTAAGTATCGAGATGCGAGAGGGATAAGAAGAGTCACGAAAACTTGTTTTTCACATTATTTTCGAAAATGAGAAGCAAGAGACAATCTTGCTTAACTCTTTCAAGTACAATTAATATAATTAATTCCAAATAAAATATCAATTGACTAGTTGAAAGTGGCGTCGCCAACGCTGTAAACTGTTTTAAAAGTATTTTCAAGTGATGAAAATTTGTCATGCATAGCTTTGTTCAAATATGTTCCTTGTTCAGTCTCTAGCCTTGGACACGTCAAGGAATCGTAGTAGCTGATAATGTTTTACTCCTGTTCAAAAATTCTCAACACCCAATGACCTTATGTGTTACCTCCGTGGGCGATATGTATGGATAATATATTGCAATTTTGAAATTGTAAACACTGTAAAAATACTTTCGTGCATGAATAATGCTGAATAATTAAAATTTAGTGCAGCTACATCTTTTTTAGTTTTTTTTGCTAATATGCACTAAATCTACATAAAATATCATGTGTAAGCTGCTCTTCAGTGTTATTCTCTAATGAGATCATTCTTCATTAGTTCACTCACTAAGATCGCAGCGCTAAAAGATACAAAAACACGTTTTTGGAAATTTCTTAGAATCTTCTGACCGCATCCGGAAAACAATTATTAGTTCCTCACCGGGAGATTTAGACACGTCGAATGACACCTCATATGTTTCGATTGGTGCACGGGAAGTGCTCTAAATCATGAGTGACAGATCCGTATACACGCACACATGTGCTCATGCACACACGCAGTTACTCAATTACTGTATAGAGATAAGCGCGTGTTTTTAATGTATTGAAAACTCAACGTCATTTGATACGGAATATTTGCTATCTGGCTTATTGATCTGTATGAAGACGTAGCTTGTGTCAGAAGTAAAACGCGCTGTATGCGTTGACTAATGAGTTCTATAAGAGATTAACCTACATTACGTCTCGAAATTTTAATTTAATGCAAGATCCTCTATTTTTTGTCGTCAGATGTTACATTGTGACAAGATGGTGACAGTGGAGCCACGGAAAATTCATAACATGCTTTCAAGAATATCGTCGTGGAATGAACAAAGTTCTTGCCGCAAAACAATAAGCTACTTTCCAGACAGTTTAAAATAAAATAGGTCGAATTTTCATTTACGAAGATTTTATAGCTCCGTGACAGCAGACCTTGATGATAAATGACAGGCGACATTATCGGTCCGCCGCCATTTGCCGTGCGGTGCCTGTTTCTGACGCCATAACCCCATAACGCTCCCTGTTAGGCAAACAACAGGTACTCCGCCTAATTAGCACCGGCGTCACACCCTGTTATGCATCGCATATAGGGCCGGGCGTCGTTATCAGGTGCGACCGCCGATCCGTCCGTCCCCCTCCTGCAGGTACCGCGCGTCTGCGGGCGGGCGGCAGCCGGCGCGAGGCAGCGACAGGACCGCGACGGCTCCTGCGACCGCAGGGCCACCCGGCAGGGCGCGGCTAATTGGGACGATCGCTCAGTCCCTAGGGGCAATCCTGCATCGCGGGGATAATGAAGACCACCCCGAATGGACTCGATTGATTGATTGATTTTTTCCTGTTTCCGGGCGCGTCAACTGCTTCGGTCATTAGTCCCGTTAGGGTAGTGCAAGTTTTTTCTCGGGAGATGGCGGTGATCTTCCCCCCCGCTGGATGGAGAGATCCGGCACCGACCTACCGTCGGAGAGTGAGGTTTCTCCCTAACCAAGACTCTCCCATCAGCGGGGCACCGCAACAGCCGAGACAAGCTCTTAAGCTCCCGGCCGGTCTCCCGGAATATGTGGTAGTGAAGTGCATGTTAGTGTAAGGGGAGAGGATAGGTCAAGGAAGAGGAAGGAAAAATCGCGCGCGGTCCGTGGCCCCCGAATGGACTCGAGAATGGCTGTGTTGTATTCATAGTTTTTGTTGTTAATTGTAATCATTATTGATTGACAGTTGAATATGTATTCTTGCTCAAGAACACGAATGAAAAATTGAATGCTGTCCTTCTCAATCTCTAGCAATCTTCTTACATCTGATTGGTTGGTTGTTTAGTGATTCCCGGTTCGTCAACTGCTTTGGTCATTAGTCCCGTTAGTGTAGTGCATGTTTTTTTCTTGAGAGATGGCGATGATCTTCCCCGCTGGATGCTAAGATCCGGTGCCGACCTAACGTCAGCTAGCGGTGTTTCCCCCTAACCAGGACTCTCCCACCAGTGCGGCACTGCTCCAGCCGGGACAAGCTCTAAGCTCCCGACCGGTCTCCCGGAATATGTGGTAGTGTAGTGCATGTTAGTGTGTGTAAAGTGTGAGGATAGAACAAGGAAGAAGAAGGAAGATCGCGCGAAGTCCGTGGCCTGTTTTTTAGGATACTGCTCCGGCATTCGCCTGGTGTTGATTGGAGGAACCACGGAAAACTACCGATCAGTGCAGCCGTCCGCTAGAATTCTCCTCCAGACCGCGACTGAATTCGACCTACCTGAAAAGCTAATGTCGAAAATACTGCCGCCGTCAGAACCCGAACCTAGGACCTCCGGGTCAGAGGCTTTGCAGTAACATCAGTTGATGCACTGAGCTACCGCTTCCGGTCTTACATCTGATGAAGTGAGTATAGCAGTCCATAAAACATTGTGTTTTATAACCTTTTTAAAATAACGAAAACATTCGAAGTAATTCGTGTTCGTATGCTAATAAAGCAAAGGGTACTTTAACAAAACTACAGACTTTTCCATAATATAGGAACTTTCCGTTTAGTACAGCAGTATCTTGAAGAGATGACAGTGTAGAAGGTAGTAAAATATTGACACTTAAAGCTACTAAGTAAAGGTAAAGTTACCACTACACAGCTCGAGAGTAGTGTCCCAAGAGGAAGGTGAAGGTAGAGTTCTATTTACTCGCACAAGGAGATTGTGTGGCAAGCAGAACGCTCCGACCGCCTTTACCCACAGTAAATATCCTGATACTCACTTGGAAAGGAGTCTGAGTCAACCTCAGAGCCAACCTGAACGGAAATAACCTACACTGAACGGAACCCTTCGTCAATATTTGAACCTGGGTTCTTCAGGCAGCGCCCTACTACCCAGTCACCACGGCTCCCATCAGAGCTTCTAACCAATCTAAAATAAAGAAGTAGGTGGATTTTATACCAACCCAAAACGAGGGGAGGCATACCATCATTTTACATCAATTTAGTTTTGTGAATTATCGAATTTGAATATTGTAATGATTTGGAAGAATTGTAATAATTTACCAGGAAGACCGAGTTTTAAACTTTTTTGATGGCAATTTTTTCTGCCCTCGCTGTCCGCAGTTCAGATAAAGGTAAACAATATCGCGGTTTATTGGTACATTTCAATTAAAATTATTTTATTTTCCAGCCTATTTTCCTCATTAACGTTTTATTGATGAGTGTGCAAGACGAAGATAGAATAGGTCACCGGGATCAAGGCATACTTATTTGCTCCAGCTTCCGCATTTTATCCTAAAGCAGTAATGTTTATGAGTTTTGCATATTTCTTTTATTTCTTAATTACCTCCATAGCGCTACAACGGTCGGAAACTAACTTTTCTCGTTCAGGAATGAAGTTTTATTTAAAACTGTCATGTGTGATAATAAATGTTGCTGTCGTTTACTGTAAAATAAAACAGCGTCTATATTGATTCAGATAAATTACTATTCAGGAGGCAAGAATATTTATTTCAACTCTGGAGCGTAACAAGATCTTATTTCTCGCAAAGAAATACATGGACAATACATGGACATGCAAATTGCACGGACATTTTTTGATCATTTCCCTTCGGCACAGACAAGTTACTGAGCAGACTGGATGAAATTTGTACGAAAAAATTATGCATGCTTCATTTTTTCATACAGATTTCGTCCAGTTTGACTTTGGCGCCCCTAGTGTCACTTTATGGAACTTTCTTCGATTGCGTGGGTTCTCCGGCAGGGAGTATATATATCTGGTGCGTAGCGTGGGGACGTGTTGTTTAATTTGGAGAGTTGTTTGTGATATTCTGAGTCTTTGCGAAGCAATTTGTGGTTCAGTGAACCCTCTCGCAAATAAAACCACAATACCTCACACGTCTTTCTACTCCTTACTCTGCGAATTCGTAACTATCTGATCATTCTTCCCGCTAATTTAATTTGTTTCCTAAATGCGATGTTCAACTGTTAAACTTCCAGCGCTTTTTGCGGCGTTTGGAGGAAGTATTTTCATCACGATTACGTACAGACCAGAAGTGACTGTGTAAAACTCTGGAATCACGTTCATCCAGTTTCGGTACGCACAGAACCGAACGTCCTTTTTCCATCCAGTTTCTGTACAGAAAAATGATGAAAAAATGACCGTGTAAAACAGGATTTACGCTAGATGAGCGTTCTCATTGACTTCTTTATTTATCAAACAGGTTTTATCCAATAAAACATTTAAATTTTCAAAACATTATTTTGGAAAAGGAAAGGGAAGGTGCAGAAAAGGAGAGAGAGGTAGCAGTGCTACACTGAACTAAAAGCCACGACTCCAAAACGAGTGTCAATACATAAAATATGTATGCGTAATACGTATTAAATGTAACACGTATACGTATTTTCTTGTATGAAAGGAAAATTATTCCGTGGGTTTCTTTAGTTTATTTAATGAATGAAACCATAAATGAAATTATGAACATGACCTCACGTGAAACTTTTATATGTGAATAATATGTAGTTTTGCCGATGTCAAACAATGACATCAGAAATCCTCACTTTTAACCTTCGAACTCAGACCTCAAATTCTTTCTTTCACGGGTAAAACTACTTATCTGGAAACTCTTGAAGCAAAAAGAATTTCTGAATAATTAATCTGTTAGTATATAGTGCGTGTTTTGGATATTACTTGTAAAGCTTCGTAAGTTTTACCTATATAGATGCTCCAAAAGTGACAAGCCCAAGACAGAGAAGGATCCATCCCATCCACTACTAACCACACGTGCCCAACAGTGAATACCCAACCCACCCAGCGCACTTGCCACGACACATGTGCGGCGACCGTCATCGCATCCGCGCCCATCCGAGACCCTCCACCCGCCGGCGGCACCGCAGCCACTGCGCGGCCCGCCACCGGCCCTTGGGGAACTCCCACCCCGACGGAGCCGCCATAATGAGCCTTGCGGGCAGGTGCGGTGATGTCAGCGGCGGCGGCGGGCGAGATGGAGGCGGACTCGGTCAGGACAGCGTGATTGAGGTGATAGAAGTGCTTATGACAATACTAATGGAAGGGAAAAGATATAAAATATAACTAGAAGGTTACTTATGTTGTAAATAGGTTTCTGTGTTGTGTTACTGCAAATATGTACAATTAATTTAGAAGGGTAATGCAAGAAAATTGAAAAATAATATAAGTAACCACGTGGCAACAAGTTAATTGAAATAATCGAGGTATACTTGTATACACGATACATAAATCGTTAGGCACAAATAAGCAAAAACAAAGTTTAAAGAGAACTACAGGAGTGTGTTGATATAATATGATAATTGAATAATGTAATAAAGCTACGCAAAGTTGAAGTGGTAGGTGAGAAGACTGGGGTAAGAATGTGGAATTAGCAGAAAGTAGTTATAAAGAGGGGGCAGCAGCTGAGGAGATGATATTAGTAATTGAGAGAGCGAGTGGGGAAAGAGAACGAACATTACAGTCGAGAAGACGATTATTCACGTAAAGGATAAACGAGCAGAAAAAATTAAGTATACCCACGATGAATAACATATTTTCATGTTTACGTTTCCAATTGGCAAATATCATTTTATAAAAGAAGAGGAGGCTAGAATACAGTGTATTGCGTTCGTGTCTCATAACTGAAGAATATTTAAAAAAATGAAAGTAACAAAAAAATAAAAAGCAAGTGAAAGACGACGAATAGTCATAGAAGATTGCAAATATTGTGCAGTGAAAACTAACAAAACTAAATTAACAAGACATAAAGGATTTATTAATTAAAACAAATACAACGAGATTGGTCTACTCAAAATCCTCTAACATTGCATGAGTCAGTAAAAATATCAAATGAGATGAAAAATTACAATGTTAAGAAACTCCCACACCAACATCAAGAGTTTCAAAATAAATAGATTTGTCCGCGAATGAAAATGTTTCAAATCTGAAATTAGAATCTAAAGTATTTATATCATAATCAGACAAAGTCAAAAGCAGATACAGATATATTATAAATTTTACTAGTAAGTACAATTAGTTACATACAAGTTACAACAAGTTACAATTTTATTAGTAAGTACTGAGAGGACAAATAATGTTTTGATTATTTTCTTTATTATTTTAGGTCAGTAAAGTAGTTAGAAATCACTCAACATTTGTAACAACCTACAGCAATAGACGCGTGGTGGTGCTAGCGTCTGTCGAGAACGCACTGCTACATGCAGGTGGCTACGGAAGTGGAGCACAGGCGGGTGGGGGTCGGGGGGGGGGGGGTCGAGAGGACAAACAACGGCCGCCCGCCAGCCAATTAAGCGGCTCCGCCTGGGTGCAATCAGGGGCTCGCCAGGGGCCCGCGGCGCCTCGCGCCTCACACTCGGCAGCTCATTCCGCCGCATCAGCCACGGAGGAATCACAGCGCAGCTCCCTACGTTGCCGCAGAACCAGTGGCGTCTCCGATCTGCTAAACACTCAGGGCATCGTCTCGTGGGTACAGACTCAGTTGCATAGTCACGTCGATTCAAACTCAGGGCATCGCTTCATGCTCAGTGGCGTCGTCGCGTGAGTTCAGACTCAGTGACATCGCCGCGTTGATTCATGCTTATTGGCATCGTTGCGTGGATTCAGAATCAGTGGTAGCGTCGCATTGCTTCACACCCAAGAGCATGGTTGCATTGCTTCACACTCAGTGGCATCGTCGCGTTGCTTCACACTCGGTGGCATCGTCGCGTTGCTTCACACTCGGTGGCATCGTCGCGTTGCTTCACACTCGGTGGCATCGTCGCGTTGCTTCACACTCGGTGGCATCGTCGCGTTGCTTCACACTCGGTGGCATCGTCGCGTTGCTTCACACTCGGTGGCATCGTCGCGTTGCTTCAGACTCAGTGACATCGTCGCGTTGCTTCACACACATTGGAATCGTCGCGTGTCTTCAGACTCAGAGGCATCAACTCCGTTGCAGATCGTTTCGCCTTAGGCTCCGTGGAATCATCCTGTTGCTTAAATCACAGCAATATTATCGCGTCTCCTGATCATTAGAAGCTCTCTGCGCCGATTCTCTTGCATTGCAATCAGAACATCACCCTGAACTCAGTCGCGTTATTCGGAGCCACCATTGTTTTATAGTCCTTTTTACGGTTCTCGAAACTCACTATTACCATGTCATTTCTTCAGGACAAGCGGCGCCCCCGTGCTACGTTAAAAGCAGCTGCAACTTTACGTTGTTTGAAATGCCACAGAATCATTGCTCCTACACTTATTTAGAAGCGTCGCTTGAAATTCAATGCACAGTGTCACTCTATTATTGTTTTGTTCCAGACACTTTGGTTTTTCTGCACTGTTTAAAACTCACCGTATGAAACTGAGAATAACTATTGCTAGGGCTGTTGTGTGTTTATTGCTTTTATAGTAAGGTTTTTTCTTTTTCTTTTGCATTGATTCATTGATTGCATACTCAATCTTATTGACTCCAACTTTCCCTGTGTTATTTGTAATAATGGTTCTTACATGCATTAATAATGATGTTTTTTGACGTCATGTGATGTCAAATCATTCTATCACGATAACAGGTTGAGAAAATAAAAAGTCATACATAATTCCCTTGAGAATTTTCTTACTTAAATTTACAATTGGTTCCTCAGTTCTATTCTTCCAATGTTCTAGTTTGTTGATTTCCTGGTTGCAACTGTCATCATTATTTAATTAATCCAAAACTTGGACATTTGTTCGCAATATATGTTGTATTCATTAAATTCAAATACTATTTTAATTCAATCTTCTTGTCAATTACCGTTTAATAGAACTTTAATAATAGGGACGTACTTATTCAAAATTACCGTGTAACCGTACTTATTCAAAATTATCCGTAGTTATGTTTAAGCATTTTGTAACTTCGAAGTACCATACGTAAAATATATTACACGTTAAAAATATTCTCAGATTTATTGGAAGTTCATGCAAAGGTCAAAGAGTCACGACCAGTCATTTTTTATGTTACAGTAACTATACTTTTTTATAATACCAATTTAAACATGATATGAATTGCAGAGAGAATCAAAGATTTAAGAATTGTTCAACAATTACCCAAAAGATGACATGATTTTCTATAAATATTTCCAGAAATCAAATAAAAATATAAAAGGTTTTACAACTGAGAGTGTTTTCATTAATTTGATAAATACGATCCCTAATTTGCATTATTATAATTTAAAGTCTTTGGTTACGTTCTCTCAATATATCATTTTTATTCCCTTCTATTCAAAATTAAATTTGCAGTATAATTTTTTCCAAACCAATAAATTGAGGTATGGTAGATCATCTACTTGAAATAAGTTATGAGAACCTAGGCTCGTCAGAAATTAGTATGAAATGTGTCATGTGTGTATAGCGTATGCACGAATGCCAATAGTACAAGCAATAAATCACGGAAATGTCACATTGTAATTTCATCACACTCGCGGCCAACAAGTTAGACTGGATTTATTTATCGGATGGTTTGAGTGTAACGTTACTGCCGAAATTACAGAAGGGCCTCATTAAGGGGAATTCAATGTTCAAACGGAGAGATTGCCAGTGGCCCGTATACAAATTAGTAACCCTCAACCTACCAATAACATGCCTGAAGAGCAAAGTATACGTATAGCAAAATATAAGTAACAAATATTCACAGGAAGATCACAGAGAAAATCTCTGCCATCATTTTGTTTATTTATTTAATTATTTATTTGTTGCGTCTTCGCCGACGCAACGCATCTCTGAACTCATGTTTGCCTTGAGCGCTTGCCGCGGAGTAATTTATTTTATTTATTTTACGTCAAAAAAACAGTTTAAACCGGGTATGACGTGCTATGGGGAGAAGTGAATTGTGTGCACATTTTCAAAATTCTGTGATTCCTACACAAGTCATATACTACTTGAATTTGAATAAAAAACTCCCATGTAATAAAATATATTTTCAAGGATAAATAGGCAATAAATTTTGGGCTCTTATCCATGTTGTCCTTCGTCAAGAAATAATACTTCCTGCCGTGATAACATGGAAACGATAATTTGAGTAACTGTATTTCCCACTGAATTCTAGAAGACGTGCACAGATAATGAAGTTACATTTATGTCCAGAAGCAAAATAAGAGGCCATCTCAGCATTTGCTCAATGGATCAGAGAAACCGGACGAAAAACCAGATCGCGATGGGGGTCATTGACCCAGAAGCTGCGATACAATACTTGTTACATATTGTTGAGAATTAAACAGTCCAATGGTAAAAAATACATTAAATATCACCGTTAAAATTAATGTTACTTTCCTTGTGATGCTAAGTATAGTCTCTAATTCTATAGAAACAGTTATGCAGCAGAAACAATTTCACTTTGGATTTAAACTTTTCTATCAAATTTAATCGTTTAATGTATCTGGCAAAGTGTTGTAAAATAATGTACATGTATTGTATGTGAATTTTTTGTAATGAGCTGTTGATACTGTCATTATTGCCTTTGACAAGTCTCGTCAAAGTCCCTGTCAGAGCCTTTTATTCTCTGAGCCAATAAATAATAATTTATTGAAACTGTATAGCAGACCATACCTATTACAGTTGCCGACAGCAGGTGTGGCAATTTACAGAGTAATTCTTACAATTATTTCTGGTTTGTAGAATTAGAAAAATTACACTTTCAGAAGTTACATTCATCTAATTAATAGAACCTTTAACCTGATTAATAAAACCTTTTAAAAAGTGAAATTTATTCTTTCAAATTGTTGGTTATACCGTAACCCTGTAATCCCGCTTCTCCAGAGCCTCATGTACGTGAGTTAATGACGTACAGATTACTAGTTATTTCAGTAATATATACAATATTTGAGAAGTTAATAGATAGGGACACAGAATACACAGAAAATGTATGCAAATTCTGAACATTTCCATAAATATTTGTGGGGAAGAGAGAAGCAGATCTCCAAATGACCTCGCATATGCGTGTTGTTTAGATCAAGAACAGCATATGAAGATTTCTTAATTTCCTTGTGAAGTAAAATTTTTTTTGTATTCCCGCATTGTAAAGGACCTTTTCTGTTGCACGTATGATTGCTTAATCCCACATTCAGTGAATCGCAACGAGAGAATTGGGGGAGGTAGAGGTAAATGGAACAGCCGACCAGCGTTTTCTCGTACAGATATCAAATATCCGACACGTCACAAGAAAGTTGTTTCGAAAAATTAAGTCTAATTCTCTCATAAATTTATAATGCTCTTATACAAAAAGCAGCGTTTGCAACTCTTTATAATGTTGCTTTATTGCATTCGTACAAATTTGAAAACTTGCTCCTAACGTCGCTCGTTTTCAAAGTATGTATTCATGCAATAAAGCTTAACAATATAAACTAATTGCATGAACTTCTATTAGAATGTGTATGAATTGAGACATTGATAAAAATCATGGTATATAGAAAATGTGTGCATGATAATGTTATGCATGCTGAATCTAATATCCCTTTCTATATTTACATTTTAGATTTGGATATTGTAAATACATATTAAAATCAAAATTGTTCAATAGTAGGTAACGTATACAAAATTACTGAAATAACGTATATCGTTTTATATAAAAACTGTTCTTAGAAATTTCTGACGGCAAAATGTATCGAAGGGAAATTATTTTCAAGGATGTGGATAAAAATATATTCTTAAATAATTATGAATTCTTTGTTATTAAACCACACAAAAATTATAATTAGGAAAACAGTACTAAACTCTGTTTTCTCTGTGTTTCTAGTGAAAGAAACTTCTCCTTTCAAATCATGCGAGACAAAGTCCGGTGAAGTAGACGATTTCAATTCGAATATATGAAGTGTTCTTCCCTCTCTCTTACCCAATAGAGTTTTGTATTAGATCTTTATGCTGCGCCAGCGATGTTGGTAGTTCTTTGACGCATTTGACTCGTCGATCGTGTCTCGAAAAAATATTTCACTCGAGACACTGCTTCACAACGATAGTTTGTTCGGTTGGTTTGATTTTGGCTTGGAGTAGTTTTTAAAAGTTATTCTCAGAACATCTTTTGGATGTTATTATTACTTTGCAATCGTGTTAAATTTCTTTGGTATACATTTATGTCTCTCACATTATTTCTTAGGTATAATAGAGAAAGCATGTAAGGCTTCAGCAAACGAGAAAATGGTCGGCGAAAACGTACGTGGTATCGAAAAGGGATAACTCTTGTTCCTATATGTAATAACTTCCTCTAACACGTTGTAAAGTTTGTCTTGTGGGTTTGATAGCGAAAAAGTGGTTTATAACAAAATATCCGTCTGTCCGTTCATTCGTCTGTTAGTTTGTCTGCCTGTGAACAACTCTAACGGCTAAATCATAACGAGGATTTTAACCAAAACTGATATCTCCGATATATCTGACTAATGCCGGCCATTCGATTTGAAATGGATATTTTGGATTTGGAGGTACTGTACACTTTTTAATTTTTCCTGCATGTAGAGGAAAATACATATAAAAATTGCGATAATCCAATTTTCGTTAAATTTTACTGTATATTCTGATAAACAAAATTTTAAACTATTGCTTAACTAAAAGTAAACGTTTTCTTACAACTACAATATTGAAGAAAGATTTTTTCTTAATAAAATAAATTTTTCGAAAACAGATTTTTAAATAACGTCATGCACAATAGTAATCCCTCCTTGGGACAAATCCAACCTAAGATCGTGCATTTTTGAGTCAGGCGCGCTAGAGAGTGATTTTTCTCCAAAAATCACGATACTGAAGACAGCAGAAAAAAATTCCGCGAAATCACATGCCACATTTAAAATTCAGTATTTTTCAGTACCGCTAGAGCACAGAACTGACCAAGCCAACCAGGCAAACAGCAAGCAAAGACGCTTAAATTTCAAGGAAATCAAATTCTGGGAAGATCGCAATTAGTTACAAGCTTTGTTAAAACCCGAGCAACGTGAATATAGTAAGTACGTTTTGCCAAGGAGAAAAGTTTGTTATTCGCGACATAATTGAGTGCTTTATTAAAATCAGTCTAGAATAGTGTATAACCTTTGAATGCTGCAACCTCGCGCGGAAAGCGGGACTTGCATAAGCTCGAGGTCAGCGACGAAATCGACGCGGAAATTAAATAAAAGCACGTGAATATAATGTCAAGCAGGTGACATGTAATAATGTCCTTGGGGTATTTAGTGTTTGGAACGAGATTCTAACGGTTGTAAGCACTGACAACGTAATTGTTATATTCTAGGAACTAGAATCGTTGTCGCTACGGAGGTTAACCTTGTTTCGTCTCGCTGCCGCTCAAATTCCATTTCACAGCTCTACCAAAACTGACAATAACTATATCGTAGCATTAATAGTATTGTTAATTCTTTGCTCTACTCAATTACGACAGTCTGGTCAAATAGCTATCCGCATATTTGCAGACACGCTGTGAACTTCAGCATGTCCTTATTCTTTCTCACACATCGATTAACAATGTTTATATAATACTTTGAATTTTATTGACAATGCAATATTTCATTTTTGTGAGCAAATTTAATGTCTTAATTTTAGGACAGTTAACTAATGACAACAATGAGTTGTCAAAACGTAATTTTTATAATTATATATACCTAATGTAAATATAGTATATAACCAAAAGTTCTGATAATCTGCAAAACTATTTGGACGTTAAATACTCTTCCTCCAGTCAATGCATATAATAGTGTTTGTAAAATGAGCAACATAAACGTGGGTATTTTTTTCTTTTGCAATAAATTATTCTCTGTTATGATACAAATAATTCTTACTTTTCTCTAGGCTTCAAAAAACAACAATCGAGTATGTGAATTGAACATTGTTTATTTTTTAAGTCTCAACTTGATAAACACCTAAACGACATAGTGAATATTTAACTAATAATTTCTGTAGAAGGTTTCTTTCCAAGCACTCATTGGTATAAATTGTGTCTGGCATTATTAATTATAAACCTTTAGCATAACCTTGCACTACAACGCGAAAACACGTGCAAGTGATTAAAATCATGGAATATTCCATCATCAGAATACTGAACTACAACGGATGATTGTATAAGTACGTGTGTAAATACAAAGAATGGATTTTCGAAAAAGAAGGTCGACAGCAGATGCCATTTTCATATTCAAAAGAACTAGCGTACCCGTGCGAGAACTCTCGCATGTTAAACCCCACTCTATTCCCTATTTCTCCATTTCCACATTAAGCCTGTAATATATCTTTTTCTTCAAAACCCTGTTGTCCTCCGTTACTTGTTCTATATGTCTCCTTGTAATTGAAAGCAATACAATACACCCTTGTCAATACAAAAAAAAAATATAATTTACATTTGTTGGTACCGAGAGCAGAGGTTCATCCGTGTAATTCAATCGCATATATCATGTAACGTTTAATTTCACAAGTTTCAGATTCTACAGACTCTGAACAGGAGGGGTAGAATCGAGAAGCATCGAACCAGCAAAGCGTCGAACCAGTATAATGTTAAAAAAGATCTCATCCTGTAGAATACAGCGTGAGAATCGTTTCTTTGAGGTCTTAGGCCTCATGAAATTCCCTTTCTTTAGAGTCCTCATTTATAAAGATTGGTTGCGTGTTGAGCCGCAAAAGGTATGTATGCTACTGAAATAATATAGGAAGCGATAATCGAAGAAAGACGTGAATATAACTGGGAAATATACCTCGCATTCGTGGACATAGTAAAAGCTTCTGACAATGTTAATATATGGCTGCTACGGAACATAATGGAAGGAAAGGGATATACAGCACACTTTATACAAGTGATAAAAGGCCTATATAAAACATCGTGCATTAAACTGGCCATAAAAGGAAAACTGAGGAGATAACTAGAAGAAGGGCCCAATGGTCTATGGATCCTTCTTCCGAAGAATACAGAAATTGAATTCTGCGTGCTTTAATCTATATCAAAGCAGATTTTCATGTGCCAGTGTTAATGTACGGAGATGAAGAAAGAGCGATATCAAAAAAGATAGCTCTAAGATACAAGCAGCCGAAATGAAATGTTTGAGACGCACTCTAGGTTTTAACATATTAGATAAAAAGAAAAATACGGAAATCAATAAATTGGGGGTCGAATCACTGCTGGAGAAACTGGAAAGACATCAGAAAAGATGGTATGCACATCAAAGAAGAATGCCCCATAGCAGACTACCAATACTCGCAGTGGACTACAGATACAGAAAAAGAGTAGATGTAGGAAGACCAAGGAGATAGACATCAAAAAAGGTTTTAGAACCTAACCCTTGAAGTAAAGAAAAAGAATAAGTACGAAGAAAACATCGGTGGACGACGGTTGGTTTCTTGTGGGGTCAACAAATTTATTTCTGCAATTAGAAAATTATCAGTTATTATTAATACTGAATACAAACTGAACATAACCACTTATAAAAACATAAAATTGCTAATCAGACACGTTTCTTATCAATTATGAATGGAGAAACGACGTTTACCTGTTATTTATGTACAGGGCGTGATGAAACGTGAACTGTAGTGACATAAATGTCACTCTCAAAGTTGCCTTCGGTACTAAACTAAACAAACACACTTAGGAAGGTATAAACCCACAAATGGATATGCTGTTCGTAAACGGGACGGAACGGGACGGGACGGGACGGGACGGGACGGGACGGGACGGGGCGGGACGGGACGGGGCGAGGGCGGGACGGGGCGAGGGCGGGACGGGGCGAGGGCGGGACGGGGCGAGGGCGGGGCGAGGGCGGGGCGAGGGCGGGGTGGGGGCGGGGCGGGGCAGGGCGCGGTCGGCCATCGAGCCTTTGACCGGGGGCGGGAATTTCATTAGGCAGCGCGCGGAGGCCACGCAGCGGGCGCAAGAGGCTCCGGATTCTTGCTCTCCCGACGTCATTATCCTGATTGGCGACGCGAGGCGCCCCGGCGGCAAAGAGATCCGACTAATTGCGCCCGTCCCGCCCGCCCGACCGCCGCCAACGCAGCGCGTGACGCGGCGGGCGATGGGGACGGAGGAAGGGGAAGGCGGGAGATGTTGAGCGACGAAGGCGTCGGGGCGAAACTTGCGTGGGTGAGAGACCACGATGCCATCGCAGTCATCAAGCAAGACACAGGTAGGAAGATTCGATTTCGGAACAGAACGGGAGTGGTAGGGAGTGAAAAGTAGCTTTAGAGACAGTAGGTGGGGGATAGAAAACATGAGGACTTGAAAGGTTTTTGTGGAAGAATTAAAAAAATATAACGAGTGGACCGACATGAAGAAATGGGAAAGGGATAATGATATAAGCGGCGGGGAAGAGATGAGAAAGGAAATGATTAGGCAAAATTCTCATAATGATTATTTCGATAGAGGAAAATACGGAAAGGTGAGAATAGCAGAATGAAACAAATGAAACGAAAATATGGTGATATCAGAAAATAGGAGAGCTTGTACGAGCGTCAGCGGTGAAAATCATGTGGATCATCCAGAGAAGGGATCACAAACACATTTCAATTGAGAACATTTCCTCCCAATACCAACAATAATTATTATTCAAGAGTACATTATTTCACATTTTAATGTCTGTCATTGAAAGACATTTTGTCAGAGATTTAAGTCACGGAATATAATAATAATAATAATAATAATAATAATAATAATAATAATAATAATAATAATAATGATAATAATAATAATAAACATGTCTTTATTAGTGGCGAGGCTCAGGCCATTAGACCTGCTCTTCCACCTAACCACATGAAATATTTACATTATTTCTTATACTATGAAGAAGATCGAGGGGGCAGGAACTTTATATTTACTTCTGGGAGAGCAAGCTAGGGATCATTCTGGCATACGCCTTAAGCGATTGAGTAAACCAAGAAAACCTCAATCAGGATGGCGGCTGAAGACCGAGGACATAGAAAAAAATCGAAAAATCTAAGAATAAATACATTAATTATGAAAAACAATGGTTATACAAACATGATGAAATTGAATAACTAACCTATACAATAAGAATAAAAATTGCGTAGTAAATAGGGACACAGTGGCTGCAACATAATCAGATTGATAATTTTAGAAACAAAGATTACAATATTTGCAATTTCCATATCAGTTTCAATGTCCCAAACAACGCCGCGCAATGGAGAAAACAGTTGAGGAATCGTGACAACCCCCATCGCATGGGCGAAAGGGAAGCGGTGACGTCAACGAAAGCGACGGGGGTGCTCAGCAAACTCCACCGCTCCTCCCCTCCCCCAACTCCGCCTCTGCCGGTGGAGTCGGCCAAAGCGATTCCCTGCTTCGCTTTGCAGGTCGGGTCGAGTTGTGCTCAAGATCGTCCGATGAAGCTGAAGCGAGCAATGCGGGCGCGTTGTATGCCGTAAACTCAATGAACCACTCACGATAATTGGATTTACAGCCAATTCCGTCCTGGAGTCGTTGATCTGAAATCGGCGCTCCGTGAAAAGGATTAAAAGCGCACAAGGTAAGGAGAGTAGATCGGGATCCTTTGCTCAAGTACAGCATCTTCGTATTTAGTGGATGCTCATTTCCGGCCACAACCACAATACAAAGTACGTTTGAAATTCGCAATTATAATTAGCCAACTAAATCAAGAACCTTGAGAAACATGATTCTGTATTTATTGAAAACATCATGACACTGAGATTGGTAATTCATTTTTTTAAATAATTAATTTGTAAACATTTTTTGTGTATTGCTCTTCAAAATATATTGTCTTTTTCTCACAATGCAACCTAACTGGCATATCTTTATCGAATCATTTGTAATATTTCTCTGTAATTACCTTTCTTGGGAATAATTTAAAAAGGTGCATTTAAAAAAATAATACTTAATATGAAAGGAAATGTTAAACTGTTATTCTGATAATAAATATCAAACTTTATAAATTCTCACTTTCTTATTGATATTTACGCTGTTAAAAACGCAGTTCTGATCTTGCTTTCGCGAACGCATTCCACTACCGGCGTTTTCGCCTACGCAGTATAACACAACTTGCTACTCGACGTTTATCATTAGTCAGTTGCCCGCCAGAGGTCACAGCTATGGCAGTCGTTCCGTTTTTCTTTAACGGAATTTCATTTCAGTTGTGCCCTCCGCAAAGTGCCATGCATCACTCTGAAGCACAAACTCTTTACAAAACACATCTAGTTAATATTTAAAGAGCAAGTATTGCTGTTAAAGGTGTTTTGTATTAATCAAAGTACTTACGGTGTCAGCACGTGTGTTTTATCAGCAATTCAATTTCATCTTTGCCATCCACTTATATTTGATTGTGTGTATGAACTAATTCTTCACATAAGGCGTTACATTTGTGGCAGACAATTGTTTTGAAACCATCACATCCGTTTTCGCATTGCTACGGTGCGACAACCCGAATCAACAGTTTTTGAAGAAGTTACTCGTCGAAACAGTTTTGTTGTTGCTACGAACGAAACGTTAATTTACAACTCAAAGGCACTGGGTTTACATTGTATTGTTTTCAATTGCAATGTCGTCAATTCACAAAGAGTCCAGACACAAGGCTATTCATTTGTTATCAATAATTGTAACATCACAATGTAGATATTTGAAGCCCGTGCTGCACTTGCTCGATGTAATTGTAAAATTCAATTTCTAAACAAAAATCTTAAATGTTCATTAACTTTATTTGATCAACCCTTCATACTCCTTACATTCAGTTCTAGCCCTGAAATTAAAATTATTTTTGTTTGTGACTTGCACATCTTCTCAAAATCCATAACTCTAGGGTAATGGCACAAGAGGCAAACACGCGTGGCAAAACAATTCAAATATTGTTTTTGTGATATTTTTGGAAGTGGGAATTAATTCTTATAGCATGGTAACAAGTTTCATTTTCTTCGACACCATCGTTGTTGTTGGCACATAGGTGGCCAAAATTAATTACAATTATGTGCTGTACTTGTAATTCAATAATTTATAGCAATTCTTTGGCGCTAATTAACAGCAAAGGGTATACATTTCAAACGTCGCTTGGACTTCCAGAGAGGGCGTCCAGAGAGAAAGGCAATATACTTTTCGTATGAAACTCTTTGAAGCCGACCTGGATGGCCGAGGTGGCTAAGAGCGAGTACCGACTCAGCGCTTCGGTCCGAAGGGTCGCGGGTTCGAGTCCCGCCTTGGGCATGGCTGTTTGTCCCTTGACTTTGTGTGTGTGTTGTCGCGGAGGGCCTCGCGTTCTGCTGACCCTAGATCAGGGGAGTCCGCAAGTGTTTGTCTAGTGTATGATCGAATATGCGTCCATTCGGGACTAAGGGCAACCGGCTGTCGGCTGGATAAAAGCCCTAGGGGAAAAAAAAACTCTTTGGAACGACTGAACTGCTTTAAAATTGTGAACTACTTTCCAAGAAGGGCCTCAGAGCACGCTACGGGACGGATACCAAGAACAAACAGAGAGATAACATTGCATATTGTCGCAATTTCGCGGAATGCTTGCTTCCTTCTACTTGAGAGGCGATGCGGTCGCATTGTTTGAAGATTAGAAGGCGAGTGGTTTCGTGTCGTCGCGCCGCGCTCGTGTAAAGAGCTAAGCAATTGAAAGTTAGAGTTTAACGTTGGTAGTGCGTCTACGTCACAGCATTACAGACTCCGTGAACAGCGTTTTTGGCGGGCAACCTTTGCACAACATTTATCTCGCTCGAATTATGAGAGAAAACTACTTTCTTTGCGCCCAGACGAGGTAATACTGACATCTTCTTCAATACCCAATAATTCTCACACTGAGGTAAACTAATGGGTTTTAAATAATTGACTTCCAGAATTTTCCTTTGTGTTAGAGGAGTAAACGAAGGCAGGAGTTTGGTTTTCAACACGAAACATCTTCATATGCTCTCCCAAAAAACTCAATCTCTTTTGCAACCTCAACAGTTGTGTTATCACATTATATACAATTGCATACTATCCTCTCTCTAATTGTTTAATTACATCCCGAAGTATTGTAAAGTTTAACTTTATTGCCTTTTTATTCATATTTCACCACTCCCCATTGTGCTTTGATTTCCCGAAATAATGTTCCTAAATCTTCATTCATGTATCTTCACTCTTTACTTCATCCCCAACCTCGCGCTGTACCACAAGTTCCCTGCGTTGGTCCATTTCACTTCTTCTGACCCCCTCCTCCCCGGCATTCGCACACATTTTTACGCGCTGCTCCCTCCGTTCATCAAACTGCGACAATTCTCAATTCCAGTTACCTCACTCATTTTAATTGCCTTGCACCTCTACTTCACCCGAGCAGTCGAATCTTCTTACCCAGCTCCACCCCTCCCCGCCTTCTCCACCCGCTGCTACACTACACTGCCATCCAGTCTCCCGCCACCAGGGGGAGCGTCGACCCCCATCTCCCGCTCTGGCACGCGACACCCCCGCCCTCACGCGCCCCGCAGCAACGGCCCACCTACGCCAGCCCTTCGCGCCCTCACCTCCTCAGGGCGTAAACACACATCACTGCAATGCCTCTGACCGGGAGGTTCTGGGATTGCACTTCCGAAGGTGGCAGGATTTTGGACGCTAGCTTGCGAGCTAGGTCGGATTCAGTCGCTGTGTGGAGGAGAATTTTAGCGGTCGGGTGTTCCCATCGCTAGTTTTCCGTGGTTTCTCTGACCATTACCAGGGGAATACCGTAGCAGTATCTTAACAAACGGGTCACAGACCGCACGCGAACTTTCCTTCGTCTTTCTTCTTCTATCCTCATCCCTTGCTTACACAAACACACATACACTACACTACCACACATATCGGGAGACCAGTAGCAAACTTAGAGTTTGTCCCGACTGGGGTGTTGCCTGGGTTGTGGGAGATACCTTTTTGGGGAAAACCCCGCAACCTAACTTGTAGGTCGGCGCCGTATCTCTCTATCCAGTGGGGAACTTCACCACCACCTCCCGCGTTAAAACATACACCCTACTTAAGGGACTAATAGCCTTAATAGTTGCCGTGGCCAAGAGAAACTAATCAATCAATGAAGTGCTCGCTATGCACTATGTATTCATACCATTCCCAATCCTCTCCTTTTCCCCACCACGCCATCGGATCACTCTTTCACTTCAACAAACCGCGACCCTTCGTCATTTGAGTCCTCTCGCTTGTTTCAATTTTCTTGTTCCTCTCTACCTCATCCGAGCAGTCCAAAAGTCCTCGTCCAGCTCCGCCCCTTCCCACCCAGCCCTCCACGCCCCATCTGCGTCCTCGCTCCTCTTCGTACACAATCCCACTTGCTTCCCTTTACCTCCCCATTCCGTCCTCTCCTCCCCCGTATTCCCAGCATTTCTCACCACTCCCCCTGATCACACCACGCACCGCTTTGCCACGCCACGCCACGCCATGCCTCGCTGCGTCGCTCTCCTCCCCCTCCCTCACACCCGTGACACCCCCTCCCTTCGCTTCTCTTCCTTCCCCTTCCCGCCCCTCCCCCCACTCCCACCGCCGCCCGCCCACTCGGCGGCTGCGCGGGCCTCCCTCGCTGGGGAAGCGGCGCCTATGTTAATCGCCGCGTTATGAATGCATGGAAACACTCGGCGTGCTTTAAATATGTGCCTCTGCAATTACCATACCGGCTTTTGCATAAATTACATTAATTTCAGCTATGAATTGCTACCGCGGGTAGTGAATCGTACAGAGAATTTTAAATAAAGAAGCTTCTCGCGTAACGCACTTCCCACCCCTCCCACCACCCCGCCCTGCCCCGGCCACTGTCCCCGCGTTTCCCCTCCCACCCCCTTCCCATCTTTTTGCAGTCTCTTCTCCCTCGAGACCGTTTCCGGCCTCATTGCTCTCCGCTTCTACCCTCTTCCTCGTTCGCAGTCCTACATCCTTTCCCTGGAGACCGTTGCTCTCTCTCCGCTTCTACCCTCTTCCTCGTTCGCAGTCCTACATCCTTTCCCTGGAGACCGTTGCTCTCATTCCGTTCATTGCTCTCCGCTTCTACCCTCTTCCTCGTTCGCAGTTCTACATCCTTTCCCGCGTTCTCCGTTCTATCGCTCAAAGCGATATCCCCACTACGTGATCCCTCAACGATTCTCGTCCCTCACACCTTTGCTCTGGGATTTTTCTCCACTATCATCCCATTTCCGAGGCATCCCCTCCTCCGACGCCCTCACTCCCGGTCCGCAATCACGCCGTGCTTTTCCCTCCCGCCCTCGAAACCCCTCTCATTCCAGGGCTAGTGCCCTTCAGCGCCCGTTGACAAGGCACACCTGTAATATCATCTTTAAGTGTTCATTGCACTGCGATTTGCAAAAACAACGGTGTGACATGAATGTACCCTCTCCTCACTCTTTGACGAAACATGTGTTGGATGAATAAAACAATAAAATGATTTATTCAAATAACAAAGTCTTCTGTGTTCTACGTGGTCTTGATTCAGGAAAATCAAGTCAAAAATCAGAAAAAATAAAATAATAAAATGAATTATTTATAAAAATCGTTTTTGTTCATAAAAATAAATCTTAACCGGAAATACATTTTAACTTCAATATTTCATGAAATGTTGACTATTAAATGAAATGTCATATTGCTAAGGAAGACAAGAGTCATAGAATGGCATTCCAATTTATATCCAATTAAATATTCCAATAACATCCATACTTCATTACTTGTCAGTAATGTTTGCTCATAACATGTGATTTCTTTCAAAAATGCGGGATCATTTAATCGGAAACGAGTGACGCACGAAAAAAAAATTGCCTCGTGTTTTCCGTATCACATGTTCTACGTTGATTGACAGTTACTTGAATATCGACACCCGAAGGTAGGACTTGCCCTGAGGCAGGAGGTAGGAGCTACCGCTCAATATATCGAGAAGGCCCGTCGGGAACCGAACTCGCGAACACGTACCCCGCAGATCTCGCTTGCAGCCACCCAGGGCTGTGGCCTGAATAGAGTACACACACACACAGATACTCCAAGCAGGTTTGGCAAAGGAGGGGATTCAATAGCGGACACAAGAGGCTTTCCGAGTGTTGGGGTGAATGTCATATGCCTCGCGGAGACGCACGTGGCCGCGCGCTGCGTTGTGAATTGATGGAGGTCACTTCGAGCGGCGAAGCTCGCTTCTGTGCACCCAACGCCATTGCCAGGAACCCCTCCTCCAGAGCGACCACGCCCTTTCAGAGTTCACCAACAAGGTGAACGCTCTTTGGCGCGGGGGCTCAGAATTTATAATTACATTTTCGAAATTAATCATTCATGCTATCCAAATGAGCGAAAAGAAAAAAATGTGTAAAACTATATATAATTGTTTTAATTATGTGTGTGTTTATGTATTTTTGGATTTTCTTGTACTTTTTGACCCTATCATGCATTAGTTTAGTTTTTTGTTTTGTTTTTTAGTTCTTAGTTGTTTTTTGTTTCTATAAATAGCATTATTACAACTTTGTGCTAGTTTAAAATAAATTAATATGTATGTGATTAAACAGGCCCTCACACAGGAAATTTCTTCCTCAACGAACATTTTTATAACTATTATGTATACAGCAAATCTGTTAATAAAACTGAATTGAATTGAATTGAATTGAATTGAATTGAATACTTCGGTGCCGAATAATATCTACATTACTAGTTTCAAACATACACATAGCACTGTCGTAAAATAAGCAGCGTCCGGTCATGTGAGTATTTTCGATGGTTTTGTAGATACCCACAAAGACTGGAAAAATACAAAAGCAATGAAACCGTTTCTATTTTGAATGAAAAATGCAAACATTGATTATTTTAATCCATAATTTCTCATATCTGATATTAAGAATATCGACAGCAACTGCCAACTCATTTGACAGCAGCTGTCGCAGATCACTAGTTGCTTCACTACAAATTGCAAAGGTAGTAATAGTCAATATTCAACATTCGCACATTACTATAATAGTCAATAGTCAATATTCGCACATTACTTAACTTCTCTGGACAATCAGACCGGCTTAGATGCCTCGTGGCATCAATTGATGTTATTGCAGTTCCTTTGACTGGGAGGCCCTAGAGTTCGAGTCCCGAGAGAGGCAGGATTTCTTCCCTAATTAGCTAAGTCAAGCAGTCGGAGGAAGAATTCTTGCAGCGGGCTGTTCTGATTGGTAGTTTTATCCGAGTTCAATTTAGAATGCCCGAGCAGTACCTAAACAAACGGGACACGGGCTGAGCACCATCTCTCCTTTCTGTTCCTAGTCCTATCCTCTTCCCTTACACTTACACTTACATGCACTACACTACCACACATACTGGGATACCAGTCGCGAGCTTAGAGCTTATCCCTGCTGAGACGGTGCTTTGCTGCTGGGAGATACCTGGGTGGAGAAAACCGTGCAAACCGATGGGTAGGTATCCGGATCTCGCCATCCATCGTGGGAAAGATCACCGCCACCTCCCGCGATAAAACAAAGATTATACTTATGGAAATAACGATCTGAACTTGTGACACGACCGGAATCACTCATCGATTAATCAACAGACCTACGGAAAATCAAGTAAAAAACGTTAGTTGAATAAAAAAGTTAAGGTCGTCTAAATAAATGTATTCTGTTAACTCAAAGGAAAAATAGAAGTACATGAAGACACGCTGAAATTAGAAAAGGGTTCGGCATTCTTGTTGACACTTTAAATCAAGATTTTCACCTCATATTATCTTTAAATTACGATTTAGAAAAGTACAGTCATAAACGTTCAAATTGTTCCTCCAACAAATTAACATTCACATGTACCAGTTTATAAATTATAATCTAAATTTATAAGAACGAACTACGACTTTAGTTAACTATATTTTATTAAACCTTATTATAAAGTTTCATGCAACACGGAGTCAACACATTTTACTAACAGTCTGATCTTAGCTAACAGCGATTGGAATTTCTCCCCTTTCCCGCGGAAGCAGACCATGCACGTGTGATCCCTTCTCTTACTGGCTCAAGGTCCGAGATTCTGATCTCAACACGACTTAGCGCTGTTTTATATAATTTAATACTCTAGTTTATTGGCGACGTGGTAAGCCTTATAAAATCAAATTTAGTTTGTTTTGACTCACCATACTTCATTCGCTTTTCCTATGTCAACTTCTCGGGTGTTAATACGTCGAAAGTTTCTTCTCCAAAGATTCTTTGGCAGAAGCGAGGTCCTTTTCTTGCAGAAGCTGTGACTTTCTGTTAGACCTCCACCAAAGTGTACTCTGTCTCCAAATAATCTCGTTGCCCTTGGGAATCCTACAAAACCAATATTAAGTTAAGATTTTAGATAAGACGACGCACAATTAACAAAAGCTATGAAAGAAACATAATTAGCATTATATTTGTTACAATTATTTACAGTGGAATGTGATAGCTTTCGAGACTACGTACTGTACTTTTATTCGAATATGTTTCATTGTCATTGGTATTTTGCACGTTTTATTGCAACATGATAGTATTATTTAGACTAAAGAACAATTTACCTCTTGATAGGCTTTTTCAAATGAAAATAGAAATCTTGCGTGACGTCGTTCTTCTTGCACACGAGCACTTGTGTAACTTAATTTCTCACTTAATAACTCACATTATCGGGGCTACAATCAGACCATTGAGACTTACATGGACCATTGAGAATTATATAGGCAGACCCCAACATTCCTACAATATTTGTTAATAATAATGTTAATATAGTTGGTAAACTCTTCCCCAGAATGCTTAACACACGAATATGTTGAGGAAAATCAATACATCGCTTCTTTGATGATAATTTAAGAATTCAAGAGAGGATATTAATGATTTCATTTGTAATTAAGTAATAAATCGTAATAACGAGTGCAAATCTGAAAATTGTCAATAACGGCAAAACAATTCTGTATTCCACACCCCTTAGTCTTGGTGCACGTTATCTCAAATACGTCACTTTCCCTAGCTGCAATGACTTGCCGCACGGAGCGCTCTGAGGTGTTATTCCGCCGAGAGCTGAGCACGAACTGTCCCATTTTGTAGAGAGTACAACGTGCGACCTGTGGTGTTACAAAATAGAGCGCAAGTGGACGACGGTCAAGGTTAAGTTGTTTCAAGTTTGCAATCTATTTTTCAACAATACTAATTCTTTTAGATCAGGCACGTCAAACCGCGCCCGCACGAGTGACTTGCCCGCCTGAAGCGCGGCGCTCCCACGGGCATGGGCAACTTCCCCTGACTTTGCGTTTATTTCCCCTTAAAATCCAGAAAGGGGTGCACATATGCAAACTGGAGGGACGCGAGTCGGTCAATACTGGCTTCATACGAAAATATGTTTGCTAGATTATTTCTATCAAATAACATTAATAAAAATAAAATATATTCTTAATAGATTTTAATAAATAAATACATTATTCACTACTTATCACTATTTCGTGTTTATTTTCTTACTAAATTCTCCCTTATATAAACATCTTTGCTAAGTGTCCAGAATATGTTTGAATGGTGAATTCTTTCCCTGTTTTCGTTTCGTGTTGTGATATTAAATCATTCAGTTATTTCTTGTATTTAGCAATAATGTGAAATAAATTAACAAGTCTTTATAAGTTAACAATCATCGCTTACGGACGGACAGCGCTTTTGACAGACAAGAATATTTGTTTGTTACACCTTGAAACCTGAACGTAGAATGTTAATGCTTTTATATCATTCTTAAGTAAACAGGATTACAAAATCAAGGTACTTTTGATTTACATTTTTTAAATTTTACTATCAGCTTAGAATTTGAAATCTGCCTGATGTATTATTTAATTTTAATGAATCATTTCTTTGGTTTAAATGGAAAATAGGAATTAATATAGCTAAATTTGTAACAAAAACTGTCTAGTAATTTCTCTCGAAGACTGTCATGGGCCAGGTATCCAATGACGTACCGCCATTCCGTAGCATTTATACAACCCTTACTTTTAATAGTATTATTTAAAATATATTTTATTATTATTATTATTATTATTATTATTATTATTATTTAAAATCTCGCGCCAATTTCGTTGGACGCAGTGTTCGCAAGCTCTCGAAAGCTTCTCACCTTGCCCGCGATCTTGCCATGCCTGTTTTACATTGAAAGTTATTTTAGATATTTAAATGATATTGTGTACTTCTTTAAAAATATGTAGTTATTGAGTAATAAGTCTAAGAAGAGGAAACGTTCTGGAATGCCATGCATTCCCACATGTTTTGATTATTCTAGTAATGATAGTTTTATAGAATATTTGTTTTAGCAACTAATAAACTACAGATAGAACGAGACTTAATGCGAATATTGTTTTATATTCTTGAGAAAAATACGTATTAGTAAGAAACTGATTTTCCATTGTGAGCGATGAAACTGCTGGACCCAAATTATCTAATACCCAACTACCTATCATCTCCAAAATTGTGTATCTACACTTTTTGGTATGTTAACTGAGATTCAAAAATTAATACCGATAAGAATTTGCAACAATCTTTATATACTGCTCTTTTATAAAAGCAAGAAACTTGCACAAAATAACATTTTTGATTTGTGCAACAATCTTCAAATTATCGTTCTCAATTAAAACATCAATTTAACTCCCAAGCAGATGAACTACTAATTCAAATGTTCTAAATATTAAATTTTCGAATAACAAGGTTACACTTGCAAGTTCATATTTATCTTCGGTTCAACAATGTTACAAATATTTTCGAATATCAAATAAAAACATTTCATATGGACATGCAACGAGAAATTCAATGAAATGACAACAGCAATTCTACAAAGTTAATTTAATCTGTATGTATTTTTCAGAATTAATTAAATGTTACCTAGATGCAATTTTACGAAAATAAGTTAGAAAATTAAAAAGAGGTAAAGAATTGTTGAAAATGTATCCAAAATTTAGCAATCGGTTTGAATGCGAAACAAAGTTCAGTATCCTAAAGTATACAATTTTATATTTTTACGAAAATATATTTTACTGTCCGGTAATTACGATTGATCTAGTAATAATGATTTCTTTAAATATTCTTTTAACACAGGCTTGAAAAAAATCATGCAACTTAATTATAATTTCCGATCTAAAATACCAATCTTAACAACAGCATATTCCATTCAATATTTGATAATTTAATTTGAGCCTGCCCTGTCATTTGAAATTTCAAATATCATGTCAGTGCATATTCACTAGGAATGGACGTCATCCCGAAAGCTATTATATCATTAATGGCAAAATCAGAACGTGAACCTATCTGAAAAAGCAAACCTGTGTATATTGCGAAAAAATATTTCAAGGAAATAAGATTACGTGGTGACATAGAATATTTGCTGACATATCCTATTATGCTATACTGAAATGTCTATAGTGAAAAATCTGACCTGCAAAGAAGTTTGACAAACAACATTTTTATATTATAAAAATATAAAATTTCAAATTACACCGGCAGGATATGAGACACTATCCAAATTGTTCAGTTTCTGTATTAAAATTATAATTCAAAATAACTTTTTTGCCTGCATGTTCTAAAGGTATCTGACAATTTTCACATTAGCGTTTAACTTTCTTGTAGCAGCTGTTAATATGTGACACGGAATCAACCTATCTTCACAATCTAATCTGGCTACGAAATACGATAAGCTGCTATTTTCTCAAGGAAAGTCATATTCCATGTCTACTGAGTGGTATTTCAAATATGAGAAAATTAACTAGTGGTCTATAGAAGCAAGAATACTGCTGAAAAATAAGCACAGGCGTTTTCCCAAAAAGTACAATTCACAATTCCACAACATCAAATAAAATCATGCCCGTATGACACTGCAATAATGTAAATATTTTAACCAAACATAATTTTGCAATAATGTAGTACGAGAATCTCTGGATAAGACAAACATTCAAATAAAGAATGATGATTCCAGTCAGGTTTTTAAAAATATGAATTTCAAAGACGTTGCAACTTTGGTTGTGAAGTTTCTGAAACGGTGAAATATTACCGTTTCAGAAACTGAAGAGAACCTCACAAAGAAGGTTGAAACGTATGAGGTAAGAGCTTGACTGGAACGCCGTTCTTTATTTAAAAGTAGTACAAGAATATTTTTCTTACCAAAAATATCAAAAAAGTTCCTGCTTCAAAATGCAATAGGTAAATAGAAACTATTTAATAGCGAGCAGCCTCTTCCTTGGAATCTTGGTGTCTCATGATTTCTGCTGATCGCAATGAGAATGAGAATTAATTTCACAATTCGCGTATCGAATGAAGTCGAATAACACAATCAAATATTTGCATCTTCAATGAAAATTGAAACTTTCAATTTGTTTTGTATGTTCCCTGAGTTTGAGTACCCAGTAAAATCACAGACACTTCTCACGTAGCCGGAGGCTATGAAGTTTTCTTTCAAATTCTGCACGCATTATATATTAGTAATTCAGATTTTACTTTAATTTCTATATACATTCATTAAATTTATTCAATAATTATGATTTTTAAAACTATGTCTAAGGATGGATTGCTTTATTGCTCTTCTGCAGCAGGGCATATGAATGAAAAGTTTTCTTCTTTGAAAAATAATTCTATTCTGCAATTTACTAGCCTCACCTTTTCTACTGGATGCTTTCCGTTTAGATAATAGTAGATGACAACCACTAGAAAGATAAAGCAAAAAATATCGCATGATTCTTTTATTTATTAAACTCGTATATTTACGCAAAAAGAGGTGATTAGAACTACTATCCTTTCGTAAATCATATGAAAACTACCATTGCAGGCTGCGAACGTACCGCGAGGGCTGGCCCGGCTTTTGTCAGCGAGAGGCGTGGAGTAGTGGACAGACCACTCTCTTTCCACAACAAGGTACTGGAGTTTAAACACGGTAGATTAATGTACAATTTTTGATGGACAAATTGTATGGTTCTCCCGTTCACCAATTTATCATTTCATCATTTCTGTATCATTCACATTACGATTTATTGATTGATTATTTTGTTTTCAGGGGTGTCGACGGCTTTATTCACGTGTAGTGGTGCAGTGCATGTGCATGTGTATGTTGGTGTATATGTGTGTCTGTGTGTGTGTAAAGGAAGAAAAAAAAGACCAGACCGAGGAAGGAAAGATCGCGCAGACCGTAGATATCTCTTCCAGAGGCTGAATTAGATCTAACAATTTAGTTACTTCCATCCGCTATCACCTGGATACGAACCGTAAGATCTCTCCGTCAGAGTCGCTGCCATTCGGTATATCATCATCCGACTTTACCCATTAATCCACACCTTCATCCTGGGTACAGCCAAAAGGCTTCCGAACAAAGGATCATAATAAAGATTATTGCACATGTTCCTCTGGAACCTCCCTGCTCTGCGTCCTAAGTCCCCGTGAATGTCTCCTGCGTCCTCCGGTGCGTGTGCAGGGGGGAGGGGGGTCGGCCTCGAAGACCTCCTCCCTCCCTCCCCATTGGGAATTCATCGGCGCGCCTCCCGCCGACAAAAGCCGCGGGAGAACTCGTTTCGGGCGCTGAATTATACATCAAAGGAAATAGTCCCAGTGAAAATGTCGCTGCGCTTGAATGTTTGTGCTGATAACGCAGCGTTTAAAGGTCACAGTTATACTGCCAACGGGTTTTTCGCAGATGATTTAGAAGGACCTGCTTTAACCAGAATTGAAATCATTGAAAGGGAAAAAGAGTAATAATATTCGATACACTTGCGACGACGTGTTGTATACATCTCGATACAGTGTTGTTGCTTCCATTGCAATTAAGATAATGCTTCGTTACTTAAAAAAGATTCTTTACAAAGATGACAATGAATTTCGTCAAGATATGACAATCGGAGCGAAGAGGGATGTTTGTCGTGATTACGTAGAATTTAAAGTTCGGGGTTGTGTTGGCGACATGATTAGTGCAAATAGTTTGCCAAGACCTGATACAGTAAACATTAATCTCTTTAAAAAATGTCACATAAAATCATCTCAAACATTAGTTTATGTTTGGTGAAAATCTTAAAGTTTTTCGTGGAATTGTTCCAAATTAAGGAAATTAATGAATCCTTACGAAGTGTACTACAAATATTTTATATAATGTTGCTACATTTTGCGTAACAACGATACAAAATGGTAAACTACATTGTTAACTTATCATTTTGGAAGGCGACTAAAAATGCTACAAAATTATAAACTTCAAGAAGTTGGGGAAATCATTTTACACATAAAAATACAGTAAACTTGTATGTTTTAATTGTGGATATCTCATAAACGTTTTTGTACTTTCGGTCATGATTTTTTCATGTAGGTGCCAATTCACTTTTTCAACGAATTTTGCTAAGTACATATTACATAACTTTAGGTTCGGGCACAGACATTCTTTTGCATTTCTGAGCTACTTAGCTATTCTTTATTATCAAACTTCAGAATCTATTTGGATGGTTGAACACTAACAAAAATTAAAATGCACTGTAAAAGAAATAATGGATTCAAAACATGCTGATTTTAGGAAACAATCATAGTTTAAACAGATCTAAAATATTTTTTTGATCAGAGACACATGTTCACAACTAATTAACTTGATGTTAATCTGTAAATACTGGCAACTACTATTCCAAAAAATTATGTTAACAAATGGACGACTTTCATAACAATATTTCCAACCCCAAGATGAGAGAATTTGCAAATGCTCTGGATTTTTAAGACAGCATTTTCGTGAAAACAAACGGTACATTTATTACACAAAGGTTACACAAACAAACACTGAAGAAGTTGTGTTACAAGTTACAATAAATCCACCTGCAAACAATTTTTAAAAAGCTTTAAAAACACATGGGATAAAGGAAGAAATCCAAGGGGAACGAAGTCGTGAGCTTCATTTTTACAGCGAATTTCTAAGTAATAGATTCCATTTAGACCTACACTACCTACACTTCAACCTACTTAATGAAATAAATTTAACCTACGAAATCATACAAAACACTAGAGTTAAAGATTTGCAATCGCTTAACGAGAACAAACAAGCTCGCTAAGTACTATTTACAACAGTTTTCCATTGCTATGGTGCCTCTAGTTCGCTGATGGTGTGTTGCGATAATGCAGAGCACTGACCCTGAAATACTCCTGTTGCGTAGTAAGTTTTGAAATTACACGAAAAAAAAAAACAAAGAAAGAAACCTGCTCGGTAACTTATTGCTCTCCACCAAGTTTTCCGGAAGTCTTCCTGGAACTGTGTGGAGAGGCCAGTGCTGCTAATTGAACAATACTTGGATCCAAATTGAAATAAACACCTCCAGCTGAGTAACACGATTGTACTACTGTCACTCGAACTTTCTTAACTCCCACGCACTTATCACTACCCCTCCACCAGATTAGGTGGCTCAGGGCGTCAATTGATGTCGTTGCAGTGCCTCTGACCAGGAGGTCTGAGGGTTTTACTGCCAACAGATATTCGACAGTAGCTAGATAGCTAGGTCGAATTCAATATCTACTTGAAGGAGATTTCTAGCGGCCGGCCGCTGTAAGCGTTAGTTTTCCGTGGTTACTCCCACCAACATCCGGCAAATGCTGGAACAGTACCCTAACAAACCTGCCACGAATCTTTCCTTCCTTTTTCTTCTCGTATCCTCACACATTTCTTACACTCACACTTACATGCACTACACTACCACACAAACCGGGAGACCGGTTGGTAGCTTAGAGCTTAACTCGTCAGGGGCGGGGCCTCGTTTGTGGGAGATTATCGTGATGGAGAGCTCGCGTGTAGGTCGAAGCCGGATTTCGTTAGTTGGTGAAGACCACTACCGTCTGCGATAAAAACACACACTTACTGGTCTAATGAACTTCGCTGTTGACGAACCCGGAATCACCAATCAATCAGAACCCCTCCTACGATCGCGTACAGAGGAATTCCCTTCTACCCCTCCAGTGAGTAGAGTGAGACGTCGGCAAACCTCTCCCCTCCCCCTTTCATCATCAACCGACCCTCCTGACAGTGGTGACACTGGCGCGACGCGGCACGACGGAGGGAAGGGCGGCCTGCAAAGCAGCCCAAGATAGTGCCAGAGCGACGGACTATGAAGGAAATGACACCTCGCGCTTCAAAGTAAATGCGTATATTATATACTTACAATATTACAAATCGGATATTAATTACTTACGACCAAGAAAAGTCATAATATATCCCATTATGCACTAGGCACTCAAGAACGTACAACCGAGTAGGAAATGCCAACAGCATAACATCTCCGATTATTAATATTTGATAATACCCGCTGAACTGCAATTACAACTGTTATGCTCAAAGGAAATGAATTAACATTTTTATTCAAAAGAACGAGCTTATTATTTTGGACTTATTTCATCTTCCAATTTTTTCTTTTAAATATATTCTTCTATCTCTCTCTATAATGTTTTATCACTAAAACAGATCAAATTTTTTAATGAAATATTATTTTTTCATTTTTTCCTTTACTGATTACTTAAATTGAAGTAAACTACCCGTTCCGATATCTTACAAAAGTTTACTATTATAACTATTTTCTCTTAAAAAGATGTCAATAAAATTGAAGATGAAAATAATGCCTCCTGTAAATTAGCGACGGACGAAATGGCGAAATGGACGCATGGACAATATCTCATTCATAGAGTGTGTAACCTTTGTGATAGTTTAATTGACTTCTCTCTACCTACATACAATTATGCAGTGGGCTTAGTATTTGTATTTAAATTGTCTATTACATAAAATTACAATATCTAAAATCACAGAGAGAAGAGTGAAGCATACAAATAATCTTTTGTATTATTAATGAGATCAGAGACATAAATGGATTTCCGAAGAAAGCAATTCAAGAATGATCTTCCAGAGATGGAAACGTTGAGTTCCTAACATAATCAAGAGGCAAACGTTCATTTTTCTACCCAAGTCCTACACTTCAGACCGCAAAGATCATAAAGTCAATAAATTAAAGGTACGTGTTCGAAATTAAAAACTTATGTTCTACAAAACCACAGTTACAAGTATAAAGCAGAAGTAGAGAGTAATGTTTTACAAAATGAGATCACGATATGCTTCTGCGAGAAAAAAGTAAAATTTTGGTTTCGTACCATAATTAAGAGGCAAGCGGCCATTTCTTCCCCGCGTCCTGCACTTCAGAACGTAAACAACAACAGTCCCTGAGCGGCCGCGGGCGATTGCTGCGTGAGGAAGTCGTTTACTTCGCTGCCTGCGAGACCGCAGCGCGCGCGGCGGTCGCTCGAGAAGATTAAAGTTCGCACGGCCTCCGCACGCGGCGCTGTACCTGCAGGGAGTGACTTAAACTCGCTCGTTTGTTTCCAACTTGCGGCCTCTCTCAAAAATCTTCCCGCGGGGGCGAGGCAACTCGGTTGTTTTCCGGCAGAAATAACAAAGGAAGAAGAACGTCGGAGGGGTAGGAATGAGAGCTCGTTAGTACTCGGCCGCCCTCCCGGCCCCCGTAGCCCTTTCCACATCCACTAATAACGCCACGGCTCTGATATAACCTTTCTCGCCCCGCCCTCTCCTCGCCATCGCCGTCGCCTCCCCCTCTCCCCGCCCCCGCCTAGCCTCTGCCCAGCCCCTTCCCTTCTCTGCCCTGCCCCTGCCCCTACAGTGCCCCTGCCCAGTCCTCATCTAGTCCTCGCCCTCTACCCATCCAGCCCTCCCCTCGTCCAGCCCTCCCCTCGTCCAGCCCTCCCCTCGTCCAGCCCTCCCCTCGTCCAGCCCTCCCCTCGTCCAGCCCTCCCCTCGTCCTGCCCCCGCATAGCTCCTGCCCTGCCCCTGATCATTCCTCATCCAGTCCTATCCAGCCCTCTCCCGCCTTGTCCTGCCCTCGTCCCGCCCCCGCCTAGACCATACCCACCCCTCGTCCACCCCTCGTCCACCCCTCGTCCACCCCTCGTCCACCCCTCGTCCACCCCTCGTCCACCCCTCGTCCACCCCTCATCCAGCCCTCACCCACCTGGGGAAGAGGATAAGCAAGATAAGCAAATTTTGCGCACGGACCGTGGTCCGTTTGTTATGATACTGCTTCGATTTTCACCTGTTATTAATTGAAGAAACCACAGAAAACCACCTATCAGAGCTGCCAACGGCTACAATTCTCCAGAAACCGGTTGAATTCGATTTACTATATAACTAGTTTCGAAAATCTACCTCCTTCATGATTCGAACCCTAGGACTACCTAGTCCTACTCGCTGCAAACACAGTGGCAATGATGGAATAAGCTCAGCTGGTGCTACATTGGGCGTCATTATCTTGAGAATTCTCTCCGTCATCACTACCTTTGTTGGCACCCTCATACGTCAACCAATTCCTTACATCCATGTTATGTATTTCATTACTCTTTCCGCCATTGCAATGTCAGTCATCATATTACCGCCCTATCGCCTCAATTAAAATGTAAAAGTGTGAATGTAAATGCATTAAAGTGGGTATGCACAGAAGTAATTCTAATTTACGTTGAGTTATTATTGATTAAGAGTCGCCAAAAATAAATTTTAATTACTTTAATTAACAGAATAATTAGCCCATATCCTAGCGACCTACGCAACTCATCGCCTTTTCTCACTCATCGACATCTATATCTTATTATTCTCCAACTACGAGATTCCTGTTTTCTCTTTCTGGGCACGTTTGTTACAATGACGCTACTTTTGTTGCTTATACATTTCACCCCAACATCTGTTGATCCGGATTCCTTATTTTCAGAGAACACCCACTGTTTTTGCGTGGCCTGTGTGCATCTCTCTCTGGGGCTGCTCAACCACGGTGAGAATCTGGACTCCAAACGACGTAATTAGAAAGACCTTGGCCATCCACCAGAAATTCTTAATTTACTAGAAAATGGTTCGTAGGTAGGGGAACATATTTTCACAAGAGTTTCACATTTGGGAACGTATTTTCGATAAAGCAAGTAAGAGTCTGCAGCGGCACCTCGGATGCATTTTTTTACTACAATGAATTTGTCAAAGGTGACTTTGACACTTTAATTAATTTAAAGTACATTTAGTTGTGCTTGAACTGCGATTTCCTCGCTTTGCTATTTTCTCGTATCGTGTAAAAAGTTTTCAAAATTTTCGAAAATTTAATGGGTTTAGGTAAAATAGAACCTGCGCCGTATTTACAAGCGTTCTTTGCTCTATCCGAGAAAAAAAAATGTTGGGAGATATTTTTGAGAACATAATGTTTTTGGAGTTGTTTTTATTTCATGCAAAAGATATTCACAATTCGAAAATCTTGGATATGATATCATTTAAAGATGTAATATTGAAGAACATATTTTATTAAGAATAAAATCTTTACCTCCAACATTGCAATTGTAGAAGATGCAGAAAAACGTAAACTTTTTCAATTTTCAAAAATTCAGAGAGTTGAACAAAAATCGGACTTTTAAAACAATATTCCGCTATATCCGAGATAAATGTAAAGAAATAATGTGGACCCAATTTTGAAAATTTCGTTGCAGATATAAGTAAAGTATTCTAATAAATAAAATATCAGTTTCAAATTCCCATGCGCCGCAATATTAGTCCTATAGATCAAGTATTATAAAATCTGGTGAAAATCGTGCCTGCGATTTACACGCTAGCGATTATCAAAGGACTCACAAATACACAATGTTTTCGAAGAAGTTATATGAACAAGAATTATCCCCCTTTTTAGTATCAGGAGCCCAGAAACAAGTTTTTATGTCAAAAAATCATGTTTTGCGGCAGCAATACTGCAATAATGTTTTATTACAATATTTCACAGTACTACACAAGATGTATGTGAGAAAATAGAAAGAAATATATTGTGAAAATCAGTAAAGTGTCGATTCCTAGTTGCAAATAAACAACCTTCAACACGTTTGTGATTAATTGTACGAGAACGTAGACAATTCTATGAAAACTATTCTTCTTTGTAAACCCACAAATAACGTATTACTTTTCTTTGAATATAGTGGCGACTATTATAAAAGTTGTATAGCTACAGACACCATAGAATTACTGCACCGTACAGAACATCACAGTTAATACAAAATTACGGCATTAAAGGCAGGCTTGGATCTCTTAGCGTGAAGGCTTGTTGAATCCTTAATTTGGAGAGGATTTTACTATCCTGAAGCATCTTGCAGTATGCATGGTTTAATCATTATTTTGTTTGGGATAAAGTAATATTGCGTTGTCAAAGTAAGATGTTTTCTATGGTAATAAAAAATATAGTCATTATTTTTATTAACGGCAAATAAAAACAATTCCTGCCGTGTTCGGACTGCGCTTACAAAAACATTTATTTTACTAAAACAATACAGAGACCGGAAACTTTTTTGAATTATGTAAACCAACCAAAGGCTCTGAGCTGCCTGTCGCCAGATTTACCGTCCAAATTGTGGTTGAATTCGACCTATCTGAATGCCCTCACCCACCTGGGGAAGAGGATAAGCAAGATAAGCAAATTTTGCGCACGGACCGTGGTCCGTTTGTTATGATACTGCTTCGATTTTCACCTGTTATTAATTGAAGAAACCACAGAAAACCACCTATCAGAGCTGCCAACGGCTACAATTCTCCAGAAACCGGTTGAATTCGATTTACTATATAACTAGTTTCGAAAATCTACCTCCTTCATGATTCGAACCCTAGGACTACCTAGTCCTACTCGCTGCAAACACAGTGGCAATGATGGAATAAGCTCAGCTGGTGCTACATTGGGCGTCATTATCTTGAGAATTCTCTCCGTCATCACTACCTTTGTTGGCACCCTCATACGTCAACCAATTCCTTACATCCATGTTATGTATTTCATTACTCTTTCCGCCATTGCAATGTCAGTCATCATATTACCGCCCTATCGCCTCAATTAAAATGTAAAAGTGTGAATGTAAATGCATTAAAGTGGGTATGCACAGAAGTAATTCTAATTTACGTTGAGTTATTATTGATTAAGAGTCGCCAAAAATAAATTTTAATTACTTTAATTAACAGAATAATTAGCCCATATCCTAGCGACCTACGCAACTCATCGCCTTTTCTCACTCATCGACATCTATATCTTATTATTCTCCAACTACGAGATTCCTGTTTTCTCTTTCTGGGCACGTTTGTTACAATGACGCTACTTTTGTTGCTTATACATTTCACCCCAACATCTGTTGATCCGGATTCCTTATTTTCAGAGAACACCCACTGTTTTTGCGTGGCCTGTGTGCATCTCTCTCTGGGGCTGCTCAACCACGGTGAGAATCTGGACTCCAAACGACGTAATTAGAAAGACCTTGGCCATCCACCAGAAATTCTTAATTTACTAGAAAATGGTTCGTAGGTAGGGGAACATATTTTCACAAGAGTTTCACATTTGGGAACGTATTTTCGATAAAGCAAGTAAGAGTCTGCAGCGGCACCTCGGATGCATTTTTTTACTACAATGAATTTGTCAAAGGTGACTTTGACACTTTAATTAATTTAAAGTACATTTAGTTGTGCTTGAACTGCGATTTCCTCGCTTTGCTATTTTCTCGTATCGTGTAAAAAGTTTTCAAAATTTTCGAAAATTTAATGGGTTTAGGTAAAATAGAACCTGCGCCGTATTTACAAGCGTTCTTTGCTCTATCCGAGAAAAAAAAATGTTGGGAGATATTTTTGAGAACATAATGTTTTTGGAGTTGTTTTTATTTCATGCAAAAGATATTCACAATTCGAAAATCTTGGATATGATATCATTTAAAGATGTAATATTGAAGAACATATTTTATTAAGAATAAAATCTTTACCTCCAACATTGCAATTGTAGAAGATGCAGAAAAACGTAAACTTTTTCAATTTTCAAAAATTCAGAGAGTTGAACAAAAATCGGACTTTTAAAACAATATTCCGCTATATCCGAGATAAATGTAAAGAAATAATGTGGACCCAATTTTGAAAATTTCGTTGCAGATATAAGTAAAGTATTCTAATAAATAAAATATCAGTTTCAAATTCCCATGCGCCGCAATATTAGTCCTATAGATCAAGTATTATAAAATCTGGTGAAAATCGTGCCTGCGATTTACACGCTAGCGATTATCAAAGGACTCACAAATACACAATGTTTTCGAAGAAGTTATATGAACAAGAATTATCCCCCTTTTTAGTATCAGGAGCCCAGAAACAAGTTTTTATGTCAAAAAATCATGTTTTGCGGCAGCAATACTGCAATAATGTTTTATTACAATATTTCACAGTACTACACAAGATGTATGTGAGAAAATAGAAAGAAATATATTGTGAAAATCAGTAAAGTGTCGATTCCTAGTTGCAAATAAACAACCTTCAACACGTTTGTGATTAATTGTACGAGAACGTAGACAATTCTATGAAAACTATTCTTCTTTGTAAACCCACAAATAACGTATTACTTTTCTTTGAATATAGTGGCGACTATTATAAAAGTTGTATAGCTACAGACACCATAGAATTACTGCACCGTACAGAACATCACAGTTAATACAAAATTACGGCATTAAAGGCAGGCTTGGATCTCTTAGCGTGAAGGCTTGTTGAATCCTTAATTTGGAGAGGATTTTACTATCCTGAAGCATCTTGCAGTATGCATGGTTTAATCATTATTTTGTTTGGGATAAAGTAATATTGCGTTGTCAAAGTAAGATGTTTTCTATGGTAATAAAAAATATAGTCATTATTTTTATTAACGGCAAATAAAAACAATTCCTGCCGTGTTCGGACTGCGCTTACAAAAACATTTATTTTACTAAAACAATACAGAGACCGGAAACTTTTTTGAATTATGTAAACCAACCAAAGGCTCTGAGCTGCCTGTCGCCAGATTTACCGTCCAAATTGTGGTTGAATTCGACCTATCTGAATGGTTAGTATCAAACGTCTGCCACCGTCGGGAAAGTCCCGACGGTTTCCTAAGTCTTTCCATGTCTCCTAAGTCCCCTAAGTCATTCCATGGATGATGCTGTGGAGATAACGGTTTTTCTGCTGACCTACCTTGAAAACAACCTAAACTAAAAAAAAACAACACTAAATCCAAATAAACCACTTCTCCAGGTATAAGTCAGATGGCTTCACTGCCTGGGGGAGAATTCTGTATGTGGACTGCTCTGAGAGTTCGTTGCAGGGATTTACTCCTACCATTTTCAACTCAGTAGCTTAAAGACGACAAGAAATGACTTTGCACGATCTCATATTGCTCTCGCTTTCATCTTTTAGGCCCGAAGGGTGGGCTAATTCCCTATGTCCATTTACTCCGTCTAACACCGAAAAAGTCTTCGAGAGTACAAGTACGTTGAAGAAAGACCAAGAAAAAGACTGAGACTCGAATCTTCTCATCGAAAACCGTCGAACACTTACCTCGTCCCGTCCTCGATGCACATCCGGACGCCCCATCCTCAACCTCCTTCCCCACCCCTGTTGCACAACATCCTCTTCGTCCCCGCCGCCCATCCCCACCCACTCGCTTCCGTCCTCGCCTCTCCCTCCCTCGCCCCGCCCTCGCCCCGCGCCGAAACACTCAATATTGCATTATAAATCACCAGCGCGGATAAAGGGCTGGTATTAATTAGTTGCTCGCGTATTTATGCCCGTAATTTCGTTACCGGAACGAATTCGCGAGGTGTGAATTATGAATCTAATGAAATTAGCGCCGCGACGCTCCGCTGTCGGCGGAGGCGGGCCGAGAGGTGAGCAATGGCGGGGCGGTGATGGCACGGGAGTCATTCGTGATGATCGCTGAATGCGCCGCCAAGCAGAAAAATGATTGTATTGTGCGCGTATGTCCATGTCCGGTGCTAGTGATGAATGTTTCTGTTTGAGATGAGAGATTATGTGTTCAGTTCCTCTTGTTGGTTGCACTTTATACGATCTTTTGATTGAATACGTTGGATTAATTAAATTTAGATTTGAGGATTGAGGTTTAAATGAATCCCGTATTTGGTTCAATACATAGGTAACTGTGACTGAAGTCGTATCAACCTTCCTTTATTGCAGAGTGTTTGATATTAGATCTCTGAGAACAAGGGCCTAGTGTGATCGCTCTGTGGTTGGTAAAAGTAAACGGAGCAGCGACAGAGGGATGAAACAATGATGAACGATGATTAGGCTTGTTCGAAGAAGAGAAATTACTGTATGTACTAAGTGTACTGTCAAGGACAAAAATAAATACAGGTATATTGTGTGCGTTTGTAACCACTGCTAGTGACGAATATCTTTTTGAGCGTTCACTTGTTTAGATCCTCTCATTTGTTAAACTTAATAATAGCTTTTATTTACATCAGTGCCATTGTTTTCAAACCTTCAGTTCTTTTTAAATTTAAAACCCACAATCTAATTATAGTCTATCAGTTTGTACTAACTGTTCTCTAACACGTCTCTGTTTCATGGAGTACTACTTCATATGTTTCTATTTTTCCACAAGTTCTCCTCTAAGAGCTGTCTAATGGATTTGAACTATTCATTGGAAGAGTGAATACTCTCCTATTCGTGAGAAGAGCGGAATTTAATAAATGTAAGAAACTATTATATGCACTGCTTGATTTTTAAAATTTTAGGTCTCGGAATGCGCCCTAAATTAATTATATATTTAAAAAGAAATTATTATACATTTATAATATAGTTTAAAAATTATTCCCGAGGTACCGGAACGCCGTTTATTCGCGTTCCGCCCGAAATCAAGCCCTGATTGTATGTATAATATATTGTATATAATATATATAATATATTATATATAATATGTACTAAATATATTATATATTATACTAGCTGAAGAACCCCACTTGCCGAGGTATTTATCATATTTTTTCCTAAAAAGAAAGAGGAATTCCATATATCCCCGACCTTCTCGGAGTCCACTTCTATCTATTCTATTGTAATTCCCCCTCCCTAAACCGCCTCTCTCTGCCTTGCTCCAACCCGGAAATACCCGGTCTTCCGTCGTTTCTAGAACGCTTTCTCACTAAAACATGTTTATATTTTTAATTGGAGTTCCCACCCCTAAACTTCTTTTACTTTATAACTGAAAAAAAGAATAAACAAATCTAAACTAAAAAATAAAATGCATGCATTTAGCATAGGATTTTTGTGAGATATTACGTATTATATATACTTTTGTCCGTATTATAATACTTTTATCCATTGCAACATTAAAAAACTTACTCTTTTTCACATTTTTTTCTTCGCGCGTATTTATAAAGAAAAGTTTGAAATTGATGTTGCCGCGACAATCAACTTTTAAAAATAGTTAAAGTAATTTTGATTGAATTCGAGTACGTTTTTTAGGGTCCTTGATAAACAGTGGCGCGCAACAAAATAGTGATGTGAGTGATGTAATGTAATATGTCCTTTTATATTAGTAAAGATATATTATATAATAAATGTATATTATATAATATATTTATAAAAATATAATAAATGTAAAAATAATCAATGTAATATAGTAAATGCAATAATAATAAATATAATTCCTTACTGTTTGGTTGCCAACAAATGACTCAACAGATTCAACTGAATTAGAGTTGTTAAGAGTCTAAAACATTCAGAACATTTTCGATGACTAATATTTTCTGCCTAACATTCCAGACATGTTCCGCAGCTTCCAACCACGTTCCGCAACTAGATATGATTGGTTTGTCTGGCAATGATTCGCAGGATACATTTCTTTTAGAACGAGAATTGTGGAGGGAGTTTCCTTTCTTCATTGAGACTTCATTAAGAGGTCCACTTTAGGGAAGCTAGTGCGAGTATGTTCCGCACACCGATAAAGGGAATGGGCAGCACAAATGAAGTGAATTCTCTCGGGATGATTTTCATTTAATGCATCACCGGCTTTTATCATTAATAGAGCTGCACCATTCCGAAGAAGCATATTTTTGTATCTGATACCATTAGGCCATAAAAACGTCATGGCATCACAAAACAGTTTGGGCATGTCCTTGTTGTTACATATATCCAAGATTTTGCCTTGTTAAATCATTAGTCCCGTAAGTGTAGAGCATGCTTTTTTCTATGGAGATGGTGGTGATCTTCCCCCGCTGGATGCCGAGATCCAGCGGCGACCTACCGCTGGCTAGCGGGGTTTCTCCCTAACCAGAACTCTCCCACCAGCGGGGCATCGCCCCAGCCGGGACAAGCTCTAAGCTCCCGACCGGTCTCCTGACATGTGTGGTAGTGTAATGCATGTTAGTGTAAATGTGTGTAAGGGTAGGGGATAGGACTAGGAAGAGATAGGAAAGATGGAGCACGGTTCGTGGCCCATTTGTTAGAGTAATGCTTCGGTATTTGCCTAGTGTTGATCGGAGAAACCGCGAAAAAAACCCCACCAGAGCGGCCGGTCGCTATAATTCTCCTCCTGACAGCGACTGAATTGGACCTAGCCATATATTAAATAGCTAGTGTCGAAAATCCTGTCACCACCGCCGGAACTCGAACCTAGGACCTCCCGGTCAGAGGCACTGCAGTGACATCAGTTAATGCTCAGGCCCTTGGACGTCCTGCATTGCATCCTAGGGTTTACGGTTCTGATTCCTTGTACTATCACGCCCGGGTGAGTCGTTCGTGTGCGCGACCGGAGGTGGAGGTCACTCTATCTGATCCGCCGTCCGATTGCCAAGTGGTCGCCTCGCGGCCGTTGTTCAGAAGGCGCCCGCCATATTCCACGACTCACCGCAATAGCTCAGAACTTCGCTTCGACACCTCAAGCTGCATAAACAGATTCAAATGAAATGTGACCAGCTGGTGCAACACCATGCAAAGTCCTTACTAGCCCTCACTTGTACATGAAATTTTTGAAGTACAATGGAATATTATAAAGAAGGTTTTAACATTGCGTGTTGCATAATGCATAAGAATTTCACCCGACCTGGATGGCCGAGGTGGCTAAGAGCGAGTACCGACTCAGCGCTTCGGTCCGAAGGGTCAGTCCCGCCTTGGGCATGGCATTTTGCGTGTGTGTTGTCGCGGAGGGCCTCGCGTTCTGGTGACCCCAGATCAGAGGAGCCCGCGAAGTGTTTGTCTAGTGTATGGTCGAATATGCGGCCCTTGGGGACGTAAAGGGCAACCGGCTGTCGGCTGAATAAAAGCCCTAGGGAAAAAAAAGAATCACATGTGACCTCCTCGCCTTCTGGTGAGGGAACTATTGCATTGTCATCGGCTTTCGATAAGTCTGTGAGCGGGAGTCAGATTTCGAAGCGTACTCGTTCGTTCATGTGAAAGGGCGAAGATCATAATAGGATGTTCGTTCCTTTCTATTTAGAAGTGCACAGTATCACACGATCCAAATAATGTTTCGGAAGTATCTTTTGAGGACCTAAATCAATGTTTCTTGGAAAAAATTATAACTTACATATGGTGCAGTTGGTGGCTTCACACCATGATTTGATTACAAGTTTTTCCCATTATTGTTAGCAAAAGTGAAATTTATTTATTTTAAATTCAGTATTATTTTATTTACTCATTCATTTTATTTTGATCATGGAAACCATTATGTGATCCTAAAATCCAATTCTTATGTGAAGAGGATTTTTTCAGGGAACTTTGTTTTTACATAAACTGTAATTCAATTACTGAAGCAATGTTGGGCATTTTTCCAAAGCTTCTCCACAGGGGAAAGATGGCTCAGTGCATCAGCTGTTGTCACTGCAGTACCTGTCGGGACCTCCCGATGAATTAAAACATGCACACAACACTTACGGGCCTAATGACCTCAGTAGTTTAACGCACCCGGAATCACTAACAATCAATCAATCAATCCAAAACAACCATTCGGGTCACCCAACACGCACTCCGAGGCAACCGATATCCTGACGACAGGCACGCTGATAGCGTCGGCACGGCGAAGTAACGGCAACAACAGCGCGCGATTGCTTCCGCGCAGCGGCAGGCAGCGAGGATACGGAAAGTGCAAATACTAATTGTCGCAAAAACGCGACATACAATGCTTCATAGTACTTAAAAATCTAATTACATGCATTCTGCACGGCTCTGAACAAGCTGGTAAAATTTCGTGTGAATCCATAAATCCAGCACGGCGAGAATTGTGTGTCAGTATCTCCTCTTTTCACGTAACTTTTTATTCAGATTGCTTCATGATTTATTCCTCCTTGGTCATGTCTAAACCAGGGACCGAATACCGAAATAATAGCGGTAAAGGTATTTATACCGGTATAGAAATACCTTTACCTCTATTATACCTTTATTCAAAATACCTTAAAAATACCGGTATAAGACGTCAAATACCGGTATTTTAGAGGTATTTTACCTTTATCCGACGTCTATACCGGTAAAATACCTCTATTTAAAGGTATTATACCGGTATTCTCTCATCAAAATACCGGTATTTTCATAGAAAATACCGGTATTTCAGTAGAATCATACAGGTATTTGGGGGAAATTCATTGTGATTTTTTTCAGCTGAGATGGCTCAGAGGAAACAACTATTTACACGGCAGAGTTTCTGACCGGGAGGTTCTAGGGTTCGAGTCCCGAGGGTGGCGGATTTTCGACACATATTCTAACTAGGTCGAGTTCTGCCGTTGACTGGGAAGTCGAGATATGTCATCAGACGGAGGGACCAGCCGACGGTCTTTCGCAGACATCAACACGAGCTCGTTCGCTGACCTTGGACCTCACGTCCGGGCGCAGAGCTTGGCGACACGTCATAGTGTTGAAAATTTATCGAATTTCTCCGTATAAATCTTGTCCTTTCTAGTAGCGATAAAAAATGGAGAAACGTGTCTTCTTATCCATAAATGAGTCTTCCCACGCATACCAAACTTCCTTTTTGCACGACTGTGTTTATCACTAAATACGATTATTTGCTTCAATTTGATCGTATCACTAACATTCCCGAAAATAATTTTTTCAGTTGGCCCAGTTTCCTTATTCTGCACCATAATTAATAATTTTATATATATATATATATATATATATATATATATATATTAATATATATATTATTCATTATAACTAAAACAATATTAAAAATTGACATTGAATGCTAATAGACATTAACTATTCTTATTTAAATTAAATGTTAATTTTAATTAAAAAGTAAAAATGTTAATATTGATAAACTCTTTTTTATTAATTAATAATGTTAGTATATATTTCTTATTATTAAGGAAGAAACACTCTTCTGGAAGTGGGCTCCTCCAGATGCATTTTACAATGTAAGCTACCCGCGTAGAAGGGAACCCTAGCCCACATGCGATGTTAATAGCTAATTATAATAGTAGTAATAATAATAATAATAATAATAATAATAATAATAATAATAATAATGTAATATAATATAATAATAATAAAATAATAATAAAATAATAAAATAATAATAATAATATAATAATAAAAATAAAATAATAATAATACTTATTATTATTATTATTATTACATAATAATTTACTTTTATTACAAATGTTCTCAATATTTGCAGTTAATGTCAAAATATATTAAACCCTTCATATTAACCAGGAAAATAACATTTTATTTTAGCCCTATTTATTAATGTATAATTAAGATTTAATTGTGAAATGAAGTAAAAGGAAATCATTTTTTAACAACAACAAAACTGGGCCTGAAAGCCTGAGCGTTCGTGATTATCTCAAGGTGTCAACGCTTCCTCAGTTCGCCGAAGGAGGGGTCGGGGAGGGAAGAAACGGTCCTACGCCTACGGCCGGCGCATACGTTGACAGCCTCTCCATGTGCGAAATACAAAGACAGGCTTAGGTCATCTCTCAGGTCAGATGGGAGATAGCTCGATGAAGGACACTAAGAAAAGGTTCTCTTCAATGGAATCAATAATTATTATTTCATATTTCAACTTTTCCGAAGTTTAAATTAAGGGAGGTTTTCAATACATACAACGTATGCAAAACGTAAACGCCCGAAAACAAAACATTTACAATAATAAGAATAGAATTTAATACATATATATATATATATATATATATATATATATATATATATATATACAAAATAATTAAATAACAATTATGAAATGATATTTGATTAATAAACATTTTGTGAGATATTATTAACTAAACTAACCTATTTTTGCAACATGTATGGATGGTACGCTATATTTCTTCATTGAAAATACCGGTATAATACCGGTATAACCTTTATGGACGTCCATACCGGTATAGACGTCCTATAGAGGTATTTTACCGGTATAAAAGAATTAAAGGTATTTGAAAAAGGTATGGAAAATACCGGTATTATACCGGTATTTTTTACCGGTATTCAATACCTTTTCGGTCCCTGGTCTAAATTGCGTGCAGCACAGATTCTATATTTTATTCCCCTGCACTACCTTGCAGTCTCTCTGGGTCTTAACAGCTCCGCTGGTAAAATTCAGTTTAAGAGGAAACTCTGGAGCTAGAGGACGTTGTTCCTTGCCTCGTTATTTTTTTTATGCACAAGTGTGCAATTAAAGTTTTCTTTGCGTAGAACTGCAGTACTCTGCTCGTAATCTTTATTTGTACATTTTGTGAATTTCTCTTAGAGATTCGTGTGTATGGTAGCAGTCGCATCCGCCTCTTATTTGCGTTGCAATTACATTTTCTGCAATTACGCTGCTCTGTACTCACGTGCAACTAACGCGTCTCGCGCAGAGCACGACGGGTGGACGGTTTTCGTCACACTTTATAAATTGTTCTACTGACAAACAATTGAACTTCGCTATTTTCTCATGGCTCGTGTGGACTGTGAACTTCACGCACCCAACGTGTGACTTGTCAAGTTCCACACAGCTGGGCAGCGATGGTAGAAATGAGCTGTCTCATGAAGCCACTAAAACTGAGTGCGCCAACTTCACCGGGTCTCTACCAACTCTATACGACTGATATACCAGAAAAAGATAAAACAACCATAGCCGCTTTTGCAGATGATACGGCCATACTAGCTTTGGGTGACGACTCAAACTTCGCATCAACACGTTTACAAAAATATCTTAGCCGTCCCGGTGGCCGAGATCGCTAAGGCAGTAGTGTCGTAGTGATCTCGGACCGAAGGGTCGCGGGTTCGAGTCCCGACTCGGGCATGGTTGTATTTGTGTTCGTCCTTTCACCCCTTATCATCAATCACCATATCGTTTCATTCACATAGTTACCATACCGTTAACAGCAATAGTGGTCGCTAATGACCTAAGATGTTGATGCGACCTTAAATAACCAATAAAAAAAATTTCTTACAATAATTGAAAAATGGGCCAAGAAGAGGAAAATAAAAATCAACGAAAACAAATCAGGCCATATAACTTTCACCCTGAGAAGAAACAAATGCCCTACTGTCCACATCAACAATAATCCAATATTACAAATGGCAAGTGTAAAATACTTAAGGATACATCTAAACAAACGTTCAACATGGACGCATCACATTTTAGCCAAGAAAAAGGACCTACAACTTCAAGTAAGAAAAGGATACTGGATACTAGTATAACAGTCAAAACTATCACTGGAAAATAAACTATTGCTTTATAAATCCATAATAATCCCAATATGGACCTACGTCATCTAAATCTGGGGCACAAGCAAGAGTAATCTCTCCATCATCCAGAGATTTTAATCCAAGACCTTAAGAATGATTGCAGCAGCTCCTTGGTTAATCACAAATGCAGCTTTACACAACGACTTAAACATGCCCACTGTCTTAGAAAGAATAGAATTAATCAACTCAAACTATCTCCAGCGTCTTCAAAACCATCCAAATCACTTAGCCTTCAACCTCCTTTACAATAGTGCAGATATCAATCGTCTAACCAGAACCTCACCCATACTACTCCCATACAGATACTCAATAAGTAATTTAAACATTATCACCACCAAATTATCAATTCCAATTGCAGTCAACCTAAAATAATAATAATTGCTTTTTGTTATAGTACGAAGAAGAAGATGAAGAGTACTGATGGGATACCTTCACTACTAATCATTGTTATAATAGTTCTACATAGTTATCACATTTACATATTATTTTGTAAAAAATATATTGTAAATTTATAAAAAATAAAAAAACTTCACCGGGTAGAGTGAGGTGTAGAAAATTCTCTAAGTCTCTGTGGTGACTACGAGACTACTCAGAACATATAATGCTACGCTATTGGAAATCTTCAACTTGAGTGGGACAGTGAATTTTGTTCTCTGTTTTAAGAGACATAATATTTGCACTGCAGAAGTGTATTTTATATTTCACTTTCATTCCTCATAATTGTATATTAAATTTATTATATTAAAAATGTTTGTCGTCTTATTTTCAAAAACTTCTACGTGTCCTTATTTAAAGATCTGTTTTTTATGAACACATTTCATTAAAAATTCTTCGTAATTGTAGTTGAAGGAAGCAAACGAAAAAATCTTGAATTTTTTCAATTTTCGAAAACTAAGGGTTTTGAACGAAAATGAGACCTCTTAAACGTACTTCACACTATCCAACAACAAAATTTTATCAAAAACGATGGAGCCAATATTTTAAATTTTGAAAATGTCCCAGGGGCTTCATGTAAATTCCTCCTTAGAATTAAAATATCGGTATCAAATTCAAAAGCCGCGTTATCAGTCTGATCGATCAACGACTATCAATTTTACAGAAAACCGACTGAACGGTTTAGTTGCTATTTTTGTGCACAGACGGAGAGAAAAATGTTTTGACGTCAATCGGTTTTTCGGTATCAAGGACTCTCAAAACATGGATTCTGACTACACCACGTATTAGATGATTTTGTTTTCTAAATTTACCATCCGAATTTCCAACTTTTTCGTTGCCCGAGCCCAGTAATAAGAATTTTTCTTCCAAAAATTCCCCGATTTTTCGCACAGCGTTCCATAATTTTCTCTCTACCGCGGTAGCGGTTGCGAGAAAGTAAAAAAGTAGATAAGGTACGAAGGTTAAGCTCATCAGTAAGTAGACGCAGTTTTGCCGCGGTCCTCCGGCCACAGTGCTCCTCCTTTGTTGGCATCGCAGCCGTTGGAGGCGCTGGCGGCCATCACCAGTCAAGGTGCTGGTGGACCTCGCAGGGAAGAGCAATAAAAAAAGGGAGGAAGAAAAGGTGGCGGTAGAAGATGTCAACGAAAAGGCATGCTTATAAATTTTCAATATTATTTTTTTCTTGTTTTACTTCCTTTAATTAGTTTAAAGAACTTTTCATGTACTTCTTTACTTATTGATCTGTGCTGTCCGGGTGACGCCGCGTCGAAGGCTGGGGTGCCGACGTTTCGACCGATATATCGCGGTCCTCTTCAGGGTTGAACTGCTTAGCAGGGCCGCGATATGTCGGTCGAAACGTCCGGCACCCCAGCCTTCGACGCGGCGTCATCCGGACAGCCCAGATCATAACTCTGGCCGCGGAAGCCTACGATATCATTCTTTACTTATTCTTCTGCCTATAGAATGGTTCATGGGCAGCGAACTAGCGTCCCGCTGTGTGGTCCCGGTTTTATATTCGCGGTCGGGACATATCGCCACATGTCGCTCTTATCCCCCCGCATGGGAATTTAACTAGGCTCAGTCACGGGGGATACGGTTAGCTGGCCGGCAAAGACGGATTAGCAACCGACAATGCCAAATACAGACGTATTCTCTACTTAATCCTTCAATACAATTTCTTCTTCTTGTTAATATTACTCGTATTACTATTATGGTATTTTTTAGTATTACTTATTCCTCTCCTCAAGAACTATGAATCACGAACCAATTTCTGTTAATACATTGATGTTTTCTTTTGCTTTCTTTACATTATCCTTTAATTTTTACTTTTCTACCTTCTCGAATATCGTTTAATTTTTTATATATGTTTATATATGTTTTATTTTTTGATATATGTTGTCCAATTCATTCTTTTTAACACCTTAATTATAACTACCTGGTTTTCCATATATTCTTCAACTCTTAGAATAATATTTCGTTACAAATCTATTTTGAGCTCATTCATTCACTCTGTTCCTATCTTTCTCTAACTTCCTAGATTCAGACAACCATTCATGGGTGTAAAATGCAAGGAGGTACAGATCAGACCTAGAAAGAGCTGTAAAGTGGGTCTTCAGAGAAGACAGTGTCTGAAGGGCATTTTAGGCTTATCTGCCTATTCCGCCAGTCATCGCCTTTATGCTACGACTTAAAACATCTGATGTGGTACTTATCACTCTCTCATGCACCGGGTCCGTGTGACTAGAGAGTCCATATTGAACTTTTTTGACAACGTAGCGTGTAAGCTCATCGCGTGAAACCTTGTGAAAGGGTGAGCCTATCGCGTGGAACCTTTAGGAGAAAGGGAGCCAGACTACACCTAGGTGGCGTTGATGCTGTCTCCCGCAAAGCCCTAACGTTTTACCCAAACACCTGGCCTTATACACGCCCGCCCACACAACTTAACTGAGAAGGGAAGGAATGAAGGATACGATTATAGGATCAAGGATGATACACGATGTGCTGGAAGTGCACACCATGCGAAAACACATTGCATCCATGCGGGATTCAAACCCCCAGCCCAGATACTCGTACAACACGTTCTAGGGGTCAAAGGCCTCAAGTCCCTGTGCCACCACAACCGGCCAGTAATTAAAGAAAGGGAGTTGAAAGGTAAAAACGTAGTGATTGGGAGAGCATGTCTTTACCAACATCACAGAAACAAATAAGCATGCCCAACGCGACAAACGAATCGAAAGTACTCTGGCGTGCCCTTCTAAGCGATCTCGGCTACCAAGGTCGGCATACATGTGCGTAAATAGTGTGTGAGTGGGGGTGACAGGGTTGGGCTGAAAGATATAAGTGGCGCGTTGTGTGAAAGACGACAGCGGCGATGTGGCATCTAGGCGGTGAAATGATGCTAGCGGCGGCGACTGAGTTGTCGGCGAAGTTGAAGAAGGCGGAGGCGGGGTGAAGGCAGAGGCGGGGCGAAGGGAGGGCGGAGGCGTGGCAGAGGCGTGGCAGAGGTGGGGCGGGAGGTGGGGCGGGAGGTGGGGCGGGAGGTGGGGCGGGAGGTGGGCGGGAGGTGGGGCGGGAGGTGGGGCGGAGGTGGGGCGGGAGGTGGAGGCAGTGGGGCGGAGGCGGAGGGGAAGTGGGGTGGAGGCGGGGTGGAGGCTGGGTGGTGGCGGGTTGGAGGCGGAGGCGGGGCCGAAGCGGGGACGGAGGCGGAGCGAGGCGGGGCCGAGGCGGAGGCAGGGCGGATGCGGAGTGAGGCGGGGCCGAGGCGGAGGCGGCGCGAAGGCGGGGCCGAGTCGGGGAAGAGCGGAGGCGGGGAAGGGACGGGGAGGGGTAGAGGCGGGGATGGGGCGGGATGGAGGCGGGATTGGAGGTGGAGATGGAGACGGGTTGAAGGTGGAGGCGGTGTGGATGGAGGTGGGGCGAAAGCGGAGGTAAAGTCGGGGGCGGAGGTGGAGACGAGAGTGGAGCGGAGACCTGGCTGGGATGGTGACGAGGGTGGAGACGGGGCTGGGATGGTGACGAGGGCGGAAATGGGCCTGAGGAAGGGAGCGAGGGCGAGAACGGGGCTGGGAACAGAGAAGGCTGCCTCAGCGGCGGCGACGGGGTGGCAGCGGCGGCGACTGAGTGTCGGCGTTCCCCAGGGTTCGCGACGCGGGCTTTTACGCCTTGGCCGGGTTCATCCGGCGCCGCGCCCGGCGATCTGTCAACTCGGCGCGGGCGGCGGAGGAGACGTGCGGAGAAGGAGAAAGATTAATGCGGCAGCGCAAGGGGAGGAAACTCAGGAGCTCTGGCGGTTACACAGAAACATGAGTTTGAAGAGAAATCGCGCGGCCGTCGCTTTTCTGCCGCTTGAACGAGGGGCGATGCGGATGGGGAGGACGGTGACGGAGCAGTGCGGCGGGGGAGGGGGGAGGGGGAGGGGGGAAGGAGGCGTAGGCTTCCGCCGCTAGAGTTCATGAGAGGTTGACCGGGAGTCGCATCGTCCCACGCAGTGTTGCAGACGTTCCAATCTCCAGGCTTCAGCCTTTTCAACGATGTTATGTTAGCCGTATTAGTGAACAGAATTTCAACTTATCTATGTCGCGGCAGCTTTGTAGGCTGCGTTTCGTGTAGGTGAGGAATGAAAACTGAGAATAAACGGGGTGAAGATTAAGAACGCGACGGTGATTGCGAATGTGACGAAGGAGAAAAAGAAATTTGTGTTAATCACTTGATATTCTCGTGATTACTCGTACGTAGAGATGGTGAATAACAAAGACAAAGTAGTTCAAAAAATATAGATTTTGAAGAATAGCAAGCCCGGTAGTGGGCCAGTTGATCTAGTGAGAAATGTGCTTTCTTCAAACGTTCCAATACCTTAATAGTAGTTTATGCAATTACTTTATAATGTTAAGCTTTAGTGCACGAGTACATGTTTTGAAAACGAGTGACGTTAGGAGCGAGTTTTCAAATGTGTACGAATGCAATAAGTCAACGGTATAAACGAGTTGCATACGCTACATTTTTGTACAAAACCATTATACGTTTATAAGAGAATCAAACTTAATTTTGCGAAACCTTTCTTGTGACGTGTCAGGTATTTGACATCTGGGCGAGAAAACATTGGTCTGCTGTTCCGTTTACCTCTACCTCCCCCCGATTCTCTCGCTGCGATTGGCTGAATGTGTGATGACGGAATCATTCGTGCCGTAAAATCTAAAATGTCATCACTCGTCCCGTAGAATGCCCGATTATGAACGATGTCTTGCAACAGAAAAGGTCGTTTATAATGCATGCAATTATACAAAAAAATTCTATTAAGCACACCAATTGTAGTCTTTCTCTGCATAATTTGGATTGCGGGTCGACGTCGCGTCGGTGTGTTTGGTGGCTGCCAAGGGAGCGCCGAATGAAACGCGGGTGGCGGCGTTCGCGAGCTTTTTCTGTCGCCGGAAGTGCCCTGACCCTGTCCGAGCCGACGCGCGGCGCTACCACCGACGTCACTTCCGGCTCCGCAACTCCTCCTCTCTTCTGGAGTCGCCATTCAGACGCCTCCGTCTTCGCCTTCACTATTGACTCTGCCAACACATTCACCCCCACGTGTTCTTAGTCCACACGTTCGTTCTTAGTCCTTCGCTTTCCTCGTGTCTCAGCTTTCTCTACGGTCTCAACCTCTGTTGTATCTACCATACAGCACAGTTTTCTCACACTTTACAAAGAGATTTTACTGTTTTCTGACAAAAAAATGTAATTAATGCTGCACGCGCTTTTATCACTACATTTGCAACTGTCTTCTGGTATCCCGTCATTCCGACTTTTCTGGTATCTTCTTCCTGTTCATTCTCTACTTCACATCCACCTCTGTTCTCAACGGAACTCTGCCATAACCTCTACAACCAACGCCTTCAATACTGTTGCCGTTTCCTTCTTCCTAGCCTGCCAGCTCCCTTTATCGCCAATGCTCTGCAACTTGCGACCTTACACCGTCTCCGCCATTGCATTCGCCGTCTGTGCCTCTTTCGCCTCTGACACCGTCCACATGCCCTGTCGCCGAAGCTTTCACCGTCGCCACCGCCACCACCACCCCGCCCTAGACCCTTTACTGTCATGAGGTGTCCACACTTTGCCATCGTTGGTACCTCCGCCATTGCGTTAGTTATCGCTTTTGCTTTCGTCCCTGTTCCGACACACGTGTCTGTTGTTGCTTTGTCTGCTATCACCTCTTCCGCCTTCGTTCCGTCCTCGACCCCACTGCTTTGGTGTCTGCGCCACTTCCTAAAGCCATTGACTACGTCCATTTTCAACGGCTCCCTCCTCGCGCCCCGCCATCTGCGCTGCATCAGTAGCCGTCCGCCTAACACCTCCAGCCCCCGTTCCCACTTTCACCTGTGTCGTCTCCTGAGCCATGGCTCCGACCTCCATCTCTGAACACTGCCTCAATCTCCTCTGATCTGCATTTCGTCTCCGCCGCCGTCACCGTCGCCGTCGCCGCCGTCACCGTCGCCGTCGCCGCCGTGTCCGCGTCTTCGACATCTCCCATTTTCCGTTCTCCGTTTCTAATTCCTCTACGGCCGGCAACACATGCATCTTAGCTTCCAACTCCACTGTCAGAAACATCCCCGCTCATTGTTCCTCCCTTCGTCACATCCCGCTTCAATCTCCCCTTGTGCTCCGCCATCGGAGCCTTCGTTTCCATCTTTGCCTTCTGACACTCCCTCCCTCTCCCCTTCTCCTCTCCTGTCCCCGCCCCCGCCCCCGCAGCCGCTCCGACCAGCACCCAGCGGACAGGGGTGCAGTCAAGCAGAAGCGGATCAGACACCTCGCGCGGAAGACGCGCCGACAAATCGATACTCGATCGCCTCGATCGCGGGAACCCCCGACGCCTCCGGGCGACGCCCTCCCCCTAACGAGTGGCCGCGCCGCGCCGCGCCGCGCCGGGCCGGCCCGCCTCGCGACCGGCCGTCAGTTTTCGTCCCATCCGCCGCCATCTCTCGGCCCCTTTCAAACCACGGGATGCGGCACTTAGGAGTGCGCGCAGAGTAGGTTGCTGCTGTTTACCCCACGTGCGAGAACATTTGGGGTTGGAAAAGTTGAGGTGGAGACATTGATCATTAGTTATTTGTAAATAAAATGTTCAATCAATTACATGTGAAATTAATTGTGGTCCGTCGTTGATCACCCCTCTCCCCTAACGCTGTTTTTCGTGGGTCGGAATATCATTAGAATTCGACTGTTAATGTATTTTTATGAATTAAAAAGAAAGTATTATAATGCACCACAGACGTATTGAGTAAATCAACAAACAGGAATAGACGGTTACATTACATTAAGTCATTTGAAGGGCATCGAATTATCTTCATTCCGTTTAAACACCAAGAATATCATAAAATTCACAAATCTGAAGATAAAATCTCAAACACAACGCAAAATGGCAGTCCCTAAGGGAAAATTCACTCGCCAAATCCCACTCAGAGATCAAAACATTTGAAGAACGACAACGCTCGGCGAGTTCATCACCAGAATGCGCTAACGGCGCATCCGGAAAAACAAACGCCAGGGCAACTGCGTGGCACCGTTGACGTAACGTTGCACGCCGTCAGCAACGCCGGCTGGGCAAAAGAGCAGACAGCGCGCGTTGTATCGTTGCCTGTCGGGCCGGTGGGTTTAATTTTCTAAAGCATCGCGAAATTGAGTTTTAAATGAAAATTATTTAAATCGGCGTGCGACTCTCTTTTTTTTCGCCGTTGCGTTTGTAATTATTTCCCCCGCAACGCGATACTGCAGATGAGTAAAAATTAATCTGGAGTATGCATTTCACACATTCATTCCCGTAATTAGCGATTACGTAAACGAGTTGGCGACATCGCGCTGTATGCAATTTCGTCTGCTGGCTGCGGGCCCCTGGGTCCCGGAGCAGCTTCGGACGCTGTCACTGCGCAAGGAGGCACCACTGTTTGTGTGTGTGTGTGTGTGTGTGTGTGTGTGTGTGTGTGTGTGTGCAGGAGAGAGACAGTGAGGGATGGGAGAGCGAAGAGAGAGACACGTGAGAGGAGAGAAAGAGACGAGAGAGCGAATAGGGACAGAGGGAAGAGAAGAGTGACAGAAGAGAGAGGAGAGAGAAAGAAGACAAACGACGGAGAGAGAAGAGGGGGATAGGAAAGAGAAGAAAGACGGGGTGAAATGAGAGGGAGAAAAGAATTGGATAAGAGGGAGAGAAGAGACGGAAGAAAGGGAGGAGAGACGGGGAGAGTAATAAGAGAGAGGGGAGGGAAAGGAGAGAGGGGTAGAGTGAGAGGAGAAAGGAGAGGGAGAGGAGAGAGGGAGAAGGGAGAGGAGAGGGAGAGGAGAGAGGGAGAAGAGAGAGGAGAGACAGAGGAGAAAAGTCGTATGAGAGGAGAGAGACGAAGGAGAGAGAAGAGAGATAGGAAAATGCATAGGAGAGAGGACAGGCAGAGAAGAGACAGAGGAGAGAAGAGAGGTAGAGAAAAGGGAAAGGAAAAGGGGAAAAGGAAAGAGAGGAGAGATGTAAAAGTCGTGAGAGAGGAAAGAGATGAAAGAGGGGTGAAAAAATGGTATGGAAGGACGATGAAGAGAAAGATGCAATAGCTTGTTAGATTACAGATCTTTATTCATCAAATATTTCATTCAAAACTATTTAATGTATAAATTAATAAAAATCTACAAAAGTGACGAGATTTAACTTGCATTCTCACAGAACATTTTTTTAAAATAAAAATCTTAGCTAGGTTCCAGCTTATATTATTAAGAAAAATAGCATTAATAATGATTGTTGTATTTTTATTAATTCTTTCCGAGTTGCAGTTTTACACAAAATTAATACACATGGAAATTTAGAGAAAGGACCCTAATTACGGAAGTTACCAAATATTTTCAAGAATAATGAAATGATGTTTATTAATAATGAATGTGAACTATTGTAATTCTAATCTATCTAATAAATATGATAATGTTCAGAACATTTGGACAAAGTTTAATTATTCTAATCGGAAAGGATGTCCATTTACAATAAAATGAAATCGATATTTCATAGTGCAATTTGAAAACTTTCCGTATTTTGCCATGGACTGAATAAATTAGAAGTTTCTTTTTACTACTTCGAATTTTGCGTTGACCAAATCAGTTATATCTGCTCCTTCCTGATGTAATGATTCTAAAGCGAAACGTTGGTATTATTATATCAAGCTCGGAAATATGTGCAACAATTTAAAAACATGAATTTCATTTTTAACGGTTCCCCGCACTCTACGTGCTACGCGTTAATGCCGAATAACTCACACGAAACTCTGGTTTCATTTAATTTAATATGAATATTGCAAATTAGGGGCAAATTAATATCACTTGTACGTAGAATATTGCATCTCGTTGACATAATAAAACAGAAAAGCAAAATTGTTTTGCATGTTTTTGTGACATTATTGGGTATAATATAATTAGAACTATTAGTCATAGCGTATATTTCAGTACGTAAAATCCTGCATTCTATAAAAGGAAATGCATTATGTTATATACCTTTTGCGACATTGCACTTAAAATGTACAATATAATTTAACGCACAAAATCACAGCTTCAAAAGTAGTTAATATTTTCATGTAACTAAATTTTAGTTTATCTATATTTTAAAGCAAGCAAAATGTTTAGTTCTTCCTTTATTACATTTTGGTAAGCCACAGTCGTCATAAGGTTCTATTTACAGTAACCTTTTCCAGGTTAAGTTTTCCCTTTTCTTCCCTCGAGTTGGAGCTCGCAATTCGTGCAAAAGAGAGAAAGTTTGCAGCAAATCACGTGATTGTACGAGCCATTCAACGTGGCCGCAGCGCAGAGCGGGCGCAGAAATAACAGGTGTTTGAAAGAACGCTGTTCGCGCAGCCTCTCGGCGCAGTTGCGGGCGCGCCCGGGAGAGGTCGTCAGTGCAGAGTGCTCTTTTGCCGACGGGCGGGCGCGCTGCTCTCGCCTCGCAGTCCGAGTTGGAGCGTTTCCTAGGAACTACGCGGCACTGCTCACAGAGACACACAGAGACAATCTGAGCACCTACTCTTCAGCTCCGGGTCCTCTAGCCCCTCTCTTTTATAATATGAGGATTGTAAATTTTCGTTTAATTTAATTCAGCAACAAATCCTGTTAGTGGTATTCTACCACAAGAAATATTTATTCCCGAAAAATATAATCAATTAACGTTTCATTGGGCGCGTGGATTACTATTGTAATCCAGTCTTTTTGATTCTTTATTTAAAGCGAATGTTGACGAAATTTCTTTGTGAATTTTTCAGTCCTTTCGTACGCGGGTCCATATAATGATTTATGTTGAAATACGACTAAAATGATTATTATTGACCTTGTGACAAGCCTCGGATATATTTTGGACTACAATTGTAATCCACGCGATCACTCGCGCTAGAAGTTTTGACCGAGACAGTCAACAATGACTCTGTGGGTTTCGTCCGTTGTAAGGGGTTTCTATGTAAGCTGGTGGTTATGGAGATCGGGAGTAATTGTACTGAATAAAAAAATAGTATGTCCGTGATTGGAAGGTATTTTTGTTATGGAAAGCAAAGATAACATAGGTTAAAAGGAATTTCTAGAATCAGTGCAGAGTAATGAATACGAAGTGTAGGTGAGAACAGAATCCAATGGTATGCCTGATAACACAAATAAATAATTTGTGGTCAAACACGAAAGTCATTTGATAAATTAGTGCCAGCGATGAGATACGTACTACTCGTGCAAATAACAGTCGTTTCCTAAACTCCTCCCCCAAAGTGTGATAACTTCATCACCATTGATTCTGGATGAGAAACATTTGCTGATTTTTCTTTCTACCAAAATCTTTCTTCACGGAGAATATCAGAATTCGTTATTGGCGAAAAATGATATACAGTGTTGAACGATTAACCCTCTAGTTGTCGCGCGCATTACAATAGTGGCCCATTAAAAAATTACTTTCTTTTATTAACAAAATCATCTAAATCAGTAGACTGTTGCAAAATGTAATATTGTTTATTAACATGTTGACATATCATAAATGCAATAAAATACTACACAAAACGGCATATCTTTTGCTTTTAAACAAATTTACTCGTAAGTATGCGGGAAAATGTGTTTTTAAAACGTCTCATGTTATATATATATATATATATATATATATATATATATATATATATATATATTAGTGCACTGAACCTACTCAATCTTCTGCACAATAAAGTAAAACGTCAAAATTGATTAAACATTGGGTTGCTATATTTCGATGGAGTTTCAGCGTCCGCATCAGATAGGTAACTAACACAGATTTTGTGTGTGTGTTCTCAACACTCGTTGCAGGTAAACAATATTCGCCGCTCTGTTCAGTGCTCGTGTTTCATTACCTGTGTTTTTTCAATCCAAGTTCGTCAGTTTTCGAAATGTCAATGGTGTTCTGGGTGAGTGCATTTTATTGGACATTGCCCATCAGGACGACAAAGTATTCCACAAAGCAAAACTTACACCTCCAGTTAATATGTGCACACAAGCTGCAGATTTGCCGCGTAACTAAACTTCCATTCCCGCGCATCTAGTCCAATGAGAGTTATAGCAAAGGCAAGTGAATAGTACCACTTGCTCACTTTAAGTGTGCCGTCATCAGAAAAAGGTACGTAGGTGAATCAAAAACTAAGTTACACTTGTTCTCCGCGAGAGCACGCTGTGGTCATGACCGTGCCTCATGCGGATCAAGCTACAGTAACTGCTGACACGTCCGATAGGAAGGTTGCTGTGGTATCCCGTCATGTTGGGTGTGCAGAGCGAACTAGGCTCAATAGCTCATCAACTGGATGTTCACTCCAAATTTTAAGTTCGTTCGTATTGTTAAACGTTGAATAAGTTGCGTAAGGCAATTAAAGAAAAGCGGATGGAAAATTGAGAGCCAGTGTGATTTTGTTGCACGATAACGCAGTCACTCATACAGCCCACCTAACATCCAAAGTGCTGCAGCGATTCAAGTGGATGTAAGGCTACATCCTTCTCATTGTCCAGACATAGCGCCATGGGATTATCATGTGTTCGGAAAGCTGAAAAAGGATCTCGGACGACAATTCCTAAACGATGAGGAGGCGAAAGCAGCTGGTTACCCAGTGGTTACACAGCACTGGAGATGATTTATACGCCTCCGGAATCGAAAACTTGGTTGACCGTTCTGAAAAATGTTTACAGTCTCTTGGGAACTACGTGAAAAAGTGACCTTACATTGAATGTGGTCATAGCCGTGTTGCCTACATGCAGGTGCTTTCATAAATGGCCATAACTTTGAAGTGTAACTTACTTTTCGATTCGCCCTCGTACAACAGTTTACCCGAGATGTCTATCTTCTATGGCTTCTGGATTCAATATGTGCTGCGGTGTCCGCCACACCTCGCCGGTGCTCCAGAGCGGAGACGTGGGCAGCAGGCGCAGACAGCAATCGCAATTCGATGGGAATGACCAGAACATCTTTGAAGTAATAGCTTTTGCTTGAGAAAAAATATGAAAGCCACTCGTTGCACTGTTGCGAAAGATGAGTGTGGCATTCTTTTTTTGCGTTAAATATAAACACTGCACCGAAAACATGGACTCACAAAGCACGATCGATCCGCACACACCGTTATCCATACAAAAACTCATTCAGGTTAATAAACCAACTGAAACTATGAACCGAGACATTTCATTTCCATAGTAAAACCGAGCAGCACTGCCGCATTTCAGTATCAAGTCATTCCGTTTAAAATATCCGCCTCAAATCCGCTGCGCAAATATCGATTGGCAGCGCGTGATCGAGGCGCGTGTTATCGTCCGCAGCGCGGGAGGGGGAGGGGGAGGGGGAGGGGTGGGGGCGGGGGCGTGGCGGGGTAAACGGCGTCGGCACTTGGCCGGGTCCTGCGGGGAGCTTTTATGACTGTTCGGTCGCCTCGGCCAGCGCCGGGCGGCGCGTCCGCCGGGCGGCCGGCCGGCCGCAGTTTGCATGCAAATGGCTGGACGCCGTGGGCGGGGCGGGGCGCGGACGGGGGCGGCTCCTCGGGTGCGGAGGGCCGACCGCAGCCGCCGTCCGCCCCGTTGGACGGCGTCCGGCCGCATGCCGGGATTTAGCGCCGGTTGGTATTGACGGGCGATGCATAACCGGCGGCTGTGCTCCGCCCCTCGTCCCGGCCCCGGCCCCGGCGCCCCGCGGGACCCGCGACCGCCGCCGACGACGCGGCCGCCCGCTACAGTTTGTCATTGCGCGAGGAGCGTCTGCAAACACGACGCGCCGGCGGCGGAGGCGGAGGCGGCGGCGGCCTGGGGGCGGCGCGGCGGGGACGGAGGGAGTGGCGGTGGATATTGCGATGCTTGCGGGAGTGACAGGAATGACGGCGGTGGAGGGGTGAGACGGGGAGTTGGCGGGACGGAGACGGAAAGTAGGCGGGGAACAGGGTGGTAGAGGCGGGACAGAGGCCAGACAAAGCGGGGGCGAAGTCGAGTGCGAAGGTGGAGCGAAGGCGGGGCTAAGGCGGGGCGAAGGTCGGGGCGAAGGCGGGGTGAAGGCGGGGTGAAGGCGGGTAGAAGGCAGTGTGAAGGCGGGGTGAAGGCGGGGTGAAGGCGGGGAGAAGGCGGGGCGAAGGCGAGGCGAAGGCTGGGTGAAGGCGGGGAAAATGGGGGACGGAGGCAGGACAGAGACAGGGCGTACGCAGGACGGAGTGGGGGCGGAGACAAGACGGAAGTGGGGCAGAGTGGGGTGGAGGTGAGGCGGAGTCGGGCGATGTCGGGGATGAGACGGAGTGGGGACAGGCTGTAGGCGGAGCGGAAGCGAGGCGGAAGCGGGGAGGAGGTGGGGCGGAGGTGGGGTGGAGGCTGGGCTGAGGCGTGGAGGAGGTGGAACGGAGGCGCGGGGGAGGGGACGGAGACGGGACGAACGCGGGACGGAGGCGGGGCGGAGGCATACGGACGGGGTAGGCGGGAGCGGGACGGATGCGAGGGCGGAGTAGGGGCGAGAGCGAAGGCAGTGGCGGTGACATGGAGGCGGCGGGAGTAAAGGAGGGGACTAGGCAGGAGCAGAGGTCGGAGCGAGAAATTATGCTGGATGGGAATAGGGTGCAGGGGGAGCGTTGGCGTGGTGGGAAAGGGCCGAGGGAGGGGCGAAACGGCAGGGAGTGAGGAGCAGGGGAGGCTACGGGGAGAATACGGAGAGGGATTAGGAAAGGCAGCGAGGAAAAGAGCGGGAGTGGGAATGGGGAAAGGAGGGGAAGTGGGGAAGAATGGACGCGGTTGGTAGGGGACCATCTGTCTTACGGTGGAATAATATTTGTATTTTCTTTCTCCCTTTGACTTCCCTTTCACATAGCATTTAATATGTATTCTTAATCCTTGTTCTTTCTCTCTGAAGATATGTCTGATCCAGACCGTGTTTCTTTTTATCTCCCACAACAGTCTTCTTTTCATTTACGCGCTTCTGAACGTCTTCATTTCTAACTCTCGTCGTCACGTTAATCCTTTGCAGTCTTCTACATATCAAATGTCTATAACATTATATTATCATTAATTTTCAGTATCTGCAAGTCTTCTTTGTACTCAATGACACTCGATAATCCTTTAGTGTGACCGTCTGGCCAATATCACTGTAATACTACTTTTGTAATACGTCTCATAAGAAAAGTCAGGTATATATGAAATAGCTCTTCTCGAAATAGCATTCGGAGAGAAGAGAGAAGACTGTTCCGCTAGTTGCGTTAAGTCGACGTAAAAAATTAAAGAATTTGAAATATAGGTGCTTTTTTTATATTTTTCCTTTGTGGCAATAAACACCTGCCTATCTTTAGTCCATAACCTGCCTGAGATAACGGAATAAGTGCGAATGACGCGACCGGTAAAACTATGGTAAAATCACGTAAATTAATTATGTTGAATTACCTAACTTACGATTAACTATCTATTTCTGTAATAAATTCATTCTACCAGATGTTACATCAGTTATGCTTTGTAAGAACAAATAACGTTGACAATATCTCCTGCAGTTTCAATAAACAAACGGACTCGGAAATGTAACAACACGAAATCCCCAAAGCGACCTAACGCTTTGATATTTAAAATTCTCTGCAGCTGCTAACGCCAGAAACAAAGAGATTACATTTTAAAACGTTCACTAAACATTAGCAGCACGTCCTTTATTTTAGAACACCCAACAGAAGCAAGAGGCGAAGAAGAAAAAAAGCGGTCTTTCTTTACAGCCGTATTCCAGCTGCAGTATATTGATGAGAAAGATTTGCATTCTGTCTATCGAAATTCAATGTTTGTTATTACGTAGATCCCTCGCTCTTGCCAATAAAATCTCAAGACGACAGGAAACAAACGCTACCGTTTGGGCAAAAAGATGAAACGCTGAAGCTCTTTTATGAAAATGCAAGGCACAGAAATGAAGGGAATAAAGAAAAACAAGCACTTACAGTATAAAAAGCCGACTTAAAGCTTCTCTCTCGAGTTTGTACGTTGAGCTTACAAGGTCAGACGTGATGTATCTCAGAAAAGCAAGCATCGTGCGAGAAATTGCTTAAATAAGAAACAAGTGGGATTACGCACTCCGTTTGCGTTCGTTTTTAAGCTCTTCTATGCAGAGAATTTCGGCAAGGTTGAAAAACTGAGTAGTCCTTGGCTTGGTAACATTTCATCCCATATTTATTGTCGCTGAGAAACAAAATACAAATCTGCTTCTTTCTACTTTCAAAGTAAAAATTAAATGGCAAGAAATTTAATGATTTTTACTATATCTAGCTATTCAACTATTTGCATCTGAACATTGACAGATATTTTATAAAGTTCAAATGGAGTACAAAATAATAAAGAGATAAATTACATATTAATCATCAGTTCTAGTTTCATCTTAATATATATATATATATATATATATATATATATATATATATATATATATATATATAAATTAATCGAAATACATGTGAAAATTAATGATTTCAACTTTTAAAAATTTCTATTAAAACGATTACACGAGTGAAAATCATGATCACATCTATTTTGTAAGGTTTTCATTTCATCTACATCTTGAAATACAAAACAAAATAGTTGAATGTGACCATGCCGACGCTGTAAACTATTTTAAAAGTATTTTCGTGTGTGGTGAAACTTTATTTCATACTTTATTTCTTTCATGTAGATTTGATCTTACGGTATCTTGCGTTGGACTTAACAATGAATGCTGATAATATTATACTCCTCTTCAAAAATCCCCAACATCTAATGGACTTGTGTGTTACCCTCATACCGAATATGAACTGTTAATATTGCAATTTGAAACTTAAATTCCCCGTAAAACACTTGGTTGTCATTGATGATGCAAATAGAGTTTAGGACAGCTACATTTTTACGATTTTTGCTAATATTTACAATCATGCACACAGATCACCTGAAAGCGGTTCTTCAGAGTTATTCTCTAATCCTAATATAATATCATGCTCGATTAGTTGCAAAAATTCTGCCGAAAAATCTTCTACAACTATATCTGATTCTTCACCAGATTTGCTTAACACTTCCACATTTTTCTCCCCTATTTTTTAAGAGATTTTAACTCCACAAACTCAGTCTAATTTATGTTCACATACACTTCTGCAATCTATGAATCGTTTTGAATGCAAGTGTGTATAAACATTAAAAGACGGTTGTTTTGTATGTTTATGTAAATAAGGTGTTATTTAAGTTTAATAAGTTCTGGATAGCATTCATTTGAACCTCCATTTTTACACTTAAGAGCGTAAAAATGAAATGTCGAACGTGGAAACGTTCATTCATTCTCTAACATTACTGACTGTTTTGTTTTCTCCATATTCATATGAAATTCTTCAAATTCAATACGATCCAAGACAATACTGTTCGTAGATTTTGCAAACTTATTTTTTAAAATATGGAAATAGACCCACGGAAAAAATTAATATGAAATATGCCACGTGTTCACTTGTTAAATTAATTTCACTTGTTCACTTAAAGATGTCAACATCAGTGTTGCCAAATTCGTAAAGAAAAATGCGGTATATTGAGCGAAAAATGCCTTTGGATACTGAAGTTTAATCAACGCCACCTACACAGATCTATTTATGTGGTGTTGATTTAATTCCCAGTACATTCGCTAAGATCGCAGCGCCAAAACACATTTTTGAAAGTTCCTCTGAATCTTCTGACCTGAATCGAAAACAAATCATCAGTTCTCATTAGGAGATCAAGATGCATCTAATGACCCTCAAATGTCTCGATTGGTGCACGGGAAGTGGTCTTGCCGTGAGTGACGGAATCGCTTATCCGACACTCGGGAGTTACTCAAATACTGTGTAGGGATACTCCAAAAAAGAAGGGGCAGGGTCTCATAAGAATTGTTATCGACACATTGATACTTTCATTAACGCTCCCAACGCATTAATAACTTTTACAATTTTGGAAATTTCACAGCTTTTAATGAAAGATTAATACTTTCAATTTTTCGAACATTTTAAAGTTTTACTGAAAATCGGCCTTTTACTCATACGTATAAACCTATAATGTTCTATTCGAATAAAAATTAGGAAAACTCTCGAGTTATTTTTGAGAACATTTTGAAAATGTCTTAAAGTTTTTATGTAGAGTACCTCTCAAAAATTAAAAGTTAGGTTGCATATTTGAGGGGCCGCGACATCATCCAGATTGATCCAGGAATATCCATTTTGGTGAATATCGCTTGTACAGTTTAATCGGTAGTATTGTTCCGGAAAGGCGGACAAACGTTATGAGAAAAAAATATTTCAGAAAAAGGACCTCCAAAATGTGGATTCTGAGTACACTACGTATTCAAGAAACTTACATCGCGTAGGAGCAAGAAAAATCTAGTTTTGGTTACAACGATCCATTAAACGCGTTTCTCTATAGAAATGCCGGCAATTTTCTCGGCAGCATTACATAATGTCATCGACACTAGTAGTCGAGAGAGTACCAAAAACTCTAGCAGAGTAGATGATAAAATTATTAACATCTACTCTATTGTTCAGTGACTCCTCGTCTGTACGAATCTCCATTGATATGAAATTTCGGCCCAGCAGAATGCACGATTTAATCTGCATAGGAGCTAATTGCCTCTCAGAAACAGTTTCCAAAGCAGAACACTATTGAGGGAGGATTTAATCATGAAGTAGCTCTAACCTTTTTACATATTTGAAAAATTCTTCACAAAATGGGAAAATATACAGCTTGTGAGAAGAAAATGGAGCAAAGAAACACTTGGCAGAATGAGAAAAGAAGTGTTAAAACAAAAAGAAAATATATTCTAATGCAAATTTGTTTTAAATATCTATATTTAAAAGGGTAAACGTTATATATGAAGAGAACAGAGTGGGTTGAACAGATCGACAATAACCCTTTTCACCATTCAGTAGATTTACGAATCAGTAGAAACGTGACTGCAGATTCTGCAACGGCCTGTGTGTGTCGTTACTCTCATTCTTCTTCAGCGTATAAATCGAAGGCTGTGCAATTGTTTACTGAATTGTTTTTCTACTCTCTTTCTCTTCACTTCTCTCATAGCCGAACCAAACCTCTCACACGTACGTATTTTATTTCCATTTTGATACCGCTTTCTTGAAATCAACTCCTAAATTTCATCATCCCCTTTTTTACACTTTTCCGATCATCTCATGTCAGCATCTTTCTGTATTACTGTTTCTTATGTCTATTACATTGCTCCTATGCCATCCTCAAGGGGATTCGTCGATGGCGTCGGACCGTCAAATAGTGCCATTATTCCTCTTCATCATCACCTACGCCTCCCAAACACTATCACCACTCCTTTATTGATCATAAGCCTCATCCTCTCCACCACACTCCCCCCTCCCTCGCCCAGAGGTCCTTCCCACCCCATCGGCTTCCAAGCGGCTTCTTTTACGGCCGCGCCGCAAAAAATTTAATAATTCTTCTCCCTCACATTATCTTCTTAACATTATCCTGCCTCTCACCATGGAAGCCTTATCGTCATTCCCCTTATTGCTCTTTCTGCTTTCCCTCCGCGTCCTGCGTCCCTCCACTTCCCCTCACCGTAGTGCCCACCCGCCGCCTTCCTTTGACGCCGGCCGCCAAATTTAGTTAACATCCGGCAGCGCCGCTCGCCGAAAACTCGGCGGCAGCGGCGGCAGCGGCGGCGGCGGCGGCGACGGGAGGTGCGCCGCGGACACGACAATCCCATCAGAGCGCCCCCGGCGGCGGAGGCAGCGAGGAGGCGGCGCGGGGATCGGGCCGAAGGGTGAGTGAGAGTGAGGCGGGGGGAAGAATGGAGACGGGTGTGGCGGGGAAGAGCAGGGCGCGAGGAAGGAACTGAAGCGACGACAGAAGCGGGGATTGAGGGGGCTGATGAGGGGACTACGGTGGGAACTTAGATGAGGTCGAGGGAGGAAGAGAAGGGTCCGAGAGAGGGTTTGAGTCGGGGACCAAAGCGGGAAATGAGGTGAGGTGGCTGAGGCGGGAGGTTGATGCAATGGCGTATTCATGGAAGGAGGTGGAGGTTGAGAAACGTTAGAAGCGAGATGGCAGGACAGACATAGCGGTATACACTGGAGGAGGGGACAGCATGAAGGGTCAGGTCCACAGAAGGGGCCAGGCCTATCAGGGGAGACGAGGACGTCAGAGGTGGCGCAGGAGCGATGCGGCGTTGGCAAAAGGACTGGGGAGGTGAGTTGGCGTGGGCGATGTGGGCGGCGAGGGCGTCGGAGTGGCATTGGCGATAGGGGCGGGGGGCAGCGCGGGTGGCGGGGTGGCCGAGGCGCCGGAGTAGCAGTGGTGGCGTGGGCGGCATGAGCGGCAGGGGCGCCGTGGGAGGCGTGGGTGGTGAGGGTGGCGTGGGTGACGGGGGCAACGGGGACGTCGCAGTGGCAGTTGTGGCGTGGGTGGCGAGGGTGGCGTGGGGGCGTGAGCGGCGAGGGTGTCGGGGGCAGCGGATACGTCGTAGTGGCAGTGACAGTAGGGGTGGCGTGGATGGCGAGGGTGGCGAGGGCGGCGGAATGGCAATGGTGGTAGGGGCGAAGTGGGCGGCGAGAGCGTCGGAGTGGCAGTGACTGTAGTGGTGGCGTGGACCGGGAGGATGGTGGGGATGGCGGGGACGGCGGTATGGCAGTGGTGGCGGGGGCAGCAGAGTGGCAGTGGCGGTAGGGGTAGCGGGGACGGCGGGACTGCAGGGGCCGCGGAGTGGCACAGGTGGCAGGGCAGCGGAGTCTATGGGGGTTACTGTGTTCGTGGGATTGTAGGGCTTGTGCGGGCGGGAGTAAGGAGGGGGTAGTGAGGTGGCAAGAGCGACGGCGAGGGCGGGGCGGGGCGTCGAGAGGAGGCCCCTGGGCGCTTCGAGTTGCACGCCAGGAGAGAGGCTTGCGCCGAAGGGCCGGAGTGGCGGGGCGCGGCTGTGGGCAGCGAGCGAACGTCCCCGCTGAGAGAGCCCTGGCTGCGGGCAAGTGCGCGGTCGCGAGGAATGGCGGGAACTTCCCACCGGAGAGAAAACTCGCTTCGTTCAAGGCTCATGTGTTGCAAAATGAAATTATATTCCCAAAGTAAATTCTTTATATCAACTTTACTCAATTACACAATTCGAACAATTGCAAGCACACAATTTAAACGTGTTTTTGATGAAGCACAAGACTGAAAAAAGTAATTGATAGTCTAATGGCGCATAATCATGCGTTTTATGATGAATTAATACACATATCATGATGAGAATGCCTAAGAGAAATATTTTAACTCCCCGAATATTCCGATTAAAATATTATTGTATTATACTGACAGATTTTATTACATTCAACATTTCTTAATGTATCAATATTTCTTTAGACATATTTGAGAATAAATAATGCAAATTAGAATGGCATAAAGTTGAAGACAGTGTTTTGCCAATGAACATGTAGTACGAAATCTCATTTACTAAAGTTATGCATTTGACATTTGTCCCTGATGGTAGGCAACTTATCTCGCTCTGGTGTTGCGTAGGTAATCGAATTCTCTTTGACTGTGTAAAAACGTATACCGTCGAATAACAGCATAGGACGAGTTGCCTACCTATCAGAAGCAGTGTCAAATGTTATATACGATTTCCCTCCATATATTCATGGGCGAAAAGTGGCCATCTTCGATCGCCCTTCATTAAATGTGTGTTAGATAGTGCTAAAACTCATTTAATGCATTCTTATATCAAAATAAAGTTATCAGAATGTTTTCTAAATACAAACTTAATAATCGGAACGTTGTGCAAATTATGAGCATAGGATTGTAATATCTGTGTACAAAGCGGAAGGATGTGTAATATCCTGTAATATGTGTAATATACTAAGACATATCTAAATATACAAAAGCTAGATTTTTCCTCCAGCTGACAAATGTAACAAACGCAGGCTTGCACTGCCTCCAAACTCCATTCAATTTTGTAGAATGTATTCTGAGACACTCCTCATTCTATAATTTTTAAAGTTATTTAACTCAATTATTTTCTAGTTTTGTAGTTCTTAACAAAGAAAATCTTATTTGAAGAACCTGAAAAAATCTGTCTCTGAGCTTCCAGCCTCTTACCCGTGTGTTACTGCCCCATGTACTAGGTGCAAAGTAAGTGGTGCGCGGGGCGGATGCAGCGTGAGGTGTGGCGAGAAGTGTGGCGAGATGAGGAGTGTGGCGGGGCGGTGAGTGTGGCGGGGCGGTGAGTGTGGCGGAGCGGTGAGTGTGACGGGGCGGTGAGTGTGGCGGAGCGGTGAGTGTGGCGGGGCGGTGAGTGTGGCGGGGCAGGGAGTGTGGCGGGGCAGGGAGTGTGGCGGGGCAGGGAGGTGGCGGGGCAGGGAGTGTGGTGGGGCAGGGAGTGTGGCGGGGCAGGGAGTGTGGCGGGGCAGGGAGGCGTAGGGGGGAATGGGGCGGGAAGTGAGTTGGGGCTGAGAGTCTGGCGGGGAGGGAAGTAGGGTGGGACAGAGGGCGAGGCCGGGCGGGTGCGGGCTGAGGGGCAGGGCTGGGCGTGGCGAGGCACGGGGCGGGCGGGAGCGCGAGATGTGGGGTGCGGTGCAATGCAGGCGTGAGGCGGGCGCAGGTGGTGCGGAGCGGGGCGGGGCGGGACGGGGCGGGGCGTGGGGCGGGTCGGGGCGGGGCGCGGGGCGGGGCGGGGCGCGGGGTGTGAGGCGCGGGCCGGGGTGCGAGGCGGGGCGTGAGGGTAGCTTGGACCGGAGCATCGCGGGGGCTGAGCCACGCCTATCTGCCCCCGTGGCCGGCAGCGCTATCAGCCGGGGCGCGCTCCGACGCCGCCGTCCTGGCAAGGGCGGGGGAGGGGAGGGGGCGCGCGGGATCTGCCAACGTATCTGGGGCCGTAAACAGGCAGCTTCCCGCGCAGTAGCGAGGATGACGGGCGGGGCGAGAGTGAGGGAGAGAGAGGAGAGGGAGGGGTGAAAAGGGAGAGCGGAGAGCAGTCCGACAGTAGCAAGAGGGGAGGTGAAGAGATGGAAATGTAGTGAGGAGTAATGCATAAAGGGCAAGTACGAAGAGAGACAGAGACAGAGAAGGGGAAAGAGAGAGATAGAGAGAGAAAGAGAGAGAGTCCGTGGATAGAGGACAACATAGAGACAGAGAGGAAGACGGCCACGACAATGGGGTCAGTGTGTCACGAGAGATCAGGGAAGCAGGGAGATGCGATAGTGAAAAGGAAGAGCTGTATCGGGGTGGCCGCACAGTCACCTGTCAGTGGGGTAGGTGCGTTTTCAAAGGAGATGTGAAAACAGAGATGGGCTGGTGCTAATGGAAGTCAGCCGACCATGAAATATGATGGCGTTGAGGGTGTGAGTGTAGGAGGAGGCCAGAGGCTGCAGCAACAATGGTGATGGGAAGACCATACTGCTATACTTTTTGACTTGCTTATTTTAAAACTGAATTATTAAGTTATTAAATTATTATGGTTCCGTACGGAATTTCATATTGTATATACATAACGCATCTACTTTCGTGTGAAAAAACAAAAATGCAAATCTGCATCGTCGAATTCAGTCTTCAAATAGAAAATTCGATTGGTTGATTGATTTATTGATTGCGATTTCCGGGCGCGTCAACTATTTTGGTCGTTAGTTCCGTAAGCGTTGTGCATATTTTTATCATTGGAGCTGGAGGTGATATCCTCCCGGTGGATTAGTGATACCGATCAGAGAAGACAAACGCTAGAATTATTCTTCAGATGGCGTGCGGCTTAATTCGACATAGCGATCTATGCTAGGGTCAAAAATTCTGCCATCGTCGGGATTCAAACGCTACGACTTCTCAGTCAGTGCCCATGCAGTGACATCAAGTGATCACGTGAGCTACCTAAGCCGGTGTAAAACCTCGAATTATTAGAATTCAAGTATGTCCCTGCAGGTATTGTGTTTTACAGGTAGTTCGTGCTGAACCATTTCCCTGAAATGAGAGATAGAATATGAATTAATCATAAATTACTAAATAGATTAAGTTCTTCATAAAGACGTTCTAGAGGTTTTGACAATATCCAGTAACTAGCATATGATAAAAGAAAAGTTTATTTTGATTTTCAGATCATTGTCCTTAATACCACTAACTACAGAATATTCCTCAAGATAACATGTGTTATCATTTTCATTAGAGTGGGTGATAATGATCACATAGTATTGTGTTTTGTTGAAACTCGACTTAACTACAGTACCACCTTTGCAAACAATTTGACACGTAGTTTTGTAAATCACTTTTAAAACAATGATGTTCCATGTTTGAAGTTCTATGTGATGTTCCTTTTCATTGTACATGGGATTAGTAAATAATAAACGTAATTTTAATTTTGTTGTAATTATTATAAGTAATTATTATAGTGTTGTTTGAAGGGTCTATGAAAAATTTAAAATTACGAAAATACAACAATTATTTTTATTGGATAATTTATCAGTAAGCATTTCGCAAAAGATTTTTGCTCTATTCATGAAACATACATTCAACATGCCAACGACAGAGGTAAAATCGTATGAATGAAAGAATGATAAGTCAATATTGAGGTGATGTTCATTGACAAAAGAACGCACGTTCCCACGAACATGAAAATCATTCAGTGCATTTTCTATTGCGAGAGCGAGGTGACAGAAATGAAATTAAATAATGACTGAAATATGGTGTCGGATGATGGATAAGGATTTGCTGCCGATGTTCGTTGTGCTGTGGATCTCAAACGCCACAGAAATAAGTTGTATCAGTAGGTCAGAAATAAAAACGTTTTGAAAGCAAACAAAAGTAGTTCTGTTGGTTTCCAAAACGGAATTATTTAATTGAAGTCTGGTGGAAACATGACGCCAAAGAGATTACATTGCAAGGGATTTTATTACATGAGTGAAAACTAATCGGATCATAGAGATGCTGAAATGTACAACGACATACCTTCATGCACATTTACTCCCCAGGCACATTTACGAAGGTTGAACGCTCTGGTGAAGTTGTCGGCAGGATATGTCAACATATGCCATGGCACACTATGTTTTAGTAAAAGGGTATTAACAATGCAAGATTGTCATGCATTATGAATTATTTAACCTATCGAGTGATGCTTTCTCTCATTTGCCAAAAAAGACAGTGTAGGAATGCGTTTTTATAAACTTTCATTTACACTTTTCAATTCCCAAAAGTTCTCGGCTGTGGAGTAACAACTCAAAATATTCCGAAATTTCCAGGTTAAATAAATTTAGAAGAATCGGATTGTAGGCGAATACCACAAGGAAGTCAATGTATCATTTTCCTAATTGTTGCTTTGAAACGTTTAATTAGCGTCGTATATGAAATGTAAGCTGTCATGATTAATATGGAATCTTGCTGAAAAATCTGTTGCATGCCGTTTGGGAAAGTCATTTTAAATAAGTTGTTAGAGCAATTTGCATGAACAATAGGTCGATAAAACTTGGTAGAGAAACGTAAATGTGATATATGGAACATATGTCATCAATTCTTGAAAAAAACTTTCTAAGTCACCCCGAATAGCTATTGCAAAAACAGATAATCGAGGCACTGATGATAGGGATATTCCTACGATCTTATTCTCGAAAAACGAACACTGAAGTTTCAAAAAGCTAACAACCACGACAAATGGATTATTTCATAATTTAAATGGTTGCCCATCATATAACAACAATTTGCAAAGATTCTATGTAAATTCTCAATGTAAATGTGAAAACATTCCTTTTCACTTATTTAAATTTCTTCTATTGTGGTTTCGATTGCTTATCGACTGAACTGAATCCCTTAGGCGCTCAGGGTGCGTGGTGTTTTTACCATTCCAAAGACGTATCGCGTTTTTAATGATATTTTCAATGCAACAGAGGTTCAGTTTTACCCAATTTTACTGTTAATAATTCCATGATAGGTAACTGCTTTTCGATTTTTAAACGGAACGACTTTCTTCTTCACAAGTATAACAGTAATATTTGAAAGTGGTAAAAAGCCATGGTTTAGGGAGGTGACATCGATGTGGATATTTTCATGGGCTAGTAATACCTATGCTTTTTCCTCACATTTTGCAAATGGAGAGGCAAACAACGTGTTTCGCAAATGGTGAGGCGAACAACGTGTTTCGCAAATGGTGAGGCGAACAACGGGTTTCGCAAATGGTGAGGCGAACAACGGGTTTCGCAAATGGTGAGGCGAACAACGGGTTTCGCAAATGGAGAGGCGAACAACGTATTTTACAAATGGAGAAGCGAACAACGCATTTCGCAAATGTAGAGGCCAACAACGTATTTCGCAAATGGAGAGGCGAACAACGTATTTCGCAAATGGAGAGGTGAAGAATGCATTTCGTAAATATATTAATACATTAAATAACGGACAAAACATTAATAAACGTAAGTAAATAATTTTATGAATAATGCAAAGAAAATATTTATCACAATATTAATATATCATTCAATCCGTGATGCAATATAATACCTTTCAATGAAACGTAAATTACATGAATAATCTAAAAATCCTTTATTCCATCAAATCACATGCACAAAATTCGGGCAAGAAAATGGACGTTGAGAAATGTTCGTTCCCAAACAGATCTATTAGACTCTGAAAGAGTTTACCTGCCACAATGTTTTAAACTTTCCTTGAAAGCTAAAGTAAATTTAAAAGTAAAACAGTTCCCTAGCTTTTTATTTGTGTACTACTGATATAATATTGTTTATTGTTAGTATTTCTATGCAGTAAGCTTTATTATTATTATTATTATTATTATTATTATTATTATTATTATTATTATTATTATTATTATTATTATTATTATTATTTTTATTGTTGGTGGTGTTGATGATGATGATGATGATGATGATGAACTACGTTTACGCTTTGAAGTGGAGTGGAAAATATGTGGAAGAAAGACTTGTTCCGTGTCGTGCAGTGAGGCGAGGTGAAATGAGATTGAGTGCTATTAACATTTGCCCGATAAAATTATACATTATTTCAAAAGTATTTTAATGTTGGTGAAGGCTTAAAGAATGTAAAATCAAATGTTCTATCACCAATTTTTTTCCTACACGTAACGGCAGAATAAATCTAACTAATCAATTTCTCATCGAACATTTTTAAGGTTAAAGAATTGTGATCAAGGTAATTTGTAAAATATCAACGAAGACGTTGTCTAAAAGAAACAAATGTTATATTTGCGACTTTTCCTTACTTTTTGGCGTAGCCAAGCATAGTTTTAATTTTCTGTTAAAAATAGGTTTACTTTTCACTGATAATTTACTTGGATTAAGGATTATCACATAAGGTAGGTTTCCGAACAGGACTTTCTTCAAATGTAATGATCGAATCTCGCGAGCAAAGCAGCCGTTCTGCTTCCATCGGTAAATAGCCGTTTCATTAGAGGGGAGCGCGTCGGCCGGACGGCTGAGAGAGGGAAGCCGCAAACCGGATGTAAATAAAGAACGCGAGCGTTCGCCGGCGGGGGCTGCTCCTCAAATAAAGCGGCATCCTTGCGGTGCCTTCAGGAGACCATCCATCACACCTCGACGGCGCAGTGGAGGGCGCCTCCGCCGCAAACGAGCAGCTCGCTTAGCCTCGCGCGCCGCAGGAAGGCCGCGACCCCGCCCCCCTGCCCCCCGCCCACTGCCCGGCACCCGTGTCCTTTGGTGAGCCCGCTCCATCAGAAATTCCTGACGCCACGACCATGACGCTCGTGCAGTTTGCACCCCGTCGCTGACACACACGTTCCTGTCTCACACTCTGCCCGACCCCACGCTCTGCTCGTACCGTAACCTGTAGCTATACCCTACTCGTGCGTATACCCAACACGTACCTCCAGTCCGCACCAAAACCTGACCAAACTTGACGCTTCCCGCAATATATCTTGGCCGTACCATATACTGTCGTTCTACACTCTGCTCGAACCACACTGTGATGGTCCCACAGTGATAGCTTTCTCTATGACTGACCAACACTGTGACTGCCTCACACTGGTACTATTGTCCCACATTGGCACTGGTCCACACTGACGCTACTACACTGAGACTATCGTTCACAATAACTATCTCAAACCGTGACTGCCCCGAATCCCTTCTCCCAAACAGCAACTATTTCAAACAGCGACTGTCCCAAACAGCGACTGTCCCAAACAGCGACTGTCCCAAACAGCGACTGTCCCAAACAGCGACTGTCCCAAACAGCGACTGTCCCAAACAGCGACTGTCCTAAACAGCGACTGTCCCAAACAGCGACTGTCCCAAACAGCGACGGTCCCAAACAGCGACTGTCCCAAACAGCGACTGTCCCAAACAGCGACTGTCCCAAACAGCGACTCTCCCAAACAGCGACTGTCCCAAACAGCGACTGTCCCAAACAGCGACTGTCCCAAACAGCGACTGTCCCAAACAGCGACTGTCCCAAACAGCGACTGTCCCAAACAGCGACTGTCCCAAACAGCGACTGTCCCAAACAGCGACTGTCCCAAACAGCGACTGTCCCAAACAGCGACTGTCCCAAACAGCGACTGTCCCAAACAGCGACTGTCCCAAACAGCGACTGTCCCAAACAGCGACTGCCCCAAACAGCGACTGTCCCAAACAGCGACTGTCCTAAAACAGTGAATGCCTAAACAGTGACTGTTCCAAACAGTGATCAACCAAAAAGTGACTGTCCCAAAACAGTGAATGTCCCAAACAGTGACTCCAAGTCCCAAACAGTAACTGTCCTAAACAGTGACTGTCCCAAACAGCGACTGTCCCAAACAGCGACTATCCCAAACAGCGACTGTCCCAAACAGCGACTGTCCCAAACAGCGACTGTCCCAAACAGCGACTGTCCCAAACAGCGACTGTCCCAAACAGCGACTGTCCCAAACAGCGACTGTCCCAAACAGCGACTGTCCCAAACAGCGACGGTCCCAAACAGCGACTGTCCCAAACAGCGACTGTCCCAAACAGCGACTGTCCCAAACAGCGACTGTCCCAAACAGCGACTGTCCCAAACAGCGACTGTCCCAAACAGCGACTGTCCCAAACAGCGACTGTCCCAAACAGCGACTGTCCCAAACAGCGACTGTCCCAAACAGCGACTGTCCCAAACAGCGACTGTCCCAAACAGTGACTGTCCCAAACAGTGACTGTCCCAAACAATTATTTTTTAAACAGGTAATGTCCCACACAATGACTGTCGCACACGGTGACTATCCCATATTGTAACTGCCCCATACTACCCTCGTCTAACAGACTACATGTCCAAAACTCTTCCTACCTACTTGTCCAAAAATTTCTGCCCAACCTTTGCCGTCCAACAGTTTCTGTTCAACAATATTTCTGTCCCACAGGTATCTGCTCCCGCACACTTGCTGCCTCACACTCTTGTTGTTCCACATCCTCACCGGCACTCACTTACAGTTCCCAAACATTGCGGCTTCACGCCGTTGGTGTTGTACAAATGTCATCCCTCACTAGCATTTCCACAGTATTTCACTTCAGCTCCACCTACATTTCCAACTAGTCGATAATTCTCAATTCATGTATTTTACTTAATCATAAAGAAGAATCTGTTAAACTCCCGATATACAGAACTTTTCTAGCAACGCAAAGTAACATTAATTTTAACAATGATACATAATGCATTATTTACCTTTTGGACTGTATAAATGTGTATAAACAACCTGTAACAACTATTGTACAACAGCCTTTGGGTCAATGACCCCCATCTCGATCAGGAGGTTTTTCGTCCAGTTTCCCTGATCCATTGAGCAAATGCTGAGATGGCTCCTTGTTTTGCTTCTGGAGATAAATGTAACTTCATTTTCTGTGCACGTCTTCTAGAATTCAGTGGGAAATACAATTATTCAAATTATCGTTTCCATGTTGTCGCGGCAGGAAGTATTTATTATTCCGAAGGACAACGTGGATAAGAGCCAAAATTTATTGCTTATTTATCCTTGAAAATAGATTTGATTTCATGGGAGTTTTTTAAAATTTAAGTAGTATATGACTTAGTGTAGGGATCACAGAATTTTGAAAATGTGCACACAATTCACTTTTCCCCATAGCACGTCATACGCAGTTTGAACTGTTTTTTGACGTAAAATAAATAAATAAATAAATAAATTAACGCCACTTTACCTCCTCCAAACTTCCATCCTTCCATCTTCATCAAAATCCATCTTCCATCTTCTACCTTCCATCGTCATCAAAATTTTATCACCAATTCATGACCCAGATATCATTTTACTTACATCCCACTTCAAATGATTTATGTTACATTTTATTACATTCTTCATCACAAATGGAATAAAAAATTTCCCATTAAGCTTCCTTCAAAATACGTAATCGGCTCACCTACTCTTTCTGTTCCATTTGTGATGAAAGGATCACATAAATTCATTTTTTCAACCTTTTTTTATAATCCTTGATGGTTATGCAGATAAGTGGCTGTGTACCACAACATTTTATATTGTGCCGCACACTCGCCGACACTCATTATCACGTTGCTTTGTTTCCTGTATTCCTGTTACTCATTCTTCAGAGCCTTTACGTGCTTCATATGCGGTCACCCCCAAGTAGGCTTTCTCGCCTTCCAATGATGGACGCTAGACCTCTACCCTCCGAGTAACTGTCGTTTCGCCAATCATCCTGTTTCCATTTTTAGCTTTGCTCATCTGCCTTACTTTTCCCCGAACATTCAATCCCCATTCTCTGTTGGTTTTGAGAATTCCATCACCGCTCCCCTATGCTGCCTTTCCTTCTTTCTAGCCGTTCTCTCTTTACCACCATTACCTGCGTCTCAACAGGAAGACACTCCTGATATTTAAAAGAACACCATCCGTTGGGGAACCTTAGGAGCAAATGCTCATCGTGAACCTCTAATTCGATAAAGGAGAACGACTGGAGGCTTCTGAGGAGAAGAGTTTTAATTTCCTACCTTATTTACAGGTTTTGTGGCAAAATTGTTTCTTAGTTCCTGTTTTCGCATCGCGAACTACGTATTGTGGATTTCAAATAAACTAATACATTGTTACTTTAGTCGACTCAGTATGATAAGGATTACTGTGTGGATGAAAAGTTTAGAGACCTGCTGCTCTAAAAGTCGTTTATAGGGCTTTCTGATATCAATTCTAGGCGAATGTTTGAGTAGTTGCTTTCACAACTTGCCAAAGTTTACACTCAATTCCCTCTAATCTATTATATTTAGCGGTTGGCTCATCTCCCGTTCTCACATGTACAATATTCTTCAACAATGTAGTGTCGAATCCGTCAATAGTTAGGTATGTGACTATCAGGCAATATCGACACAGCTATATCGAAGCAGTATCGCAGAGAGAGAGAGAGAGAGAGAGAGAGAGAGAGAGAGAGAGTCTGACAGTCAGAAGGAAGAGGGAGGGAAAAGGAAGAGTGGGAGAGAGCGATAGAGCGGCGGAAAAGAGAGGGAGAGGGGGAGATTGAGAGTGAGAGGGAGAAGATGGGGAGAGGTGGAGGGGAAGGGGGACAGAGGGAAGAGAGTGAGTGAGAGGAAAGAGAGTGAATGGAAAGAGGGAGAGTGAGGTGGAAAGCGAAATAAAGGGGAAGAGTTGGAGAGAGGGAGAGAAAGGAAAAAAGAGAAATAGAGAAGGAGAGATGGAAAGAGGGTGGTAAACAGACGTGAATGAGAGGGAGAGAAGAAATGGAGGGAATAGGGAAATAGTGGGAAAAGAGGAAAGGAAGGGAGAGGGGCAGAATAAGAGGGAGAGGAAGAGTGAAGGAGAAGATAGAGATGAGATAAAGTAGGAGAGGGGAAATGGTGAAGAGTAAAGATGGGGAGAGAAATAGACAGTAAGGGAAAAGAGGGAGAGGGAATTAGTGAGTGCGAGATTAGGGTGAGAATAAGAGAAGGAAAGATATGTAAATTACTTAAAGTTATATGTTTCGAATTTCTAATATTTATGTTTACATTTTTTTAAATCTTCTATTTTATTCTGTAGACCGAGACACCCGAAACGCAAGCACACTCTTATCAAGCAGGAATTGGCCGTCTCACTTCTGCGTTGAACTTCTTGAAATTATGATATCCCGCTCGGAGGCATCTCTAACCCCCCTGTGTGATGAATGTTCGCTCATCTTTAACGCGACCCAATAAAGCCCCCCGCTCCAAAGTGAGCTGCGAAAGCCGCTATGTGAGCTCAGGGCTACGAGCGGAGGTGAGGCAGGCTATGGGAAGAAGGGTGACGACGGATGGGATGAAAGAGGAGACAGAAAAGTCAAGAAAGAGCGAGAGGAGTTCTACGAGATGGAAAAGTGAAACGGAAGGAAAGGTCTTGAGTTATATCGTGAGGGGAAAATATAAAGTGCGGCACATCGAGACTGCCCGCCTATCTTCAGTTCTTTTCTTAGCATTATTGACTGAAGAGTGGGTGCTGTACGTGAAATAAGAAGGTACTAAGAATGCAATAGCATTCTTGGGTCTAGTTTGTATATCTCTAAGCATGGCGAGGCGTTGGTTTGCCGTATAATTGTGTTGCGAGATAATTCAATTCTGTACGATTGTTAAATAGTTTTTGACATCCAATCTGCCAACTACATCTTAATACATTGCGAACATACGTAATATCCTATAACATTAATTGGAACCTTTCGCCACCGAAATATTTGTGAGAGGCAAATTCTGTAATATGCGACATCACTGTGTAGCATTGTTGAATCACCATAACAAATTTCTCTGAACGTTGCCTCTCATGCCATTATTTTTAGACACATTTGATAATAAATTTGTTGCCACTGAATTAGCTATCGTATCATTTTTGTTGTTATATATCATCATTTTTGTTGTTCTTGTGTTACTTGTATAGTCCTCATAAGTTTTCTTTTTTCTTAAATATTGGTTACAGTCTCAAAAAAATACAAAGCATAAAAATATTTAAATATTTCAGCGCTCCAATGATCTAATATCAAGCAGGATTGCATTGTAATGCTAATAATCTACTAATACCACTGCAATTCCGCTATCTGGAAAACAGCAATGGAGGAGGGGAGGATCAACGACGGAGCCCAGAATGAATTGCAATATAATCAAAGGAACATTTTATATATTTAAGAATTAACGATTTACTATCCGTCTCCAAATATACAATTGTTATATAAATTGATAAGTATTAAAATAAGATGTGTTTATGGGCAGGCAACGAAGCAATTTAGCGTGACGATGTTTTCGAACATTTTGAAAATATTCGATAAGCGTGGAAAGTCGAAATCATTACTCAGGATTAAGAAAGATTCCAATAATTCTAAATGAAAAAGTAACTTTTTCCTACATAGAGGAATAGGAGAAAATCTACCCTGGGGGCCGTCTTTAACACTCCCCTTTGGTATGTGACTATTACGAGCAAAAGAGATGGAAATAACACAGAACTGGAGATGGAGGAGACTAAGAGGTCGCAGGGGACGTGGATGGAAATTGACAGGAACAAGTAGCACGGAAACAAGATTAGACTTTTAACTAAGCGGTGAGCGAATGAATAACGTGAATTCTATTTGAAGGGTGATACGCATAAGGGAGAACCTGAATTGAGAGTGAAAACAAAAGTTGATGTATAAGTCTGACATTTTGACATACACATAATGATGACTATTGATCATTATGATAGAAATGGTCAAAACTAGAACTATAAACTGGGTGAAGACTTTACAGGCTTCTTTAGTAATCATATTGATCTTGAAATTAGATCGACGTTTTCCATTCACAAATGAGAATTTACTTCATAGTTTACCAAATAGTGTAGAGGTATGAATGTCCTTCTCTGAAGATAAATATGAAGGAGTCTTAAGGAAAGCAAAATACACAACACAAGAAACAGGACACTAATATAACAATACACAACATAAAAAGAACGCAATGGCTTGAAAACGGGCATGAGAGGAAGAACGAATAGCGAAATCGGACACGAAGATCAGTTTTGAGGCTCGTGACAAGATTGTCGTTTAATATGATATAAAAAGGAATGCTTATAAAGTTCTATTCGGTGGTGATCTGTTTGACTAGCACACTCATGAGGGTGCTTTAAAAGTTTCAGTGTGCAGCAAATGTCCTCTAACGCATTCTCTTAGACAAAGAATAATGCTGTTTTACTACAGGGCATCAGTAAAGAAAATCTTGTTTCATAAATTACTCCTTGTAATGTAATACTTATTTTAGACCCGTTCAATTAACCCTGCGGCACACGCGGCCCATCTCTCAGATGACCGAGTTGCTCTTCCGTTCTTAGTGTCATAGAAAGTTTTGAGAACACCGTCGTTCTCAGAACCTCTCTATTATTGTTCTCAGATATCATTGCTTCCAGTTCGTGCTAATAGGCTTTATGCTGACGCTTTATGCTGACGCTTTATGCTGACGCTTTATGCTGACGCTTTATGCTGACGCTTTATGCTGACGCTTTATGCTGACGCTTTATGCTGACGCTTTATGCTGACGCTTTATGCTGACGCTTTATGCTGACGCTTTATGATGACGCTTTGTGCTGACGCTTTATGCTGACGCTTTATGCTGACGCTTTATGCTGACGCTTTATGCTGACGCTTTATGCTGACGCTTTATGCTGACGCTTTATGCTGACGTCTTTATTCGTGACATATCACGAATAATCTCAAACGAGCAGTGTGCAGCGCAGCATATCGCATGCCGAAGCCTGTAGTACAATTTACAACTGATAAATCTTTTCAATTTATATCTTTATCTTATTACTAGCTGAAGTACCCGGCGTTGCTCGGGCATTTATTACAGTAAATTATTATACAGGAAGAGGAATTCAATCTTTTCATGCCCTGCGGCGGGACCTACCTCTATCTCTTCAATTGTATCCCTTCTCCGCCCTACTCCCTGCCATGCTCTGCCCGGCCACGCCACGATAGCTGTCTTCTCTTGACCCCCATTTGGAAATTTCCAGATTACCTCGCTCACTTTTCCACAAATAATGACATTTTTCTTATTTGAAGTTCCAGCTTCTAAACATTCACTTTATAACTAAAAGCAATAAACAAATCTAAACTACAAAATAAAATACTTGTACTCACATATAAAATTTTTGTGGAGTTTTATACTATATTCCAACACTATCTAAACTGTCACGTTGTAAAACTTATCCTATTTTTATATTTTTTCTTCTATTGTATTCATAAAGAAGGTTTTGAAATTGATCTGTCAACTCGTGACCTTCAAGGCACTTACTGTTTTAAGCTGAGTATAACTTGCGGAAGTTCATGCACGGGTACGGTAGTAGGTAGATCCGGAGTAATAGTTATAGATGTCATAACGTCATTGATGATTCATAATTATAAAAATAAATGAAAATACTTGTATCTATTCTGAAACATAATTACCAGTTTTTATAATTCTAAAGATGACAAAAATATGTATGTTTAATGTCGTGTGATAGTAACATGAAGTATAAAACTTATTGTTCATGTTAGATAAATTAATTTCTGCCTATTTTTTATAGGAAAATATGGATGAAATCAATTATTGGGAGCAATTGATATGCAAAACTAAAGCACATATTAGTCTCAATAAATAAATGATCATTCTATAATTATCATCTACTGCAGTAAACTTCTTCACATATAGAAGAAAAAAGTACAACAGCAATTGATATGCAAACAACTCAACAAATTAGTCTTAATATGTAAATGGTCATTCCGAAAATACATACCACTGCACAAAACTCCTTCAAAAGTTGAAGAAAAACTTTTACTGGGAGGACTGAAGACAAATAAACATTTTCCATTGTACCAATTGTAACGTGAGAGCTGAATAATAGAAACCAAGAGCTCCCAGATTTATATATTTGCTCAGACAAACTTTTTTAGATAAATTAAGTTTTGCTTATATTTTATTGCACAATATGAATGAAATCATTCATTGGCAGCCATTGACATGCAAAACAATAGCGCAAATTAGTCTTAATATGTAAAAGACGATAATTGACGAAAAACTTTTACTGGGTGGGCCGAAAACCTACAAACATTTTCCATTTTACCAATATGAACATGAATACTGAAAAATAGACACAAAGGACTCCCAGATTAGACAAATAGATTTGCTTAGACAAAATATTTTCAGATAAATTAATTTTTTCCAATTATTTATTGAAAAATATATATGAATTCATTCATTCATTCATTCATTCATTCATTCATTAGGAGCCAGTGACATGCAAAACAACTGCACATATTAGTCTTAATATTGTAATGACCATTGCTTAATTACCAATCACTGCACTAAACGTCTTCGCATGTAGAAGAAAAAAGTACAACTGCAATTAATATGACAAACAATTGAACAGATTAATCTTAATATGTAAATGATCATTCCTAAATTACACACCACTGTTCAAACTGCCTTCGCATATTGAAGAAAAAAATTTACTGAATGGACTGAAAACATATACACATTTTTCATTTTACTATTTTGAACATAAGAACTGTGTAAATAGTCAAATTGAGAGTCCTTATGAACAGCTGCCCTACTACTTAGAGAATTATTCACATTTCTCCCCTTCTTGCAGTATTATTTTCAATGGGGCGAATGAGTACTTCAGCAAGTCGATCTTCCCTCTGAGTAACCGATTCAAAATTTTTGTAGACTGCCCATCTCTTGGTATTTGTAATATGTTTTGACAATTGTGACAGTCGTTTAGTCAAATGTGTTGTCACACATTTCTGTAAAAGAAGACGTTTAGATTGTATACGAATATGTGTATATTGCACATTGTACATTACTGTATATTCTGTACCGTATATTATTATACTTTTTATTCTCTCAACCTACCTCAATTATTAAACACTTTCAAACTCACAATGATTTCTTGCCACTTAGTATATAACACGGACAAAGAGCAATACATGAACATTGACATTAATTACCATTTCAGTTACGGCATTCTTTCAAATATCCACACAGGGACATTACATAACGTTATTCAAACTCTTATGAATTTTGCAATAATTCTGGGCATTGATGAAATCAGTAGTAGATCTCAGACGTCATCATCTGGTGGCGCGCAGCTAAACTATTGACATTGATGCACTCTTGAATCTATGATGTTAGGCTAAGCGAAAAATGTCCAAAAAAGTAATTATTTTGAAAAGATATTACCGTTTATGTTTGTAAATCATAGCCTATAGTACTCCAGGCCTTTAAAGGATGCTAGCACGAAAGTTTCATCGGCATTGGTTCAGTAGATTCAGAGATTACCGCGCTGGAAGACAACGCACTTCTGTCTTTATATATTAGTATAGATTTAGATTAATAATCATTGTATTTCAAAAAAAATGTTTCGATACTAGTAAATGTGTTCAATATATGTTTGTCTCAGACACCCAATAGCCAGTCGGTGAAGAAAGATTTGAATGAAATAAAAAATTGAATAAAATTGAAATGATACGTGTGAGTGATCACCGCGTTTGTTCGAATAACTTTTCCCAGCGCGTGTGCCGCAGGATTAAATTGATGCAGGCACTCTATGAGCATCAACGGTGAACTATTGAATATGTAACTTTCTTAGTATCCGGCAAATTGTTTGTAAGTGGGCCTAAATCAATTCACTTTGTACGGGAAAATAGAAGTAGAGATTTTGAAAGGTTGGAGGTGAGAGCATGTGAGTGGACGCTATTAGATGGGCAAGAATGATACTGAGAACGGGAGAGAAATTGGTAACGGCCGTGACAGTGATAATCAAAATGGAAAAAAGTATATAAGATTGATTGAAGTTTCCGGGCGCGTGAACTGCTATGGTCATTAGTCAGTGTAGTGCATTTTTTATCCATGAAGGTGGCGGTGTTCGTTACTCGCTGGATGGTGAGATTCAACACCGGCGTTGGCTTGCAGAGAAATTACCCCTCCAGCTATCTCCCATCAGCGGGGCACCGTCAACTGTCTCACTACTCCCTCCGGTGTGTTGATTGATTGATTGATTGATTGATTACTGTTTCCGGGTGCGTCAATTGCTAAGCACATTAGTCCCGTAAGTGTAGTGCAAATTTTTGTCGCGCGAAAGGATCTTCCTCCACTGGCTGTTGAGATCCGGTGCCGACAAACGTCGGCTTGCGGGGATTTTCCCCGACCAGGAATCTCCCATCAGCGGGACACCGCCCCAGACGGGACAAGTTCTGGTCTCACGACAGTTCACTGGTCTCATGACAAGTGAGATAGTACAGTTCATGTGAATGTGTGTGTAATTAAGGGATGAGAATAGGACAAGGAAGAGAGCGGAAATATTGCGCGCGGCTCATGGATCGTTTGTTACAGTACCGCCCCTGCATTCATTTAGTTTCAATTGGTGAAACCATGGAAAGCTACCCATCAGAGCAGCCGATCACTAGAAATATCCTCACAGCCGCTGAATTCTATCTAGCTGTTTAGCTTGTGTGAAAAATCTGCCACTTTGGCACTCGAACCTTAGGACCTCCTGGTCAGAGCCGATGTGGAAACAGGTTCTAAGCTAACTCATCCAGGAGAGTTGGTATATAAATAATATCACAGTGGGCAGTGCAAGAACAAACCACAGTGAGAATGACAGCGCGACCGCTACCAGTGATGAACCCCTCGCCGTGGACGGAGTCGCTTATTGTCGCTGCCTCAATACTTCACACAGTGCTTCGCCACGCCCCTAAACGCATCTTCCCTCCACGCCCGTCCCCATCCTGTTTACGTTTCTCCTCTCCAAACCTCCACGCCACAATGCTCTACCACGTAACATTTTGCCAAGCCCACATCCTTCCTGTCGCATGCCATCCTTTACCCAACCGCCACGCTACGCCACATAACCATACGGTTATGCAACTGTCGGCCAATCAGTACTATTCACCATCCCTCTCCCGCAGCAGGTCACCTCTGCCCTCCATACCATACCATGCTATGCCTCCGCCCGACACCATCACACGCATCAGCACGAAAAACCTACCGATCAGAGTAGCCGGCCGCTTGAATTCTCCTCCAGGCAGCGGCCCAACTCGACATCGCTATTGTCGAAAATCCTGGCACCGTCGCGACTCGAATCCTAGTATCTCCCGATAAAAGAGACTGCAGTGACATCAGATGATGCCCTGAACATTTCTCCCGGTCCATCGCCTCACGTCCTCCCATCACGCCAAACCACGTTAAATTCGCACGTTGCAACGCACTGTCCGAAAATGCGACCTTCCGCCAGGTCAGTCCCAAAACGTCCTGCTCCCATACGCCTACCACCGACACTGTCTCCATTAAATGATTGATATTTTCGTGTTTCCGGGCGCGTCAACTGCTTCGGTCTTTAGTCCCGTTAGTGTAGTGCATGTTTTTTCTCGGGAGATGGCGATAATCTTCCCCCGCTGGATGGCGAGATCCGGCGCCGACCTACCGTCGGCTAGTGGGGTTTCCCCCTAACCAGGACTCCCCCACCAGCGGGGCACCGCCCCACCCGGGACAAGCTCTAAGCTCCCGACCGGTCTCGTCGAATATGTGGTAGTGTAGTGCACGTGTGTGTGTGTAAGGGGAGAGGATAGGACGAGGAAGAGGAAGGAAAGATCGCGCGCGGTCCGTGGTCCGTTCGGTAGCTAGATGAGAAGCTAGCTGAGAGCTTTCGACCTAGCTGAAGAGCTAGTGTCGAAAATCCTGCCGCCGTGGGGAGTGGGAACGTAGGACCTCCCGGTCAGAGGCGCTGCAATGACATCAGTTGATGCACTGAGCTACCGCTACCGGTGACACTCTCTCGTCTCCCTTGCTTGTCACACCAGACCCCAACGCTTCGCTCTGCCCCGTCTCGCCACGCCCACTTCATCCCAACTCGCACCGCCCCTCCCCGACATGGTAGATTGCGCAGCAGCACAACGGAACGTCACCCCTCCCCCACGCCCGCTACCGTTTCCCCTTCCCCCTCGAGTTAGGACGCGCACTCACGTGACGGCTTCCGCTCCCTGCAACGCCTCGCCACATCTTGCCCCCTCCCCTATCTCGCGCTGCGTCAAGCTTCTCTTCAACCCTCCTCACCACATCGTCGCCGTACGCATTCTAAAAGTCCGCTACTTACTAAATTCACCTTTCGGGTGTTATGGTTAGGCAATGCTGTCGATTTACCCAGTCGTGGTGCTACTGCTCTCTCCTCAATGAGGGCGGTGAGCGACCGAAAAGCCAGGCGCACGGTAGATGGTGGCCAAGAGGAGAACGGGAGGTGAGAGTGGGAGGAGGGTGGGCGCGAGTGTGGGAAGCGGTGGCCGTGGGGCGAGGAGTGGGAGGAGGGAAGTGAGCGTGAGTGTGGGAAGGGGTGGTCGTGGGGTGAGGAGTGGGTAGAGGGAAGTGGGCGTGAGTGTGGGAAGCGGTGGTCGTGGGGCGATGAGTGGGTGGAGGGAAGTGGGCGTTAGTGTGGGAAGCGGTGGTCGTGGGAGAGGAGTGGGTGGAGGGCAGTGGGCGTCAGTGTGGGAAGCGGTGGTCGTTGGGTGAGGTGTGGGTAGAGGGAGCGAACGAAAGGGCGGGGTTAGGGGCGGGGTGGGGGGAAGTGAGCGTGAGTGTGAGAAGCTGTGGTCGTGGGAGAGGAGTGGGTGGAGGGAAGTGGGCGTCAGTGTGGGAAGCGGTGGTCGTGGGAGAGGAGTGGGTGGAGGGCAGTGGGCGTCAGTGTGGGAAGCGGTGGTCGTGGGGTGAGGAGTGGGTGGAGGGAAGTGGACGTCAGTGTGAGAAGCGGTGGTTGTGGGGCGAGGAGTGGGTGGAGGGCAGTGGGCGTCAGTGTGGGAAGCGGTGGTCGTTGGGTGAGGTGTGGGTAGAGGGAGCGAACGAAAGGGCGGGGTTGGGGGCGGGGTGGGGGGAAGTGAGCGTGAGTGTGAGAGCTGTGGTCGTGGGAGAGGAGGTGGGTGGAGGAAGTGGGTCAGTGTGGGAAGCGTGGTCGTGGGGAGAGGAGTGGGTGGAGGCAGTGGGCGTCAGTGTGGGAAGCGGTGGTCGTGGGGTGAGGAGTGGAGTGGAGGGGACGTCAGTGTGGCTTGGTGGTTGTGGGCGAGAGTGGGTGGAGGGCAGTGGGCGTCAGTGTGGGAAGCATTGGTCGTTGGGTAAAGTGTGGGTAAGAGGAGCGAACGAAAAAGGGCGGAGTTAGAGGCGGGGTTAGGGGCAGGGTTAGGGGCAGGGTGGGGAAGTGATGATTGTTGGCAGTGTGGGAAGCTGGGTCGTGGGAGAGGGAAGTGGGTGGTGGAGGAAGTGGGCGTCAGTGTGGGAAGCGGTGGTCGTGGGAGAAAGTGGAGTGGAGGAAGTGGGCGTCAGTGTGTGGGAAGCAGTGGTCGTGGGAAGGGGAGTGGGTGGAGGGGCAGTGGGCGTCAGTGTGGGAAGCGGTGGTCGTGGGGTGAGAGTGGGTGGAGGAAGTGGACGTCCAGTGTGAGTGGGAAGCGGTGGTCGTGGGAGAGGAGTGGGTGGAGGGCAGTGGGCGTCAGTGTGGGAAGCGGTGGTCGTTGGGTGAGGTGTGGGTAGAGGGAGCGAACGAAAGGGCGGGGTTAGGGGCGGGGTGGGGGGAAGTGAGCGTGAGTGTGAGAAGCTGTGGTCGTGGGAGAGGAGTGGGTGGAGGGAAGTGGGCGTCAGTGTGGGAAGCGGTGGTCGTGGGAGAGGAGTGGGTGGAGGGCAGTGGGCGTCAGTGTGGGAAGCGGTGGTCGTTGGGTGAGGTGTGGGTAGAGGGAGCGAACGAAAGGGCGGGGTTGGGGGCGGGGTGGGGGGAAGTGAGCGTGAGTGTGAGAAGCTGTGGTCGTGGGAGAGGAGTGGGTGGAGGGAAGTGGGCGTCAGTGTGGGAAGCGGTGGTCGTGGGAGAGGAGTGGGTGGAGGGCAGTGGGCGTCAGTGTGGGAAGCGGTGGTCGTGGGGCGAGGAGTGGGTGGAGGGAAGTGGACGTCAGTGTGAGAAGCGGTGGTTGTGGGGTGAGGAGTGGGTGGAGGGCAGTGGGCGTCAGTGTGGGAAGCGGTGGTCGTGGGGCGAGGAGTGGGCGCGGGCGGGGTGGGGGGAGAGGCATCGCGCGAGAGCGGTGCACGGACAGGTGATTGGCGTCGTAAGGGAGGGCGGGCGGGCGGGCGGTTATCGACGAGGGGCTGCGTTGACGTGGGCGATGAACGGTGAGGGCGATACGCGGCGTCGGCGGGCGACGACTGACGCGGGCGATGGATGGCGCCCGTGCGCGCGGGGTGCAGGGCGCGCAGGCACGCGTGACAGCGAACGCCGCCAGGTGGACAGCCGCAGCCAATGGAATCGGGGAGGCGAGATGTGACGGCAGGTGCGGCTGAATACGAATCCCCAGCGTCGCCAAACCGTCCTTTGCGAGCTACTGGCAGCTTACGAGGAAATATTGGGCACATCGCAGTGTCATGCCCAGGTGGTCTAACCTGGAATTGTTTTGCAGAGCTCAGACAGAACACTCCAGAAATCAGCTACTTGCTCACTTCCCCGCAATTATCGCTGTCAGTCTCTTAGTTGATTGGGTGAGTTTAAGGTTACATCCGTTATGTTTTGTTTGTGTACATCGAATTGCTAATGTTGATACTTTGAAGAAGATTGTTATTTCTGTCCTGGTTTCTTTTAGAAGGGTTTAAAAACGGTTTGGTTGTGCAGAAGCTTCATTCATTGGCGACCATCGCTCCAGATGTTTTTTTAATATCAGGAGCGGAAATCCAATTTTAATGTTTCTACTTTTCCCGTTTTCTGCAGTGTATGACTGTTTGACTTCTGCACTCTATCACCAGCCTTACATACTTATTATATCACTCATATCAACTCTTCTGCATCATTCGGCTATTCAATTCACTCCGCACGGCAATATTCACTCGCCACGGCTATTTAATTCACCGTATCCAATCGTCACTCCTCAAAGTAATGTACACTGCAGTTTTTATATTTGAGGAGAAATTCCGAAGAATATTCGTGGCATTTTATTTAATCAAATTTCATTCACATTAAAATTATATTCATTACTATGTTGAATGTGGCGACGATCTATCTAACCACTTAAGTGTCAATATCATTTCTATAATAGGATTTCTTTGGGAGGGCTTACAAAAAATATTCAACAATATTACGCTAATTTATTCATTTAATCTTAACATGTACAATCGTAGCAATTACAATATTAGACATTTGAATGAAGAATTTCATGTTTGCCATTTTGGCAAAATTTTACATATTTATGGCAAAATCGTCAGCATAAATGTCAGAAAATTGACATTTCGGCAGGAAATCACACAATGCTGAAAGCTTCTAAATTAACACTGCAATAAATTTCTTGATTTCAATAACAAATTTTTCATCGTGCTGATTCATTTTCTCGTCATATAAAGTGGATATCTTTGTTGTTTAAAAATATTAATTTATGAAGATATGGAATGTGAAAAGAATGAACGAAGCTACCCAAGAGAACTTTAGAATGATTTCCACGTGGAAGAAAAAAGACAAGTATGCCCAAACATTTATAGTTCGAAGAAATTAATCAAAACTTCAAAGGAAATATTGTAAGATATAAAAATAATATAAATTGCAAATATTTTATTAAAATGTATATTTTTTGTACATGAAATAATATAATTCTGAGTACAACCATATGAATGTATTGGCCATTTAAACATATAAATAAAAAAAATGAATACGTAAAACAAAATAAAAATTAATTCATCGAAATATCAGAACATTATTATATACAGCGATTCATGCCAAAGATTTCATAGTCTATCTTCTAAGGTAATTGGTGCAACGTTCCAGACAACAGATCGCACAAAACGAATTCGCCCCAACCTGTCGTTTCCGGGCAACTCGTTCCTCCCTTCCCACCATCTTGGAGGCTCGTCCTCCGCCCTTTGCCCTTCGTCGCCTTATCGATTGGGCTTCGTCGCGTGGGCCTGCGGCGCCGCCGCCGTCGCCGCCGCCGAGTGAATTAGCTCGACGAGGGCGGGGGCGGGGCGGAAGCGGGGCCGGGGGCGAAGGCAGACGCGAAGATGCGACATAATTGAGGCTGCGGACGCCGGAACGCTGCCGCCCGTCGGCGGCTACGCTTCGCCCCCGCCCCCGCCCCCGCCCCCCGCTCCAGTCACCGCCCCGCCCCGGCCCCGACCGCCGTCTCTCGCGGGACGCCCATAAATCTCGGTCGCGAAGAAGCGCCGCCGCCGCCGCCACCACCGCCGCCGCCGTCGCCAGCGCCGCCGCCGCCGCCGCCTTCTACGCCGCCGTCGTCGTCGCCGCCGCCGCCGAGAGCCGCACAGGCTCCACGCGGGCGTCGACGGCGATGGCGGGCGCCGAGCGGAGTGGCGACGCGGCGAGGTGAAGAGAGGTAGGTCGAGGAAACAGCGGACGAGGAGGACGACAAGAAGTGTGGAATGGGGTAGTATAAGGCGAAGAAGATGTGGAGAAGCATGTGAACATCATGTCACGGAAGAGTGGGATAGCAAATAAGGCGGAGGCGAGATGGAAATGTTCATGAACGTAAGTACATCTTGTCAAAAAATAGCAAGAATAATGACGCAACTCGACGTGAAGATGATGGGTACGGGTTGGTTGGTTGTTGGTAAGTTCGGGCACGTCAACGTCTTAGGTCATTAGTCCCGTTAGTGTAGTGCATGTTTTTTCTCGAGATCCGGCGCCGTCCTTCCTTCGGCTGGCGGGGTTTCCCCCTAACCAGGACTCTCCCACCAGCAGGGCACCGCCCCAGCCGGGACAAGCTTAAAGCTCCCGACCTTCGGTAAGGGAAGGAAATAGGCAATGAGGAAGAGGCCAAGAGGGGCGTAAATGTGGAATGTCAAAAACGGGGCGAGAGAAGTCGAGTAGGTGGAGAAGCTTGTGAAGGTAATGTGAAGGGTGCTTGCGAAACTTGTGAAAGGAACAGTGAGAGAGTTTGATTGATTGATTGATTTTTTCGTGTTTCCGGTCGCGTCAACTGCTTCGGTCATTAGTCCCGTTAGTGTAGTGCATGTTTTTTCTCGGGAGATGGTAGTGATCTTCCCCCGCTGGATGGCGAGATCCGGCGCCGACCTACCGTTGTCTAGTGGGGTTTCCCCCTAACCAGGACTCTCCCATCAGCGGGGCACCCCAGCCGGGACAAGCTCTAAGCTCCCGACCAGTCTCCCGGAATATGTGATAGTGTAGTGCATGTTAGTGTAAGTGTGTGTTTAAGGGGAGAGGATAGGATAAGGAAGAGAAAGGACAGATCGCGCGCGGTCCGTGGCCCGTTTGTTAGGGTACTGCTCCGGCATTCGCCTGGTGTTGATCGGAGGAACCACGGAAAACTACCGATCAGAGGAGCCGGCCGCTAGAATTTTCCTCCAGACAGCGACTGAATTGGACCTAGCTGAAAAGCAAGTGTCGAATATCCTGCCGCCGTGGGGAGCGGGAACCTAGGACCTCCCGGTCAGAGGCGCTGCAGTGACATCAGTTGATGCACTGAGCTACCGCTACCGGTAGTGAGAGAGTAAAGAAGGGAAGATGGAAATGAACATGAATGTAAATAGTTCTTGTAAAAGAATGGGAAGACGCGGTGCGACGTAGTGAAGGTATGTAGGTCACGGAAGGATAGGTAGAAAAGAAACGAAGGAGACTACTGAATGTTACGAAATGTTGAGAGAGAAAATAAGGTAAAAGCGAGACAGAAGCATACGCATTAAAAAATGAGAGTGTGGGAAAAAATGGCGAGAGAATAATGTAGATAAAGCGTGGATGTATTGGAGTGTATGATGGAGGAGAAGTAATCTGATAAGAAGGAAACGATAATGAGTGAAATGACTAAAATACGTGTATGTAATATGTGTTAGAAATGAAAGAATGAAACGTGCTGAAAGGAAAGACTGCTATGAACGACGGAGTAAACCAATAAATATTTCGTGGAATGTATCCAGTGAACGAGAAGGAATTAAACGGTTTGACGGGCGTTAAATGTATTAACTTGTGGTGCAACTAAATGGCACTGACTTTCAGATCTCTTGAATCGGGGCTAGCTTTATGGCTGTGACCCATCCTCTTTCCAGCTGCTATATAATGGTGTCTAAAACACCTTCCAAGTCCTCTTACAGTCACTACGGTATCTCTGAAAACATTTCAGTGAAAAGTACCTTCACGTCCCCCAATACCGCATAGGTCTAACACGGCAATGTACGGTAACTTTAAAAAATACTTGCCCCGTTTGGCTCCATGACCATACCATTTTTTCTCGGAGAAGGTATCAAGCTCGTTAACTAAAGCTTCCTGTCACGCCAAGAGATTATTCCCTTTCTCCTATACTACGTATATTACTCCATATACATGTGCATGTAAGAGAAAGTATAATACAGTTTTTTTCTCGATATAATTTTATTTATACATGTTTAATTATCCCCATTTCGTTGAAAAAGTTGAAAATTACACACATCTTGAAAAAATGTGCATGCCAAGTATGACTTAAAAAATTAATTTTCAATGATATTTCAACGATGTTTCATTGATATTTCAACGAGATACATTGAAGCTTACTTGTTAATAGATTTTTCACAGTCAAAAACAACTGCAATATAAATCTTAATTATATGAGATAATTTTAAAAAATGTGCAATTTTGTATTTGTGCATTTTTAAAAAACGCGAAAAAATACATGAAAATGACACACGAGCATTTAAAAGTATCCACACAAAAATTTTAAGGACAAATTTGTTGACGTTTTTTTGAAAAAATATTGTTTTGTTCATAGACGAACGGTTGTTTTTAAAAAAAAGCTTTGTTGATATTAAAGAACCACAAAATGTACATTCTGAATAAGTTACATATTACGAAAAATCTTACCACACACAGGAATAAGAAAAGTCCTTTTTTGCGATATCGAGGGGCCACAAAATGAGATTTTCTGTCGAAGGAACATTTTTTGCGGAAGCATTACATGACTTTGTCAATATTTTTCCACTCGTACATTACGCCGAACGCGAAGGATACGAGAAAGTACAAACAATGTAAACATCACTAGGGGTAACAGAATAATGGAATCAATAGTAAGGAACCAAAAGTACAGTAAGAAAGACATGAAATATTGTCATAACAAAAGATAGAGGCATATATTCAAAATTACTAGAAGGTGTAAGGAAAAGTTTAGAGGAAAGGTAAATAATAAACGTGCCTCAGAAGATATGACTTAATTAAAATATTGAATTCTGAATTGTTAACAAGTGATCGGGTATTAAAAATTTGAGGCATACACTCAACTTCCGCAATTAACGAAAAACAACCTGTATAATAACTGGTGTATATCTGAATGTAATAACAAAACAGGCAACAATAAGGAAAAAATTGAAGTGTACAGAAGTAATATATTAAAATAAAGTTGAGGCTCATGCGTTTTATCCAGTTCGTAATAATTAATTCATACTTAAAGGTATATCTAATACTGTACAGAGTGCACTACTCCGCCGTAATAAGTTGCATATAGTTTTTAGCTTAGCTTTCGTTAACATTTAAATAAATAAAATGAGAGCCTACAAATGAAAATTATTTATGCCTTATTTGTAGGATATGAAAATAAAGATGAATTATTCTACGTATCATGTTTTACCTCGGGCAATGTGAAATAATACTTTCCTCGAAGGGAAAATGTAAAAACAAACATGAAAGAAGCTCAATGTAGATATATAAAGGCCGACAGTCATATCTTCATTGTACCTCTGCAAGCAAAATTAACCCATCGTTTTTATGAACTACACAAATTTTTGCCCTCCCACGGCCATTCTATTTTCTTTTCTTTTCGGCATTCCAGTTCCTTTGAAAACGTCTAGACTTCTTTTCAGACGACCTTTCCTTCTGTCAGACAAGATTTCAACTTCCATCTCTTTTCATAGCTGTTTCTTTAGAATCTTCTCTTTATGCTGGAGAAAGACTCTCAAGTACTTGGAATTCCACCAGTGTTTCTAGGTCCGCTTACAATGCGATCTATTTGGTCGACCTCGTTTTTACGGGTCATCTGCCATTTAAAAGAAGACGGAAGATGAGCAAAAGCTGAGCAAAACGAGGAAAGAATGAAACGTGACCACATTGTTGAAAAACGTGCGTTGGTTTATAAGCCGCAATATGTAACAATTGTAAGACGTAAATAAAAAAAATCAACATGTGGGCAATGGTGGTATACAGTCCAGCTATGGGAAGCCTATCGGAAAGAGTTAGCGTAACGTATGGGGGTTCCGCAGAGGAGTGGATTTGGACCTTTACTATATTTGGTGCATGTAAATGAGATAGCAGAGGGAATAGACACAAAAATTAAACTTTTTGCGGACGACTGCCTTATGAACAGAAAGATCGAGAACATATCGAATCAGGATAAATTACAGCGAGACTTGCGATGCTTAGAAGAATAGAGGGAAATCAATAGAATGAAGATAAATTCGGAAAATTGCAAAATAGATTTACGCGTAGTAGAAATGCATGTGTAAGGTGTTTCCCACATGTATAACAAAAGTGCTCTGGATCATTTATACATAAGTTATGCGACATGGTAAATATAATTTAGTACTGAGCTACAAATTCACAACATTCTACTCCACAACACAGCTTAAAACTGAGTTATATTCCAAATGACATATACTCATGCAATGTGAGTGAAACCAAGACTATTAATATAAGTTTTCATAAAGATAAGATAAAAATGTGTCTGTTACCAACGGTTGACTATCTACATAGAATAATGGCAAGGGTGCACGTTATTTCGCTCTAACTTCCTGAGGTGCTCGCATCCCGTATCAGACAAGAATCATCTGGTGCCCTCGAAGTTTACTATAAACACATTAAAAACATTCTAAATACATTTGGTTTTCAAATCCTTACATTATAAAACTATACATGGAAAAGTATAACCGTTTTTATAATTACTCTTGAACATACGATAGTTACGCTATAAGGAAAATTAAAAAAATAAATGAACAATTAAATGGTACGTGATTGGAACTTTTCGGCTTTGGATTTGATTTCAGCATGCTAAAAATACCCTCAAAACATTACAACTTTGGGGCAGATATTTCATCGCAGATCAGTGTAATCTAAAGTTTTAAAAATTTATTCTGAAACATCTTGCATACTTATGGCTATGAAATTTATTGTAAGTTTATTACGTAATGTCGGCAAGTTGTTTTTGTTGTTGATGATGTTGTTATTATTATTGTTATTATTATTTTATTTTTCATTTTCTTTGAATCTACTCTGATAACATGGTTCTCAAAATCACCCAAGCCAGCAAAGGTTTACATGCAAAGTGGAGCAAAAACATGGTTGTGTTTTTTATCCGTCAATTCAGGCTTAAGACATTACCGACTATATTTGCTGTTCCCAATAATGCAGTTTTCTGAATGGTCCGCAAATGCTTCTCAGTTAGTTTTAATTTGCCATTCCTTGGTGACCAATCCATTCGCTGACACCATTACTGGAAGCACTTCCACTGTCCGTAATTCATACATGTCCTTCAATGTAAAGCCAGGGGATGGTATTTCCTCTCTTTCTCAGCGACAATTGTTGCAAGCCTGTCAACTGTAGGGACCGCAACATCAGTGATGTATGATGTTTAATATATTTTATGAACCAGAATAATAGAATCAATAGGAAATCAACAAAATGGAAACAGGACAACCGGAAATCAATGGAATGAAGATAAATCCGGATAAATGCAAAATAGTTTTACGCGTAGTATAAATAAAGGGACAGCTAAGTATTTGCTTGTGGGTAAGATAATTCCACAGGTAACTAGTTGTAAGTATCTGGGGGTGGTAATTAATGAAAAAAATGGAAGGGGAGCACGTCAACTTTACTTTTGGGAACGCGTGGAAATCTTTACACTTTGTAATGCGAGTGTTAAGGAAGGAAAGTAGTAAATCAAGAGAACTAGCATGTACAATCATTGTGCCACCGATATTAGAGTCCGGAGCAGCGTGTTGGGATCCGTATAGAAAGGGAGAAGCTCCACCATATAGAAAGGAAAAAGCTCAATCGAAAAAGTTCAGAAAGCAGCAGCCAAATTTGTTAAATGGGGAAGTTATATTCACTTCAAATGAAATGAAAATGTATAGTCTGTGGACAAGCAAACATTCCTGTTGCAAAGAAATTCAATCAAAGCGTCCAATATTATTTTTTAACTGATTTTTCAATTAATTTAACTCACAGTACTTGTAAAAATTAATTAATTTGGTCAACCAACTCCGAGATTGGTTTATTTCGAAATAAACCTGTACTACTTTCAGCAGGCATTTTCTTTTCGTATGTAAAAACCTGGAGCCAGGATGGGCATTGGGCCAGCCGCGAGGCGAACAATGTCTGGGTGCTGGATGGACAGCATTGCCAGACAACCCGACGCGGGGATTCAGAGAAGCGACGCGGTGAACGGAGCGAGTTGATGATTATCAAGGACGACAGGCCGCCTCAGAGGAGCAGACGGACGGCGTGGGGCTCGTGGACGGGCGCTGCGGCGTGGGCGACAGAGTGTGTGAAGGGGCAAGAGAATAGATGGACAGATGGGTCCGTGGGTGTGGGAACAGAGAAGCTGATGGATAGAAAGATCAGTGGATTTGCTGAGAAATGAATGAATCAGTAGATGAATTGGAGTGAGGGTAGATGAGTTGGTGTGAAAACAGATGAGTGAGAGTGTAGGTAAATGAGTTGATGTGTAAATACACGAGTTGATATGTATATAGATGAGTTGGTGTGTGGATAGACTAGTTAATGTGTGGGTTTTTGTGTGCATATAGGAGTTGATGTGTGGGTCGGTGAGTTGATGAGTTAATAGTTGGATAGATGAGACCGTGGTTGGCTAGATGATGGCATGGATGATAGGCGAGTTTATGGCTCAAGAGATGAAATGAATAGATGATAGATAAGCGAGTGAGTGAATGAATGAAAATGTGTGTGAGTGGATGAATAGACATATGGGTGAATGGGTAGAGCTGTGTGTAGGCGAGTGAGAAGTCACTCGTTCGATGAGTTCAGAGCTGTTTCTACGAATATATAACTCCAGACTGGGAAGCGAAGGCAGCATCAGCTGTTTGTCCAGTACAAAATTATTCGGGTTTACGTTAATTTCATATGTTCTTTTACCGGTAAAGATCTATCATTCGATGTAGAAGTTTGAAGCGACATTGAAAACATTAACTTAACTCGTAATCCAATAACCAAATAAAATATGTGTGGAAAATATAAGGAAATAAACATCACTGACTATTCTGGTGCGATATTTATATCAGAATTAATGGCAAATCAACATTTTAATAAAAATAAACTAAATATTTTTAAAGAATCTCAAATTTTAAATGTTTCAACAATTTTTAAAGGAAATTCCAGCACTATTTCATAGAGCCGCAACATTTATTTACGTACGTTCCTCCTTTCCGAAGACAACTTCATTCAGTAAAACCAACACGTCGACATCAAGTTACACATCGTAGAGCAGAATACCGCGAAGACAAACAGCAGTGCAGCAAACTCGAGCTACGTTCGTGATGTAACGCCACACGACGTAAGAGAGCGGGAGAGAGAAAGACCTCCCGTAAAAAGACGCGATCACGAAGTTGCCGCGAGAAGAACGCCACCTGCGCACAGCTGCGTGGACGGCGAGCGTGCGGGTGCGCGTGCGTGCTCGCGGAGTCGGAAGAGCCGCGGATGCGTGGGCGGAGTCAGATGTGCGCACGCTTGCGAGAGAGCGCTAATCTAGTGCCTCCAGAAGTGAGAAAGCGAGGCGTGCGTTGCACGAGAAGGCGCGCATGCGATGAGCCAAACAGGATGAGCGGCAGGAGCAACAAGGATATGAACGGGGATGGGCGAGAGGGAATGAGAGGCTGGATCAGAGTTATTAAGAGAGTGGACGAAAATTAACGAGAGTCTGGACGCGATTTATCGAGAGAATGGATGAATTGGAACAGAGAGTACCAGAGGGTAAAAGAGAGTAAGGGTGTGTACTATGTGGGCAGGAAGGTGGACGGTTGACGGGAGACTGGATGAGGCGAGAGATCGGGCGAGAGATCGGGCGAGAGATCGGGCGAGAGATCGGGCGAGAGATCGGGCGAGAGATCGGGCGAGAGATCGGGCGAGAGAGCGGGCGAGAGAGCGGGCGAGAGAGCGGGCGAGAGAGCGGGCGAGAGAGCGGGCGAGAGAGCGGGCGAGAGAGCGGTCGAGAGAGCGGGCGAGAGTGTGGGCGAGAGAGCGGGCGAGAGAGCGGGCGAGAGAGCGGGCGAGAGAGCGGGCGAGAGAGCGGGCGAGAGAGCGGGCGAGAGAGCGGGCGAGAGAGCGGGCGGGCGAGAGAGCGGGCGAGAGAGCGGGCGAGAGAGCGGGCGAGAGAGCGGGCGAGAGAGCGGGCGAGAGAGCGGGCGAGAGAGCGGGCGAGAGAGCGGGCGAGAGAGCGGGCGAGAGAGCGAGAGAGCGGGCGAGAGAGCGGGCGAGAGAGCGGGCGAGAGAGCGGGCGAGAGAGCGGGCGAGAGAGCGGGCGAGAGAGCGGGCGAGAGAGCGGGCGAGAGAGCTGCCGGGCGGCCGTGAGTGCGCAGGGAGGCGAGCGCGCGGCGGGCAGTGGGCGGGCGAGCTGCCGCCGGGGTTATCGAAGTAAAATATGGCCGCAATTATGGCTGGCCGGCATTTGCATTGAGTTATCACGCGCCCCGCCCCCTCGGCCGGCGCTCGCGCCGCCGATGGGCGCCGATTACCTAGCGGCGCGGCGCGATGGCCGGCGATAGGCGAGCCACTCGATCCGGCCATTAGCGACGCTCGGCGCGACTCCTGGCGGCGAAGGCACGGCAGCCGCCGCGCCACCTCCAGATCAGCTTCGGCCTGCAGAAACAGGCGTTCACGCATTGGGTGGCACGTTTGATGCAAATCATGTCTTTCGGGCAGTCCTCATCTGATCGTAATTAACACTGATTCCAAAACATATCAATTATTTCGTAGAACGTCATACATATTTTGTGAATTGCACAGTTAACAATTATATTCCAATAAGTTACCAAAAAATCATATAAAATAGTAAAAGTAGTAAAGTATGAAAATAATAATTAAATAAAAATTATTCAATATTTTTTAAGAAATGGGCAAATGAGTGTACGAGGAATTCTTGTGATGGATGCTGCTACGAATCTACTTAATGTTCCTGCAACAGGGTATGCACACGTGAATGTCCGCGATCGTTTCAACGCCAATAAATTCAGCTGCATCTGTATTGCCACTCACCAAAAGTTACTGTCCGTTGTCTTCTCTCTTTTGGTAATTTAAATAATATCATTTTAAGTTACTAGTATACTACTTAAGTATTAATTTAAGTTAACTTAAAATGTGTTGTTCATGACATTATAAATTCATAATAAATCGGAAAACATTACTTTTTGTTCTTCGGCGGATATCTTAATCCTTATTAAAGAATCACCGATTAATTTTCTGGCGTACCGTCTTCCAATATCCTGGAAGTCGCTACTAATTGTATTTTAAATTCACAATGTCACGTTTATATTTCTGGTCTACATAAAGGCGCCCATTCACTAGCGAACTCGATTCAATCTCCCCTCACAAGCTTGCGTCTTTGATAACCTACGCTCCGTCTCTCAACTGTTTTTTACCATGAGTTCACACAACTCGTCCAAAATTTATATATTGATTTCGTAGCAGACGTAAACCATGTGCTCTCTTTATTGTGAGCTCTCTTGACATTCAATGCTGACATTTAGATGTTTGTCTTTACGCCTAAGAAAGTGGAAATATTAAATAACTATTAAACTATACTGATTGGTGACTCTGAGAACATAATTGCCGTCTGCAGTACTACGAAAAAGTACTCTTATATTCAAATTGCGTTTATACATCTGTATACCCAAAACCAATATCTGGATGAAAACATCTTCGTCAATTATTTCAGAGCTATTAAATAGAGAAAATGCAACACTGCTCGCAATTGACACAGCGTGAACAAGATCTCCGATATTTGAAAGGAAACTGGCGTTAACCGCACTCCCACCCCCGCTCCCGCAACCTCACCGCAGCTCCCTCCCTCCGCGGCCACATCTTCACAGCGTCTTTCCCGCACTGTCATTAACGCCTCGTTGCCGCAACGCAAGCAATCACGGCCGACGGAAACGCGCTCCAAACAAGCGTACCAACTTCCGCCGCGCCGTCTCCATCCGGCACGTCGTCATCCCCTCCGCCAAGGCCGTGCCCCACATCAACACATTCCCCACAGCCAAGTCGTTGCCACCATCAACACCACAACTTCTACCTCCTTGCGGCCGCGAACAAACCACCCGCCAAACTCACTCTCCGCCGCCGCTGCCTCCTCCATTAAGTTCGCTCGACGAACGCGAAGTGTATATTACAGCCGCTACAAGAACGTTCCTTCACTGGCAAATCTCGCATTACGAGTCGCTGTTACAATTCCGCGCTGAATGCGGTGCGCCGGGGGCGTCGACGGCGAGGGCGAGGGCGATGGGCGAAGGGAGAGGAGTTGGGGAAGAGAAAAGGAGGTGAATGAAATGGACGAGGGGAAAACGAGGTAGAGCGTGAAAGACGTTGGCGTTTCAGATGAACGAGGCCGAGAAAGGAATGTGCGTCAACGGGGTGCGCGGGAGCGGTGATAGCGATTGCACTGGGGGCGGCGTGACTTTGGAGATATTCAAAAGGCAATAGTGAGTGGAGGTCAACGATGGAGGTGTGTCGGAGGTCGCAATGCAGATTTGCTGAACCAAGGTGCAGTTTACAGTCATCGGGATTAGAAGGTTTGGGGCGACGAAAACCGAAATAAGAACATTCGACGCGGTTACGACGATCGACGAGGGCAGGAAAGGCAAAGAAGAAATGAAGGAATGCAGATAAATCAGCGAAATAAAGAAATGGGGAGCGTTGAATGAAGAGCAGTGCATGGTATTTTACTACTTGAAATGTCACATGCTGATGGACGAAATAAATGTGACAGTTGCAAGAGCATATATGAAGAGGAACAGGAGAGAAGACAAAAGAACTCGTAGCCAGGGCGACAAAAACGGATGGGGATGTTAGATGCTGGAAACAAGAACGGGGTGAAGATACACGCATTCGACAGAGAAAGTCTATCACAAAATACATGGATGTAGGGAAAGAGCCTGAGAACTTTCGAGGCGAAGCCTGAGTAATCGGAAGGCGAAAGCGAGGTTACCCGGAGGGAAAGACGGGATACAGTTGTGAATGAAGGGCGGTACAGGGCGTGCAAAATGCGTGGGTGGCAGTGGCGGAGAGGGTTGAGAAGTGAGACTGGGAGAGGTGGCTTAGTGCATCAACTGACGTCACTGTAGTGCCTCTGACCGAGAGGTCCTAGGTTCGAGTCCCGACGGCAGCAGAATTTTCGACACTAGTTTTCGAAGTCTAGCGTCCGGCTGCTCTGACCGGTAGTTTTCCGTGGTTTGTCCGATCAACACCAGGCGAATGCCGGAGCAGAATCGTAACAAACGGGCCTGAGAACGGAACGTGCACGATCTTTCCTTCCTCTTCCTTGTCTTATTCTCACCCCTTACATACACACCAACATGCACTACACTACCACACATGCCGGGAGACATAGGACGGGGACTTAGAACTTGTCGCGCTGGGGCGGTGCCCTGCTGGTGTGGGAGATACCTGGGTGAGGAAACTCCGCTAGTCGACGGTAGGTCGGCGGCGGATCCTACCATTCAGGGGGGGAAAATCACCGCCACCTCCCGATGAGAAACCATACACTACACTTACGTGACTAATGACGTCAGTAGTTGACGCGCCCGGAATGACCAACAATCAATCAATTGAGGAGTTAGCATGTCGAGATTGCAGGCAGAAGATTGAGTCTAATGGAGGGACATTGGGGAGAGGAGGGAGTAGAGCGGCGGAAAGTGGGTTGACGGACACCGGTTGGGCAGAAAAGGAGAGAAGTGAAGTACGAAAGGCAGTAAAAGCTAATGGCGCTGGTGGTGGGTGGCGGTTAGTGGGGGTGGAGGTGGCCATGCACGGCGAAGGGGAAAAACGAAAACCTTTCTTCATTTTCATATTGTTTTGCTGCTGAATATGTTGTTGTTGTTGTTGCTGTTGTTGTTATTATTATTATCATTAATATTTTATAATAATTGTCCATGCCTTCCATTTCCCTTGCCTTTATCCTTCCTCGTCTTCTCTCGTCCCCACTCCGTCATAATCCTCTCCTTATCCTGCCCTGTGTAGTGGTGGGTGGCGATAGTGGTTGGTGGAGGTGGAAGGGACAGGTGGCAAAGATTTGTGGCGGAGGGCAGTGGAAGGCGTAGCGTTGCGGTGGGTAGGAATGGTGGAAGGTGTTTTCAAGGGAGCGATGGGTAGTGGTGGTCTTAAAGGGCTGGATTGATTGATTGATTTTTTCGTGTTTCCGGGCGCGTCAACCCGCTGGATGGTAAGATCCGATGCCGACCTACCGTCGGCTAGTGGGGTTTCCCCCTAACCAGGACTCTCCCACCAGCGGGGCACCACCCCATCCGGGACAAGCTCTAAGCTCCCGACCGTCTCCCGGGAAGTTTCCCGGGATATGTGGTAGTGTAGTGCATGTTGTAGGAAAATGGATCACGGGATCGGTCAATTAATGGATTACACTAGTTTGCCAACGTTTCGGCATATTTTATTCCATCATCAGGGCTTACTAATATATATACTGGTCAAACATAACAGTATATGTATTAGTAAGCCCTGATGATGGAATAAAATATTCCGAAAGTTTGGCAAACTAGTGTAATCCATTAATTGACCGATCCCGTGATCCATTTTCCTACTACTTATTAACGGTCGTGATTTCTACAATGGTAGTGCATGTTAGTGTAAGTGTGTGTGTAAGGGGTGAGGATAGGACAAGTAAGAGGAAAGACAGATCGCGCGCGGTCCGTGGCCCGTTTGTTAGAGTACTGCTCAGGTATTCGCCTGGTGTTGATCGGAGAAACCACGGAAAACTACCGATCAGAGCAGCCGGCCGCTAGAATTCTCCTCCAGACAGCAGCTGAATTCGACCTAGCTGAAAAGCTAGTGTGGAAAATCCTGCCGCCGTCAGGACTCGAACCTAGGACCTCCCGGTCAGAGGCGCTGCAATGACATCAAATTAAAGGGCTGGAGACTAGCGGAGGGTGATGGGAGGCGCAGGCTGGCGTTGAACGTAGGGGGTCGGTGGGCGGCTCAAACCGCGAGGGGAAATGGGTAGTGGTAGATAGCGAAGGGCGTAGGGAAGCATTGGGTGACGGAGGGTTTATGATGGCAGTGGGCATGGGGCGTTCTGGGCAGCTGAGGACGAAGGGAGGCGGTGAACGTAGTTTGTTGGTGGGCGATGAAGGGCGTGGGTGGCGGTGGGTAGCGAAGGGCGTAGGATAGCGGTGGGCCACGGAAGGGGGAAGGTGGCGGTAAGAGTAGGTTGCCGGTGGGCAGTGGAGGGCGTGCGGTGTGGTGGGTAGCAAAGAACGTAGGAGAGCAGTGAGTGACGGAAGGCGTAAGGTGTCGCTTGGTTGGTTGTAGTGATTTCGGGCGCGTCAATTACTGAGGTCAATAGTCTCATAAGTGTAACGCAAGTTTTTTATCTAGGGAGGTGGCTGTGATCTTCCCCCGCTGGATGGCGAGATTCGGCGCCAACCTACCGTCGGCTAGCGGGGTTTCCCCGAACCAGTCGAAGTTCCCGACCGGTCTCCCAGCCTGTGTGGTAGTGTAGTGCATGTTAGTGTGTGTATATGTGTAAGTGGTGAGGATAGGACAAAGTAGAGGAAGGAAACATCGCGGGCGGTCCGTGGTCCGTTTGTTAGGGTTCTGCTCCGGCATTCGCCTGGTGTTGATCGGAGAAAGCACGGAAAACTACCGATATGAGTAGCCAGCCTCTAGAATTCCTCCGGACAGGAACTGTATTCGACCTAGCCGACAGGCTAGTGCGGAAAACCTTGCCACTGTCGGGACTCGAGCCGAGGACGCCCCAGCCAGAGGCCTTTCAGTTACATCAGCTAATGCACTGACCCACCTCTAGGGTGTCGGTGTGTGGCGTGGCATGGGGTGTTGTGAGTAGCGGTGGGCGGCGGGGGTGGCAAACGGCGAAGGATAGCGGAATGCGATGTGGCGGTAATCCCCGGTGGGCGTGCCCTCCGAGCCGTCTGAGCGCGCTCATCCACGCGGTCGCCGCCAGGCTGCTCTGCCTGTCTTGGCAAAGAGGAAGGAACGCGAGCGGCGAGGGCCATTTGTTGCCGCTGCAGCCGCGTTCCATTGAGCGCGAAATTAACCGCCGGCGAAGCAGCCGGGAGGCGCCGGCGCGGGAGGGGGGTGGGTGGGGCGGGAACGAGGCGCGATGAACTAGATGTTGATGGAAGCGCGAAACTGCCCTGACGGGAGGTATAAAGGACGGGAGAACATGATGCTCTTCGGTTTTTTCTTACAATCTCTGCTTTCGCGCAGAATTATTTCATTTAAATTAGATGTGTTCTCAGAATGGGACGTTGGTGCGTGGAGCATGCGGGCAGAACAGAGTGGAAATACTCTAGAGATATTTGTTTCTTTTCTTCTTCTCTTCTGTCTCGCGCTAACCAAAACCATTTTTAATGGAACGCTTATATGAGATTTTGTTTAGATTCACATACCAAGCCAATCTGCAAAAATATTTTTTTTTCAATTCGAACATTATAAACGACTTTTTCCGTTAGAAGAAATCATTAATAAAGGGGAATGTACAGTTATGATTAAGACGTATTTGCTGTATATGGCACAAATAATTATATTCACACATTCAGCCAATAGCAGGAAAGGTAGCGGTAAAAGAAACAGCCTACCACTTTTTTTTGCGCAGATGTCAAATACCCGTGACGTCACAATAAAGTTGTTGCCAAAAATTAATTTATATTTTCTTATAAATTCATAATGCTGTTATACAAAAAATGGCGTATGCAAGTCGTTTATCATGTTGCTTCATTGCATTCGTACAAATTTGAAAACTCGCGCCTAACGTCCCTTGATTGCAAAACAAGTTCTCATGCAATAAAGCTTAACATTATAAACTTCTTGCATTATATTATTGAATGCCTTTTAAAGTATAAATATATGATTTTGAAATCTGTTCACCACTAACATCGACATGCCAACTCATTTCAAGCATTAAAACTGCATAAAATTAACAATGAAAACTTATAAGAAAGAAAGAAACTTATAAAAAACTTACATCATTTTAATATCTTATCCAGAAAATAATAAAAAATTCTCTTTGTATTGGTAAGCTTTGTGATGAAGTTTTATGCTCTTATTTACTACATTCACTAGTACAAATATTTTCTCTTCTGTAAGCAAAATATATTTATACCTCAAATATAGTGTGTAAATTCCGTGTAACAATGAATATGAATTACTTGTATCAATATCATAATCCTTATAATAAATCGATACATAATATAATATAAAATATTTTCAGAACGTTATTATATCATATCCTTTATCATTTTGAATGATTAAAATAAATTCATCCGACTCAATTCACGAGGATGGGAAACACTGAAATGTGCTTTCATTTAATAATAAGATATATTGCCTAAGAGTTAGTTTCTCGTAAGTCCCATTAATATAGCATATTTTTATAAAATATTATTTCACCGGTGTCTCTATTCGTGGATAACAAATTGCTATTTCTCTTCCTTGTCGATTACACAATCAATGGTCGATACCGGAAATTTTCTCAATAGTACAGAATTCTCAATACTATTGTCACAGAGAAATACAATAAAATGTATCATTACATTCGGAAAAGTCATTTACTGACTATCAAATGCCATTGCTAAGGGAAAACACGATAATACGATTATTTTTAAATATATTTAAAGGCAATCATCTACAAACGTAGTAAAAATAGATGTACATCTCCAATTTTATCATACTGGGAAAATATTATCGGGAACACTTCATATTTTGCGTTTCACATTTCTCCTAAAATACGGTTGATCAAATTAATTCTAGTAATAAAAAATTCGAAACTGTATTATTCATATTACATTCTAGAATTGTTCACCTTCCTTAATCTTCATTTTAGAAATGCAAAAAATAAGGTGAACATCTACTCTCTTTGAGCGCAGAATCACTTAACACTAAATTTTTCCACAGTTTCACAAAACAATTTTATGTAGGAAATGTACCTCGACTTGACAATTAATGTTATCTTAAAAGGTGCCATGAGTTGTGCAATTACAGATATAGTACATTACAATCTACATTCATTTTTCACAATTTCATTAATGTCTGCTCTCGTCATTAACACAATAATTTTCGGGTTGGATAATTAAAAAACTGCCATCACAAACATTCCTGTAAATAATGAAAATTTTCAAGAGTATGTGAGAAAACAATATATTACAAAGGTGATGGAAAAGTTCGGAAAATCTTTGAAGTTGGAAAAACTGTGGATTAAGTATATCGAAAACAACAAGTCAGAATGATTTTAAAATTTATCTCAGAGTAAAAATTAACGCTTGTTTTTTTTAACATTTTGCAAATCTACTACAGGACATATTTACTTGCATTTAGGAGGGAGTCGATTTGAATGATTTTTTTTCTATTAAAATCCCACGCTATTGCCCGTAGATCTAACCGTTCACTGATACGCACCGCCATCAGCTTATTCAAATTGCAAGGAATCGGAATATTTCAAAGTCTATTGACTTCTTCACCAGTGTGAGTGCTTCAGTGAGTACAAGCGAGACAAAATTTTAGTGTTGTTTGTATCGTAAACGTTTGTAACTGAACAACTTACGTTTCCCAATTACATTACGTATTTCAATTTCTGTCGTCATTAGAGAAAATTATGTCCTCTGATAACTGCCGAATTAAGCTTATCTAAAGTTATGGTATAAACCTTAGAACAATAGAAATACGAGAATATAATCCAATTAAGATCTTCTCTTGGGAAAATAATTCTAGAAAAATGTGGCACATTAAACACATTACACATAAAATACAGGTGAAAGAATTAACCGCAGACAAGGATCGAACATAGGACAAAAGCTAAGGTAACAAGATAAGGATGCACGAAGGGTATCGTGTATAATATTTTTTCTAGTAACTAGAGTATCCCAGAGAGAATTCTAACATGGGGAAACCCGATCCAAAGTTTTACTTCCTGCGAAAATATTAAAGGCAAATATGTTAGTTATACGTGTTTACTTGCACAAAAACGTAGATAAATCTTGCACAGAAACGTAGATTTACTAATGGAATTAAAGTATATTTGAGTCTGATCTCCCTTAATAGAGTGGGGAAGCCTAGAAGAAGCGAACCCTACAAAATGAAATACAATATCCTACAAAACAGCTGTGTTAGCTCAGGACAACAATCGTGGCCAATGCCATGACTCTGACGAGGTCCCAGAGTTCGAGTCTCAGCGGACTTTTGGACACCTGCTAAGTAGCTACGTCGAAGTCAGCCATTGAGGAGAATTCTAGTGGATGGCTACTCTTATCGGTAGTTTTTTGTGAATTCTCCTCTCAACATCAGGTGAATGCCAGAGCAGTACCCTAAAAACGGGTCATGGACCGCATGCAATCCTCCCTTTCTCATCTCTGCCCGAACATCGCACTCGCACACGCACCATTACTCTATTACATATATCGGAAGGGCATACGTCGGAAGGGTGCTTAGAGTTTGTCTTGTTTGGGGCGGTGCCCCGTGGAGATGCACGAAGGGGTGTCCGTTAGATACAATATAATGGTCAGCCAGAATCTCAGGTTTCAGTGAGAGAGAAATATCGGCTACTCTCAGGATAAACATGTATGGTACTAATGACCGTAGCAATTGGCACATTCATAAATACCAATCAATCAATATCCCAAATTACCTCAGTTTGTGCATTATGCCATGAAGGGTGTAACTCCGAACGGTCTCCAACACCCGGGTTCAAGGCTCCAGAGCGCACAGTCTTCTAGTTATGTGCAATCGCTGTGCGGGGAAATAGACCGCTGCGCAGATTGCCTTTGGATTGCATTTCAGCTTGCTTGATCTGGAATGCGTGGTTTCAACAAGTCATTAGCATTTTTGTACTTTAGAGAGAAAGATCACAATTTCATATCTACATAATTTAGCAGAAGAAGAGTTCTAGGACTTATTGCAGTGTAGTGTGGCAAGATCTTGCTCGTTTGTAACTTCACCATTAATGTATTTCGTGTATAGTTTTCAATACCTTTAGAAAGAATAATTAAATAGGAAAAAGTGCATGCAAATAATACATTTTAGTATTAAAATGACACAATGATCTTTGAGCAGCAGAACGCGGGGGGGGGGGGGGACGGAGACAGAGGCAGGGGCGGAGGCAGAGGCACTGGCGTTGGTGTGGGCGAAGGGGCGGGCGAAGAGGGGCGGAGGCGGAGGCGAGGCGGTGGAGGCGGGGCAGTGGAGACGGGGCAGTGGAGGCGGGGCGGTGGAAGGCGGGGCGGTGGAGGCGGGGCGGTGGAGGCGGGGCGGTGGAGGCGGGGCGGTGGAGGCGGGGCGGTGGAGGCGGGGCGGTGGAGGCGGGGCGGTGGAGGCGGGGCGGTGGAGGCGGGGCGGTGGAGGCGGGGCGGTGGAGGCGGGGCGGTGGAGGCGGGGCGGGGGGGGCGGAGGCGGGCGGAGGCGGCGAGCGGGCGGCGGGGCGGAGGCGGCGGAGGCGGGGCGGAGGCGGGCGGAGGCGGGCGGAGGCGGGGCGGAGGCGGGCGGAGGCGGGGCGGAGGCGGGGCGGAGGCGGGGCGGAGGCGGGGCGGAGGCGGGGCGGAGGCGGGGCGGAGGCGGGGCGGAGGCGGGGCGGAGGCGGGGCGGAGGCGGGGCGCAGGCGGGGCGGAGGCGGGGCGGAGGCGGGGCGGAGGCGGGGCGGAGGCGGGGCGGAGGCGGGGCGGAGGCGGGGCGGAGGCGGGGCGGAGGCGGGGCGGAGGCGGGGCGGAGACGGGGCGGAGGCGGGCAGAGGCGGGGCGGAGGCGGGGCGGAGGCGGGCAGAGGCGGGGCGGAGGCGGGGCGGAGGCGGGGCGGAGGCGGGGCGAAGGCGGAGGCGGAGGCGGGCGGAGGCGGGGCGGAGGCGGGTGGAGGCGGGGCGGAGGCGGGCGGAGGCGGGGCGGGGCGGAGGCGGGCGGAGGCGGGCGGAGGCGGGGCGGAGGCGGGGCGGAGGCGGGGCGGAGGCGGGCGGAGGCGGGGCGGAGGCGGGGGCGGAGGCGGGGCGAGGCGGGGCGGAGGCGGGGCGGAGGCGGGGCGGAGGCGGGCGGAGGCGGGGCGGAGGCGGGGGCGAGGCGGGCGGGAGGCGGGGCGAGGCAGGGTGGGGCGGAGGCGGGCTGTGAGGCGGGCTGAGGCGGGCTGAGGCGGGGGAAGGTGGGCCGGAGGGCGGGGTGGAAGCGAGGCAGGGTGGGGCGGGGAAGAGGCAGGGCGGAGGCAGGGCGCAGGCGGATCGGAGGCGGGCCGGAGGCGTGCCGGAGGCGGGCCGGAGGTGGGCCGGAGGTGGGCCGAAGGTGGGCCGGAGGGAGGGGCGGAGGGAGGGGCGGAGGCAAAGGCGGAAGCTAGGGTGGGGAGGAGGCGGAGAGGGAACGGAGGCGGTGGGTAGAGCCGGGGATGGGCGGGGCGGGGGCGGGGCGGGGCGGGGGCGGGGCAGTGGCGGGGCGGGGGCGGAGCGGGTTGTAGGCGGGGGCGCAAGCGAGGGTGGGGGTGGGGGCGGTGCGGGGACGGAGACGTGGGTGGAGGCGGGGCGAAGGCGGAGGTGGGGGCGGAGCGGGATGGAGGTGGGGACGTGGGCGAAGCGGGGGCGGGGCGGGAGCGGAGCTGAGGGCGGGAGCGGAGCCGGGGGCGGAAGTGGGGGTGGGGTCGGAGGCGGGCATCGATCGCGACCGCAGTCTCAGCGCTCAGCTGCCCCTAATATTAGCGCCCTCCGCGGCCGCCAGGTCCCGATCGCAACCGGCAGTTAACCTGCCAAGCGCCCTGCCCCGCCCCGCCCCTCCGCCGCGGCTTTACGAGGAAGCTCCCTGCTGCATCGGCTCACGCTGCAAATCGCGATACAATCACGGGAGCGGCCGCCGGCTCACGGGCGGATCCCGCGGCTGGTCAAAGGGCCATGGACTTGGCTTCATACGAAACGGGGGATCTTCTTCTCCTTTTCCTGACTCTCCTCCTTCCCTTTATGATTACTTTTCTTCTTGGCCGCCTTCTCCTATTTCTTCTTCTCCGTCACCTTCTCTTCGAGCTCTCTTTCTATCTCCTCCGCCTTCTACTATTTCTTCATCTCCGTGAGTTCTTTTTCTTGTTCTGTCTTCTTCTCTGTCAAGCTATATCCCTTTTGCTTGTCTCTCCACCGCTTTTACATCATCTTTTTCTTATCTTACTTTCCACTTCTTCTTTCCTATTTCTTTCCATTCTTAAAACTCTTGCCGTTTAACAACGTTAGGCAAGAGGTCTTGAGGGGGGGGGCGTTGTGATTCGTCATTCGCGAACAGATGAAGTTTCGATTACCAGTTCCTCCGCTCTTTGCCCGACTCACTAGCGCAAGTGCTACCGGAATCTTATTGAAATAAGTCGATAAGTGGACATGTGTGTAGTAAGTTTCGTAACAAGTTCCCCTACATACTTTCTTGAAAATGTGTTTACTGCTGGCAAGAAGATAAACTTCCCGATAACTCTTTTCTATATTTCATTATTTTTTTTCAATCCTTCAAACTTTATAATGACTATTTGATGATGATGATAATAATAATAATAATGATAATAATAATGATTATAATAATGATAATAATAATTAATATAATAATAATAATACCATTTATTATCAAAAGAGCAAAAATGCAAAAAGATGTATATGCTCCTATTCAAAGACCATGTTACTCGTAATTTTAATTATTCATTTCCCTAGCATGTTTCCAACTCTTGACATTATTTCTGCTTTATTATACGTGCATACTTGTTTATTGGTACTTCGAATGCGCCAACTCTATTCTCTCTTCCTTACCCTTCTTCACACAACCCTTCACAAATTTTCTCTTACACACACTTTTTCATTTCTTTCACTTCTTGATTTTTTCCCGCGCGTCACTCACTACTTCTATTTCTAATTCACCCCCTCTCTCCTGCAGCACCTGATGTAGCCGCCACTCCGCCTCGCGTTCCTCAAATTTTTCACCGTGTATCACGGTGGCGCCATCTCGCGCCGCCGCGCCCTAATTGCCCTAATTGAGGTATCAATCCCGGCGTGCGGCCGCCGCCCGCTGCAGCGACAGCGGTCGCGTGGGAGCGCCCGCAGCGGGGGAGGGGCGACACAAGGTTCAAGGGGGGAGGGGGATGGCAAGGCTGAGGTGGAGGGGAAGCCGATGTAGTTGGAAAAACAAGGTATAGTGCAAGGCGTTGGCAAGGAGACGGCGAGGATGAAAGAAAGGAAAGCGATGCCAGTGTAGAAATGAGTTTTTATTTTATTTTTTATTTTACGTCAAAAAACAGTTAAAACTACGTATGACGTGCTATGGGGAAAAGTGAAATGTGTGCACACTTTCAAAATTCTGTGATCCCTACACTAAGTCATAGACCACTTAAATTTTGGAAAAAACAGCTCCCATGTAATAAAATATATTTTCAAGGATAAATAAGCAATACATTTTGGCTCTTATCCACGTTGTCCTTCGGAATAATACTTCCTGATGCGACAACATGGAAACGATAATTTGAATAATTGTATTTCCCACTGAATTCTAGAAGTCGTGCACAGATAATGAAGTTACATTTATGTCCAGAAGCAAAACAAGGGGCCATCTCAGCATTTGCTCAATGGATCAGGAAAACTGGACGAAGGGATGACTGGATGAAGGGAAAGAGGTGAGGGTGAGGAGGTAAAACAAAGAAAATAGGAATGCCGGGGAAAGGAAAGCTGAGGGCGAAGGTTTAGAGAAAATGAAGCAAGAAGAAATATTAGTGATAGGGAAGAGGCATTAAAGGGGAAGTGAAACATTGGTAGGAGGGGAGGAGAGAAAGCGTAGTCTGGCGATGTGAGGAGTGAATGCTGGAGAGAGACGCGAGGCCGATTGAGTGGGACAGGAGCTTTAGAAAGTGAAAGGAAGGTTCCGGGGTCTTTAGGCAGAAGGGGCAGAGAAGGCTGCTAGAGGAAAACGCTAGTGCTGTACGAGGTCGGAACTCAAGGAGAGCGTATTGAGTTCGTGCAAACAATACGCTTGGCGTGGCGTGAATAACACGGTGTATCTAAGGATCTGCACGGTCATTACGCTTGTTTATGCGGACTTTTATCGTCATCTTGATTCTAGTCTCTTAGTAATCCAGTGCGTGTCTGCGATGAATCCTCGTCTGCAATGGGACAGTAAAGTGCCATTAATTCCTTTAGTAATGATTTAAAGGTAAAAAAAGAACTCTTTCTAATATATTCACTTCTTAAATAAAAAATCATTCTTTCGAACAATTTGAAAAGCATAGAAAATCATATTATAGAAAACGTCTTTTTCTAGTGAAAAACTACAAGAAAAGGAGCAATAGTGAAAACAATCTCAATATTTCACTCTCCGTTGAAAATATTTGCTGAAATCAATTTCATGAAAATATAATAATTTATATCATTTTGGGATAAAAAATTACTTTCATTTATTGTATGTAAAAAGTAAACAAATAATCAGAAGTAAAAATAATCACAAGTAAATTCAAAACTTGAAAAACCCGATAAGAAAAACATTTTAGATGATTTTTTTATGAGTTAATTATTTGTTCGTGCAATTACTTTGAAAATGAATCCAATTTAATTTCGTTGGAATTCATCTGCGTCGACTTCACTTTAATAAAAATATTTTACAGTTATCCAGTATATCTCAAAATAAAAATTACAATCTTACTCTAGAGCATGCAAAGGGGTTGAAAATGATAAGTTTTTGCAAATTAACCTGCATTGGGAAATTAACTATAACAGAGTTTTATGCGCATGTACATTGATATTTGTCCCTTTTTGTTAGTCAACCCTATGTACAGACGTTTCGGAAGTACGTGACATCTCTTTGACGTCAGAACAAGACCTGCCGAACATACGTACAAAAGATTGTGCATGTGGCTTTTCCCCCAAGAAATTAAGGAAATGCCACCGTGTTGAACTCGATTTTGTGAAATTTCCTAAAAACAATTTCGAATCCTCTACGTGCCGTAGAAGTGTGCAACATTTATTCTGAAATGCCTGTATTATATTGTTTTTTTACGTGGCTCTCACGAAATGCAATCTGTGGAAAATGACATTTCGAGATGACTGTTACCACACTTGACTCATCTTCTTTCAACATTTCAAAGTGAATTAACAGGCACGAAGAAAACCATCGCAGAAAACTAACGTACAAGAATAGTAAAATTTCATTCAGAGACTTTTCTTAGAAATATGAATTAGAGGCGAATTACCAACCACACATAGTTATGACGCAAGAACGATTTCTTCAATAAATAGATGTGTTAGAGTTTAAACGGCTCAAAATATTTACAAACCATGTGCCATTCAATCACTATTGACTTACATAAATTTAGAAATAATATTACAAGCAAGTACCTGGCAAAACTATTCGAAATATATTCAAATGTTGAAAAGAAAGCAAGTTCTTGCTTGTCACGAACTTCCTGAAGAAAATCACACATAAAGGATTTTATGTGCTTTCATCCAAGAGCATTTAGATAAGAAAATGTTATTAATAATAGTGAAAGCTTCAGGCAAGAAATGTTGACTGTTGGGCAGAGGTCTTAAGCCAAACTTACCTTCAATGTTGATGTATTACTCTTCTACACGCAATCCTTTAGTGTCGATTATACGGTCAACGTTTGCAACTTAACAACCTCCGTTTTTCAAAGTCTTTCTCCTACCTTTTTCAATTTATGTCGCTATTATAGAAAATCATGCACCCCGATAACAGCTCTGAATTAAAGCCTTCTAATATTAGGAGATATAGCCTACCTAACAATCATCGAATAACTTGAGTGTAGTTTTTATCCCGGGAAAAAATCATTTTAGTTATCTATCGCCCAATGAACGCAATTCATCTAAATTATACTTAAAAAATAATCTACATGCAAAGAATAAGAGATGTAAAAAAGTCATAAAACCTACTAAAATATTATTATATTATTATTGTTATAATAATAATAATAATTATTATTATTATTATTGTTATTATACTAAATGACTAAAGAGTCGGTTGAATATGAAATCTACTGCAGATTGCAACCAGCTTCCTGAGGAGCAGATCTAGGAATTGGTGCTTCTACAATACTTTGCACAAAATGTGGGCTGTTCCAAACAAAGCAATATCTTATACTTCCTAGTCTTTTGAGTGACCTGGGTGTTTAGCCATGTTCATACACAAATTTTGTGGAACAAAGCCCAGAGTTCCGATAAATATCGAGAGGACCTATGGCTTTTACGCTGATCGGATATTCGGCTGATCTCAAAACTACACCTTTATCAAAATATTATACACAAATTTTCTTTAAAATTACTTTTCTTATAAAAGATTTGATTTAAAAACTAATATCATCTTAAATAATTTAGTCGTAGGAAGACATCGACAGAACAATAAACGTTTGGAATTTTCGAAAATATAAAAGAATTCAACGAAAATGAAATCTGCGTCAACCTAAGCGTGCTTTATTCTCTCCAAGGAAAAAGTTTAAACAAACAATTTGGAGCTATTTTTGAGAAAATTTTGAAAACCAGGTAGTGCTTGCAGTATATCTGTGAGATCGAAGCCACGGCAATTTTATGTTCCTAAATTATTGCGATGCATTAGTCGTTGATATTTCATGTAATCCTTCTCTGTACTTTTCTGAGATCGCCTGGTATATTATTTTTATCCTTTTGCTGAATAATTTCCGGTGAGCATTGTGATCTCTTAGCTTGAGCGATACATATCTTGGTATTACTTTCAGCTGTGTACCTATTCAAGTGCCTATTCAGAAAGTGTAATAATTTGCCTTCTCTACAATCTACTGTCATAATTTCCTACCAAAGAGAAAAAAGAAATGCAGGTGACGTCTGCAGGGAAATGAGAAAAATGGGAACATTGCAAAATAGAAAAAATACAAATAATTTTTAACATTTAAAAAAGTAATATATATATATATATATATATATATATATATATATATATATATATATATATATATATATATACACTTGTTTAGAACATATCGAAATAATTTGAGGAAATTGTATTTAATATTATGTAATAGGATAATATGATGTATAATGTTTTTTGCGTGTACTTGATCAATTTTTACCTTTCTCATCATAACTATTCTGACAAGAATTCTGCAGTGTAAGGTTCATTAACAATTGCATTGAGGGACATGTACAAACTGCATGCAATATGCGTTTCATTAAATTGATCTTCAGATCATTGGCATTTGGCAAAATTTGCAGCTATATCTGAGAGATACATTGCGGGCACTAGCATAAGTCTACCTATTGCGGGCACACCCGGGTTAAGGCAAATAGCCTTCACAATAGGTAACGGAGCCTCACAATACGAGTATTTTTGACAAAAAATCGCCACTTTCCACTGCAGCGTAACAATATTTTTCTTTACTGCCCAAGTACCTAATACAGAGAGAAAGTAAAAAGGATATGATCGAATTTCTGAATATTTATAACGAAAACCATTTTAAAATAATTTTGTGGCGCATTTCATTTGTAGTGTACTAACAATAATTGTAAAAATTTTAGACGAAGACACTTTTCCCATGAAAACACATAATTGAATGTGGCAGTGTAGTGAGTTATTTTCTTTTTCGTGATAGAAAATATAGTTACATTAACATGGATCTTAATATCAAATGAGGACTTTGTGTTCAAAATCACCCTTGAAAATCACAAAGTTTAGCTATATTAATCTAAAAAAATTGGCGTGTGACAAGCCTTGGCAAAATATAAACGAGAACTAGACTGGATGGGTGAAATGCTGGTGAAAATATCGTGCAGATGAGACATTTGCTGCGTTCGTTTCTGGAATTCAAATACGAAAACTTTGATAAAGAATAATAAAAAAAGAGAGATTATATCCATTGACTCAAGTTACTGATGTTCAAAATAAACTGAAAAGTAAGATTTATCCGCAAATCAAGAAACAGTAAATGATCTTGTCTGTCCGGGTGACGCCGCATCGAAGGCTGTGTTGCCGACGATTCGATCATCGTTTTCGTGATCTTCAGGGCTGGTCTGCGCTGGAGATGCAGCGTCACCCGGGCAGCCAAGATCATTTACGTGAGTCCGGAAGCCTACAAAATCAAGAAACTGTTTAGATGTTTATGTACATTGTAGAATTCATTTGCAAGAAATTATTCAACATAATGCAATATGTCTTTAAATAATAATGTAATAATTTTTACAATTATAAATTTGTTCTTTGGATAAATTATTAGGTTTCACTAGTTCAACTTGTAGGCCGATTTTATTCTTTCCTTCTTTTCATCAAAATGTTTTTTTCACGCTGGCAGTTGTCGTAACATGTATTTTCAACCATATTTCCCTATTCAAGCCGAGGCAATTTTTGAGTAATGAGATCAGTATGGTAACAATACCGATAATTCGCATCAATAGAATTTTTCAATCTCTATATAACGTGTTTTAAGAACTGCAAACACTCTCCAGAAGAGAAAATGGGATACCATTTGAAATGTAGAAAGAGAAGTCCCGACTCGAAAATCAGAGAACACAGTACCAAGAAACGTGAAGAAAAAATCGATTTGATTCATAAGGCTTCAGAGAATGAAAGGTATTCAAATGTAAAGACGTGACATCACTTTCTCTTTCACGAAAGCATCAGTTAACTCAATGATTCAACCACTCATTATTACTTCTTTTACACCCAACCTTCTTTATTGAAATCGCAACAGTACAGGAAGAAACGATTCTTCAAATTTCAGATTGATTTCAATACCCCTGTTGACATTTACGTGATCTGAATGCAATCACACCGACTCCTCGAGGCGTTTACTTTTAAAGGCCATCAAACTAAAGGTGATTGTCTGCAGAAACTGCTGTAATTCCGTCAACAGAGAATCAATTCCCAACTCCCTCCACTCGCCATCGGGACCTTTACAACCAGCTCTGTCTTGCTCGCACTTCCTTGTAGCCCGCAAGCCACACGCCCACCTACTCCCCCGCCACCCTCGTAATTTCTCTTACCTTGCCTTACTCCTTTACTCGCCTACTCGCTTATCCTTCTAGTTGCCAACCTGCTCACTCGCACGCTCGTACGCTCGCAAATTTGCAAGCTCACACATTCCCACGCTGACATATTCACTAGCATTCACAAGCGGGAGCGTGCGAGCTCGCACGCTCCCGCACTCGCACGCTCCCGCGCTCGCACGCTCCCGCACTCGCACGCTCCCGCACTCGCACGCTCCCGCACTCGCACGCTCCCGCACTCGCACGCTCCCGCACTCGCACGCTCCCGCACTCGCACGCTCCCGCACGCTCCCGCACTCGCACGCTCCCGCACTCGCACGCTCCCGCACTCGCACGCTCCCGCACTCGCACGCTCCCGCACTCGCACGCTCCCGCACTCGCACGCTCCCGCACTCGCACGCTCCCGCACTCGCACGCTCCCGCACGCTCCCGCTCCCGCACGCTCCCGCACTCGCACGCTCCCGCACTCGCACGCTCCCGCACTCGCACGCTCCCGCACTCGCACGCTCCCGCACTCGCACGCTCCCGCACTCGCACGCTCCCGCACTCGCACGCTCCCGCACTCGCACGCTCCCGCACTCGCACGCTCCTGAACACTCGCGCTCAATACCATCCTTCTATAAATGTCTTACTTGCCCTCTTGAGCTATCATCTACCCAACTAATTCTTATCTACCCGCTATTAAACCACACTCGCCTACCTGTTCTCATCCCAGTCACTCACCGGCCACGTGCTCGTGCAGCTCGCTCACCCTTCGCGTGTCCACCCGTATCAATTTGCCCACTTGCTTTATTCTCGTCGCTCTCGCATGCCGCCTGGCATCCGAGCACTGTCACCCATCCGCAGTCGAAGCTTTAACACCTGAGGAGCGACACGTGTTTCCGGGGCGCTGAATTCCCCGAAGCAGATCAATGGCGCGAGTCACAATGCGGCTTTCTTTTCTCCCGAGCGCGACCTTCGCAGCACCGGCGGGCTCCCAAGACTTGGACTTTATTTTTTCCTCTTCGCGTCTCAGACCTCCGCACGAGCCCGCCGCGTCTCTCGTTGCTTTTATCTCGTGTGTTTCGTGAGATAATGTCTTGACTGGGCTCGTCAGTTACGTTCTTTTTCGTTCCCAGTAGGTTTTATGCCGTCTTAAAACGTCTTTCATCTCGGCAGACTCTTTGGATTTACTGGAAGTTCGCATCTGGTCAAGACATTGCTAAGATGCTTTCCGGTTCGTAAAATATTTGGCTGTAGAAAATCTCGTTTTTTCCGCGTTGTAACACAGAAAAGCTTCCTAACGCAGGAGTAACATAACTGAAAATTGGAACTTCATTGTTTATGATAAAAAACTAAAATATTGTGAGGTTTGCGTAAGCAAAACTTTTTCCTCTGTCATGGTAATCTCAGTGGAGACCCTTCTGTTTGCGTGCCTACATGCATTACTTTACGAGCCTTCAAGCTACCGGCACCCCGGTCCGCCTCTGTTTGTGTATACTCTGCAAGCTAACATCAAGACTTCGTCTGCAAGACCATCTCTGTAAAGTGTTATGTGTATGGTTTACTTCCAGGAGCCTTGATATAACAATTAAAAAAAATACATGCTCTTTAATCCTTATCAGACATTTATGAGTTTGTTGTAAAAAGAATCCGCAAACCACGTTTCATTATAACCTGCGTTACTGATCTTACTGTTACAGATAGTGAGTGCATTTCTCCTTTACCACACAGTCCACTCTTTTACTATCCAACGCACTACACTGAAAACCTTTGGCTACATGATCATTTATTTTGCAAGATATTTTGCATGTTCTTGATATTTGCTGATCATTGACGTTAAATGATGTTTCATAATAATCTTAATAAACAATCTAAGTTTCTTTTCTCTTCTCTCAGAACCTCTTCTATTCGAGTTACCAAATCTGACTGGGATTTCTTAACATCAGCCTTTCTTGCACGATTCAACACCATTCGTCTTCCTTATCTCGTTCCGTCTTCGCATCTCCTAGTCCCACCTCCCAAGGCCTCCTCGGGCCTTTCCATCATCAGCCTTGCTCCGGTTCAACTGTCGAGTGTCTCTGACTCAGTTCCATCGGGTTCTCAAGTCACCTGGAGGCTTTTTGGAGACATGGTCCTCTTTTTCACATTTCCTTAAAGCCAACTCAGTGCAATGTTACGAACACTTAACGTCCCTGCTTTCAAGTTATTCAATATAATCATTAAGACCATTGAACATAAACGTTAATATAAATACAGCACGCCAGGAAAGTCTCTCCACAGTGGCACCTTGCTGCTTGCAAGAAAAATTATGTTGGTAGCAGCGTGTAACAAAAGAAAACGTAAATACATCATGGAGCTATGAATTCGAGGAGGTACCGTTATCAATCTCTTCCGTGGTCAGGAAATGAAGACAGTCTGTCATATTAGTGAGCCCAAAACATGTCTGTCAAACTAAACTTCTGTTACTACAGACCTAACAATACGCCATTAACTGCTTGGGACGTAAAAGTATGTAGGTGTGGTGGAAAAGCTGGAAAATTGATAAAACTGCAAATTGCCACAAACGCACACACGATAATGAAGTTCCATCAAAATCGTGTTCTTCAAAATGAGCCGAGCATAACTTGCTCTAATTGCTAGGCTGCCAATTGGCTCATTGTACAGCCCTAATCCACAATGGTCTCCGTTTTAGATCGTCAGGAAATCTTTAAGAAAAAATTCACAAAAACTAACGAATAACTTACAAAATTACTAAATGTTCCAAATTACGAGTAGCTACTTACTTGTGGAAAGTAATCACCAGTTTTCCCGTACGGTTTGTGTAAACGTTAGGCACATAAGTAACCATAACGAACAGTTAGAAAAAGCTAGGTATTCTGAACAAGGCTTTTAAATATTAAAAACGATGCCAAACAACACAACCGAATACAATCACTGCTACAAGGCACAGAGCACTCTCACGCAGTTTGTCTACACTACAAGCTTTCTGGACTTCCCAATATGGCGGAGGTGGCTTCAAATTTATGACGTCATGCCATCTCCTTATATTCATAGCTCCATGTACTGCACTCACCACAATCATAAATGATGCTGGAAGTTGTGTCCCCTTCACTTGTTTCCCAGCTATCTGTTTGCTAACAACATTACCATTTTTAATAGGAGAATTCTAGCTAGTTATTGACGATAAATAAATAAATAAATAAATTATTTTGATGAAATATAGGCTGTCTGTTAATAAATTTTTCTTAATAAAAGTTCCAATAATTACATTTTATAGACACACACAAATCCATTTATTAAAACAAAATGATTTTTGCATTACAATGGAATCTTGAAATAAGAAACAGCGTGGCGGTTTCTTGTTTCAAAATACCATTGTAATGTAAAAATCATTTTATGTTAATAAATGGATTTGTGACTGTCTATAAATAGTAATTATTGGAACTTTTATTAAGAAAAAAATCAATTATTTACTAGACTACAACGTTTTTGGTTGAAAAGAAGGTGCGTTATACATTCATGACATTCCCTTGTAATTGACGTTAGCGGAGAGAGTGACAAAGGATAGTTTTAATCGTCCATCTGTGTCTTGCATGTTTTCTTAGTGAAGAGATAACATTACGAAATGGCCTTGATTACGGTCTTGATCCTTTGTATAAGCACCAGAGAAAAATATATAGATTGCCTTCAAATTTTTAGACTTTGTGCAACGTAATAACTTTGCTTTCCATCGCTCCCTGCAAAAAATATGTTTTCGGCATTATGAGATCGGGTTCCGCGAGAGCGGTCTGTGCAACTATTCTCGGAAAATAACACAACATAAAATGAGCAAAACTCTGTGATCATGTAGTACTGATTCTCTAAAACCAAAACTGTATTTCATTTAAATTCTTTCTCAATCACTAGTCGAGTACCATTAACTTACTTTGTTTCTAAGCCTGTCGTACCTGCAGCCAATTCTTTCTTGTCAGTCTTCTTCGCTTTTCAGAAGTTCAAGTTATTTTTAACATTCTTGAAACATCATCACAGCGATTTTACTCTTAGACTACTTTAGTATACTTGCAGAAGTTTTAATGTATTTCAAATTTTGTAATATATGCTGCTGTTTTGTCGTGTGTTTTGTAATATTTTCTGTAATGAAACTAGACACTAGAGACATTTTTTAGTAATCATTTATATAAATTATAAACAAATTTAGTTCTTAATGAAATTATCCTATATTTGTTTATCAGCAAATTAGTTATTTTTTACCTAGAATATCTATCACAATTTCCATTGCTTTTGTGTAACAAAAGCTACATTAATAAATTACAATACCATTTACTAGATTTCATTTTCACTGAAATAATTCACTTACATTCCACCATGACTACCCTTCAGGTTTTTCCAAGGATTCTCTCCCTGCCACACAATGGCATTCCCGTGTTTTCTTGCTTAAATGTAACCCGTCTTCCTACGTTCTACCATCGGTTGAGTATTGAATGCTAAGCAAGCTAACGTAACTTTCTCAACAGCATGATTTATTTTATTTTCCTTATAAATTCTCATTGTCAGTTGAATACACAACGTTTATAACTTCTTCAGTTCTACGTAGTTTAGTGTTAAGTAAGCTATTGCAACTTTTTGAATCAATATGTCTTTGCACTCAATGAGTTTTTTAGACCAAACTGCTTGTTTATCATTTACATCATCGTCAAGAACTGAGATCTATTGCGCGTCCCATCTCCCTAGATCTAAGCACTTTATCTTTTACCTTTGGTTTCCGTAACGAATTCCTCCTTTTTAGGGTAAATCCTGAAGTGTGTTAACATTTTTGTATAAAATACACACTGTACATTTAAATCTTTATGACAACTATTTGAGTTTCTATTATTATATCAATCAATCAATCAATCAATTAGAAAAACCGTACTTAGTAATAATGTATGTATGAATTAGATAGAACATGACAAAGGACAACTGCTTTTATACCAGTTGTTTTGTTAGCCTAGGCACTCTGCCTGCGGCTCAATCTCCACCAACAATTTCCCTCCAACCGCTCATGACAACCGTTTCTTAACTCAAAAGATGAAAATTGTAGTAATCTTACCACATTTTGTTCAAATCATCTGTATATCCAAAAATATGCTGTGATCGATCATTCTTAAGCTTGCTTACACTTTGTAAAATCTTGCGTTTTATGAATACTGAAACACGTCTTAAATTTCATCCTCATTTCGCAAGATACTACTCCTCTTTCAGTGATTTGCTACTACCTTTGTCCTTTTTCCCTCACTCGTACCTCAAATTTTACACCCCCCACCCATGACTTATCCTCGCCTCACCTTCGACACTACCTTTGCCGACCTCGTGTTTCTGCCCCACCCCATCCCGCTCCGCTCTAGCCTACACCTCTCCTCTCACGTTTGTATCATTGTACAACTTTTAGAAATGTAAGTTGTACGTTGCAGGTTTGATAATATGACTCCCTTTCATTGAATGTTTATTTCTTAAACCTTCGGTGTTCAATCATCCTCAGCTTTACTTCTCTTAATAATATTAAGTTTCTAAAACCTGCAGTTTTTGAACGCCTTGCCATAGCTACATTCCTCCCCTCACTCTTCGAGCTGAATCCCATCCTGTAGTGTCCCCCTGTCTCCGCCGTTCGTTCGTTGGGTGATTGTGATTCCGGGCGCGTCAACTTCTGAGGTTATTAGTCCAGTAAGTGAAGTGCATGTTTTTCATCGGGAGGTGGCGGTAATCTTCCCCTGCAGGATGATGAGATTCGGCGACGACCTACCGTCGACTAACGAGATTTTTTCCTATCAGGTATCTCCCTCAGATGGACACCGCCCCTGCCGGGACAAGCACTAAGCTCCCGATCGGTCTCCCGGAATATGTGGTAGTGTAGTGCATGTTAGTGTGTGCGTGTGTAATGGGAGAGGATAGGACAAGGAATAGGAAGGACAGATCGCGCGCGGTCCGTGGCCCGTTCGGTAGGGTACTGCTCCGGCATTCGCCTGGTGTTGATCGGAGAAACCACGGAAAACTAGAGATCAGAGCAGCCGGCCGCTAGAATTCTCCTCCAAACAGCGACTGTATTCGACCTAGCTGACCAACTAGACCTCCCGGTCAGAGGCACTGTAGTGGCATCAGCTGATGCCCAGAGCCATCTCTCCCGGTCCTCCGCCGTTCGTCTTCGTCCCGCCTCCTCCGCGGCGTTCGCCTCGCTCGAGTGCCTCTATCGTCGCCTTGCTCACTCACCTGCCAGCAGGTGCGCCTCCGCCGCGCCGGCGCCGTGGAGCAGGGCGGGGCCGGTCGGGACAGGGCGGGGCAGGACGGGGAGGGGAGGGGCGGGGAGAGGCGGGGACGTGCGGAAGGCGAGGGGAGGGGCGGGGCGGAGAAGGACGGGGAAGGACGGGGAAGGGAGGGGAGGGGCGGGGAGGAGCGGGGAGGGGCGGGGAGGGGCGGGGAGGGGCGGGGGGGGGACGGGAAGGGGCGGAGGAGGGGCGGGGAGGGGCGTGGAGAGGATGGGAGGGGCGGGGATGGCGGAGGCGGGAGAGACGGGGGTGTGGGGAGAGCGGGGCGGGGAGGAGGGGATTGGAGGGGCGTGGAGGGGCGTGGAGGGGCGTGGAGGGGCGGGAGGGGCGGGCGGGGGAGAGACGGGGGTGGGGAGAGACGGGGCGGGGAGGGATGGGAGCGGGGAGGGGTGGGGAAGGGGAGAGACGGGGCGGGGCGGGGCGGATCGGAGAGGGACGGGGGCGGTGGAGCGGGGAGCGGGGGGCGGGGCGGGGAGGAGCGCGGCGGTGCGCGCCCATCGCGCTCTTGTCGCCGTCGCTGCGGCCCTCTCCAGAGCGGCAGTGCGCCTGATAGAATCGTTTCGCCTTCGCCTCGTTAACTGATTGCGTCGCCTCCGCTTCCCCAGTTTCCCCGGAGCCACCGCCGACCAGCAGTGGGCAGGGCCGTGATGGAGCGCGGGGTTCAAAAGAAGCAAATATTCGACCCGTACGACGAGATTTCGCACGAAAATCGTGGAAGCGACAAAAAGAATTTACTACTGGAAAGTTTAAAATCTACCGGATTAGGTGGCTAAAGGCATCAACTGATGTCACTGCTGTGCCTCTGACCGGAAGGTCTTGGGGTTAGAGTGCCGACGGTGGCAGAAATTTCGACACTAGCTACTCTGTTGGGTCGAGATTAGTCGCTGTCTTGAGGAGAATTCTAGCGGGCGGCTGTTCTGTTCGGTATTTTCTGTGGTTTCTCTGAACAACACCAGGCGAATGCCGGAGCAGGGCTCTAACAAATCGGCCACGAACCGCGCGTGAACTATTTATCTTCTTCCTTGTCCTATCTTCATCCCTTACTTAAACACACACTTACATACACTACACTACCACACCTGCCAGGAGACCAATCGGGAGCATTCCGCTTGACTCAGCTGGGGCGGTGTTCAGCTGGTGGAAGATACCTGGATGGGGAACTTCGTTAGCCGACGGTAGGTCGGCGCCAGGCGATCACGAGGGAATTTCCCCCCACAAGCAAAACCTCCGTTTTCACGTAAAATGAGATGCGACAGTTGTTAGAATTGAACAAGCTGCACGCGACATTCATAATTGGAAAGTTTAAATTGTATTCATGTGATAGTAGATGCTAGAACTATTCTCCTTTTGCTCTGTAGCATTCTTTAGTTTTTACCTGCCTTCCAATTATTTTTCTATATGCAGATCTGTTTTCGACTATCTTCCTAATACATTTTTACTGATTTTGATCATCTATTTACGTATGTCATACATAAACACCTTCTCTTGGAGAGTGGACTTGGAGTCAGCGATCACGAGTCGACTACTGAAAAAGATTGAAAAACAAGCTCTGATGCAGCGTGAGTCCTAGAAAACAGTTCATTCGAACATCTCCCATGGGACATCCTTAGAACTCATAGAGCGCTATGGGTAGGCTTCAAAAGTTACTCTGTAGCATAGCCTATACAGTAGACCGTGAAATCTCCTACATTATAAAACGGGATAAATAATGCGTTAGGCTATTCCTTATTTCTTAAATGGGTATATTGTTATTTCATAACCATCAAAGCGGAACCTGGGTTTGACGAAGTAGGATCCTAACGAGAGCAAAGGGCAAAAGAATTTGACACACAGCAGTATAAGATACAGCTCCGTTAAGGCGACCTTTCGATTCTTTACAACATTCCACCACAGAGGAAAAAGTCTTTGGCATCTAGATACGAATATACGCGAATAGGAGTTAAACGAGCGAGCCGTCCCAAATCAAATTCCGCGATGAATAGTGGAGAGTCTCCAATGAATTGAAGGGTTCGGAATTAAAACATGGTAACCCATGTGCAAACGTTTGCGAGATAAAAGCAAGTCAATATTTTTACAGGAAAGGGTTTAAATATGACAACTGCCGGTGGAAAACAAGCGCCATAATTCGGTCTATTTGAGAATCACAGCGCATGGACAGCAGTTGAAAGTGTACAAAAATATTAATATTACAAAAACTATAACTTGGAAAGTTACTTGGAAAGCAAGTAACCATCTATGACTCCCGATCCCTTCAGAGGTTCCACAAGGATCCATTTTGTGCGTCTCTGGCTGAGCATCCAGCCGCACAAAGACAAAGAATCTAGATACTGACATCCGCGAGTAGAAGTGAAAAGTACGTTCCGTCTCAAGACAAAACTCCGCGTTGAAGGGTGGAGAGCAGCAGAGAGTAAATTCGGCGGTGGGTCCAATTGTGGGCGTATGCGCTGCGTTGGCTGGAGCAGGTGCCGCGCGGCCACGCCACCGGCCCCGGCGCTCTCCACTCAAGCCCTCTCCCAGCCCTCTCAGGCGGCTGAGAGGGACAGTCAATGCGCTAGCCCCCGCGCGCCCTGATTGCGTTCGCAGACGCATTCACCTGTTCATGCGGGTGCGAGCGGGTGCAAATTCGAAACTGTGCTTGTTATTGCATTATATTCGCCCACCTTTTGATTGTTGGCTGGAAAGGAAATTTCAAAATTAAAGGAAAACTAAACGTAATTAGTATTTTTGATATTCTGCAATGTGTTTGTGTATAACAAGGAATTAATAAGAAAAGAAACGAAGCCTAGGAGTAAAATATAAAACCTAGAAACAAACAATGATAATGCTTCTCCAGGTCAGAAGACTATACTATTCAATATTGAGCCAGCAATAGCGACAGAATCCACAACCCATTATTATACAGGATAAAAGGGGAACTAAACGTAAATAGTATCTAGTGCCATTACGTAATGTTTCTGTGTGTAATAAGGGCTGCAGCACAAAGTAACTAAAGCTCAAGAGAAAAATTGGTAAAACCAGCAAGAAATAAAGTGCGCAAAGGTTTCCCCATCCCAAAAGACTATGCTCATTCAAAAATGGATCAGTTACTGTGACAGATTCCGTGACTTGTTAGTCCTGTGATTATTATATCTTGATTTAGGGTTTAATACGACGCTAAATTAAATTGCTCATTAATTATCATTTTATAAAGACTCAATGGATTCTAAATTTAATATGAGGAAACAATGAGGGAATACGTCAACAGAGATGCGTCTCATTGGCTCGTGCTCTACTTCGAAATTGTGCCAGATATTTCGAATTACTCATCGAATGATTGAAAGTTTTTCATTTAAATATTAAAGTAAATTTGGTTCTACTTCATTCCCCAATAATTTGCTCATTTGTAAGCTCTTAGAGGTAACTAAGGGAATAATATACGATTTAAACTAAAACAGAAAGGGACGTATGTGACCACGCAAAGGAGCTAACTACTCTCCTGTTCCTACGGCGACAAAAGGTGTGCCGGTTTAAAATTCTACCATAGGTTTTACAGGATGAAAGTAAATTTGAAGTGACTGAGTATTTAAAAGTAATATTGAACATGAATTATCGAATTGAACCCCGCAAAATCTCAAGTAAAAGTATATTCTCTTCGTAGGCTCCCACTCCCCCACCTGCACAAATTAACAATATCTTGGTCTCTTAGCTCCCTAAATCCGCATTAGCAAAATATCTGGATGTGGTACTAGACAAAAGACTTGCTTGGAAGCAACATATTCAATACATAGTAACTAAATCCAAAGCAAAAATATCCAAACTCTTTCTTCTCATTAACAGAAATTCCTCTCTACGGACAGATTCAGCACTATTAATATACTCGTATAACACCATAATACGTTCTACCATGACTTATGTCTTCTCGGCTTGGCGAAATATAGCACCAAACAATTTACAGAAACTTCATACAATAAGAAATAAATTTCTAATGCACTCTTAAAACCCCATAGTTTATACTAATTCCCAAACCCATCAGGAACTCCCAAACCCTTCAGAATCCGAATACATATGTAAAACATCTGAAAACTTCTACTCTCTTCTTGTATCATGCCCTGACACCATTATCTTCCATCTGGGAAAAAATGCAAACCTCCCATTTATCAACCGATTTCGTTTCCAGAACGACCTCTTTCACCCTCCATAGTGATGCAGACTTCCACTCTCATCTTCCATCGCCCAAACTGATCCAACACCTCACATCCTGACTGAAGTCTACAAATTCAAAAAAAGATGAATACTGAATTGACAACTGTCGGATACGACTTACTTACTATATTCGCCTGAGGATATCCCATCAATTTTTTCCTTTTCATATATGCAGAATTAAAATCCTCGAAAGACTTCAGCCGAACAGCTAGCTAATAAACAAAAAATACATTAATTGGCTTTGTGTAGAATCTCAATTATTAACAATGGATTATAAACACAAATATGAAGGAACAATGAAAAACTTGTTAAAAATGCATTAATAAAACTCTAGTTAGGAATATTTTTCCCACACTCGACAATATTTGATTCACAAAACAATAAGCGAAGAGCAAAAGGCATCCAGACTTCCAAGAACGTGTATATTTTACAATTCGTAGACAAAAATCTCTTCACATTTAATAGAATAAATTCCAATATATTTTGTTAAGAAAATTAATATTGTGGAGTTGAAAATATTAATAAAATACATGCACTGCGAAATACTTTTCTAACAAAACCACATTGAATAAGTAACTTAATATGAATCAAAAGACTTTGATCCCATACTATAGCATTCACCAAATTGTTCCAATATATACGTAACATTTACGTTCAAAATCCATACATTCGTATACTACATAATTTACACCCTTAAATAACGAAACTTTAAACAAAGGACAATATAAGACACGATATGAATGTTAGAATACATATTTAATTAGAACTATATTTATGATTAGGCAAAATTTAAAAAAGAATTAAAATGAGTTCAAAAACTACTCATTTATTGTCCTTTTACTTTCATTTTTCTTGAAAAAGTCACTTTTATTATTAATTTATTTAAAGTTTAATATTAATTTTATTTTACACGTAACTATTTCTTTATCTGCTTTATTATTTTTATTAATTTTACATTCACCTTTTAACCGTTATATTATATTTTTTCTTTTATGACGTATACATATTTCTTATTGTCTTAATTTAGCATTTACGAAACTAACGTAATTAAATCTTCTAGCGATAATCAGGATTTGTGTTAAGGGTGTATTTTTAGGTAATCAGATTTTTAAAAAAATGTTCCTTCCTCCTCATTCTTGTATGTCTTTTGTGCCTTGTTTTTTATAATATGCTCGTTAACAATCTCCAGAGGGCGTCAGATATCCCCACCACTCCTACGTCTACTCCCCTCTTTCCCAGACCCTTACCGAATCAGATGTCACCCCTGCCATCCTCACTCTTTAGACCACCTCCTCCCACCAGCGCCGACATCCTCTTCACCCCGGTTTGCCGGCGGCTCCCCCGCCGCCTCCCTTTTCGCCGCGCCGACCCCCCTGGCCACCGTCACTTCCAATGCCACCCCCACCTCGGACAACTGCCACCGCCGCCACCGCCACCACCGCCGCCATCGAATTCACCTCCACCTCTACTGCTGCCGCCGCCGCCACCGTCACCGTCGCCGTCACTTCCAGCGTCCGACTCCCCCGCATCCAGCGGGAGGACAATCGATGGAGGTAAAGCGGATGTTTCATGCTTGGACTCCGCGGAAAATCAGATGCACCGTCGCCCGCCGCTCACAGCGCCAGCGGTGAAGCGCCTGTCAGATCTGTGGAGATCTGCAGAATCAACCACGAAAGCAGTAACTGCTTAGAAATGTAGCAAACAATTCCGTTGGTTTTCCTAGCTTTAAAGCCACAGTAGACGTAAATAGTTGACGTTGGCAGAAGATTAGGTTATTTGAAGTCTATGGTATTCAATGTATAAGTAGAAAGATTAAGAATATGCTCTTCTTGATAGGAGTCACATATTATTGATCGATTTTTTTGTTTCCAGGCGCGTCAACTGCGTTGGTCATTAGTCCCGTAAGTGTAGTGCATTTTTTTCTCGGGAGATGGCGTTGATCTTCCCTTGCTGGATGGCGAGATCCGGCGCCTACCTACCGTCGGCTAGTGGGGTTTCCCCCTAACCAGGACTCTTCAACCAGCGGCGCACCGACCCAGCCGGGAAAAGCTCGAAGCTACCGACCGGTCTCCCGGCATGTGTGGTAGTGTAGTGCATATTAGTGTAAGTGTGTGTGTAAGGGGAGAGGATAGGACAAGGAAGAGGAAGGAAAGATCTCGCGCGGTCCGTGGCCCATTTGATAAGGTACTGCTCCGGCATTCACCTGGTGTTGATCGGAGAAACCACGGAAAAGTACCGATGAGAGCTGCCGGCCGCCATAATTCACCTCCAGAAAGCTACTGAATTCGACCTAGCAGAAAATCTAGTGTCGAAAATCCTGCCGCCGTCAGGACACGAACTTAGGACCTCCCGGTCAGAGGCGCTGCAGTGACATCAGTTGATGCACTGAGCTGCCGCTCCCGGTAACATATTATTCTGTACTTTTATGAACGGTATAAATTCATATAAATCACTGAGCCCTTCGCTTTAGCCTCTACTTTTGCTCACCGCATAACTGCTCACTGAAGATTGGGTATCAATCTTCGATCAAATCATCCCCTGAGCGATTCCCCACCAAGGCAGTTAGATGAGGAATCTCTCAGACCTGATCTCATTAGATGACTTTAAAGTTAAATGCCGTTATATGTCCTTGCCATCTCAAGAAACTTTCATTTCATAAAATTATTTTAATTAATCAAAATTTGGTTAATTCGTTCTTTAATGGAATTATTTGAAAATGTTCGTTTGAAAACAATACTTCACGTTTTGAGCTGTTATTTTCAGGAAATTTTCCTTCTTATAATTTTAAGGAATTTTCTTTTAAAATCTATCCATCCAGAAAACAATTCCTTGCATTCTTGTTATAAATCAAATGATTGTTTTTACAAGAAGAGGATAACTTAGGAAGTTCTTAATTAAAGTTAAAATGTTTTTGATTCAAATTCCCAATTGTAATACAAAATATTTTGAATTACTAATTGATAATCTCTTTTAATATGTGATCGATTTTAAAATTGGCATTTTACCACCTTTCCTTTTAAAATCCCACATCACAAAATGAATATGAAAATATTAAAAAATTAAAAACCAAAACGTAAAAGTGGTTGAAGGAACACAATGTACGAAATGTGAGAGGTTCATGAAATATTTTTATTTACCATTAGGATGGAATTTAAAAGACAATACCACATAAGTTCATGCACAATTACTAGTGCTCGTACAAAGACTCAATAATTCAACTATTAATGACCGATGATATTGTCACGAAACTCTGAATTTTCATACGAAGACATATTCCCTTTTTCGGCGCTGTACCATTTTTGTATCTCACTTTCGCATTTTTAAAATATTAAAGTCCATTAAATTTTTAATTTGCATTGTGTTGACTTCATTCATTAATATTTGCTTGAAACACTTGAAATGGAAACTGTTCAAGTGATGAAGACAGACAACTGCTAAGTAGAAACGTTTGGCATTCAAGTGGATAATCGCGACTTATCTCTCTGGTAAACTAACCACCAACATGTAACCTCCCGCTTCTTTTCATCACAGGTGAACGGACAAGTGGCCAACGGGGGACTTCATCACCCAAATCCAAGAGATTGGAAACACTTCTGCCTCGCAACTATGGATTCAGGGGGTACGTGTGGTTATCACAGAGATATCCCCACGCCGTATTCTGATCATCTCAACTGAGAAGTGAACTTTCTCATCGTCACACAGCAACGCATACTAGGACATTTGCAAGGAAAACACACATATATAATCTTGCTCAACCGGGAATCTCACCCGGGGTCGCGTCATGGAAAGTGAGCACGCAGACCAATGAGCTAAACCGCGAGTCATAATATTGCGTAGCTGTTACAAGCAACGCAAGAAAGTATGCGCTATTGTAGCACCCCTAGTTTTTGAAGAAATATAGGAGGTCTTCTTCGTCAACTTAGTAAAACATTCTCAGTTGACGGAGATGACCTTCATTTCTTCATATAATAACGTCAACAACACCACATCTCCATTCCCATATGCCCTAGTTATGCAACACATCCCTTGCGAATCTCGCCCGATCTGACGCGAAGTTCCCAGCCTCCGACACGCGCGGCCGCCACCTGCCTCCGCTGCGCTTTCTTCCCCCGGCCGGCGCGGAGGTCGGCGCGGCGCGAAGCTCCTCGGCCATCTGGAGGTTTGCTTTTCGCCTCGCGTGAAACATTACCCGGTCGTTAGCCAGTGGCGGTTTACGGCGCGGCCGAGCCGGCTGCCTACGTGTGTGGCCACAGCACAGTGCAGCGCGCGCGACTGCCGTGGGTGAAGTAGGAGGAGGAAAAAAAGAGGCGATTGTTGCGACTCCACAACGAAGGTGGAGAAGAAAATGGATGGGGAGGAAGAACTTGCAAGTGAAAATTTATAATTTTCTAATTTTGGTAACTACTTTTGGTGGTATATTATATAGTTATAATTTTATGTATTCAGGAGTTATATTCATAACTTAACTATGTATAGTCAAATGTTTGGGTAGAGGTTCTGGAACCCAAGAAAATGTGTGCAGATTATACTTTTCTTCTTTATATCATATGAAGTTGTTACTCCTTTTTGATGAAAATAAAAAAGAATAATATATACAGATTTACCAATTGATTTATACAGGTTTTCCAAACCCACGACAAATATGTACGTTAAGAGATGTCATAATAATGCAAAAGACGGCCACAACAATTTCTGCAGGGAATGTTGAAGGGTCGAATACCACATAACGCATCTAGTTTTTTTTGTGTAGTATTTGAGGCACAGAGAAATCACTAGGTATTTCATCACATAATGAAATGTGAACCAACGGCCACATCTATTAAAGTTACTTCTATTAACGGCCATATTTTCATGGAATCTATTGTTTTTCGATAATAAAATAAAAATAATAATTTAAAAATTCCCTTGCTTGCGCGGTCACGTGTTTCCGCGGCCATCGGTTAAGCACATTTCGTAATTTACCGGTCACCTCTAACAATTTTGAACTCATGTAAAATATGACATGTGATGTGGTTGATTCAGTATCTTCTGACGACGGGTGTCATGTTACTATAACAAGTGACTTTTAAAGCACTCATCTGCCGAGGTATTAAATTGTGTTTCAAGTAACAAAGACGAATTTAAAAGCAGTGTTTTATGAAATAAGAACGCGTTTGTTTCAAGATTTGCGCTCCATTCTCGTTAGGTTTGCTGACCTCTGCGTCCCTTCCGTGAGAAATTGTCAACGGCCTTCGGAGCTCGATCAGGCCTCCGATCGAAGATCAGTGGAACTCCTTAATGGAATGTACTGTGGCGTCATGGAGAAAAACACACAGACATTTACAAGTATGTACAAGTTTATTTACACGTATGTACAATAACTAAATTCTGCTCCGAAACTACACACTTTTAAGTATTTCTCTGGGGATACCCCACATAGCTAGGGAGGCCCCGCCTCCACTGACGCTTCTCCCGCGCCACTACCGTGACATCGTCACCCGTGCAAGAGGCACGCTCCAGCCTGGGCGTAAAGTTTTGCGCATCGCGCGAGGTTTCCAGAAGAAAACCCCTGTGTGAGCTCGTCGGCTCGATTTTATACCTAGAGTGTAGCCGTCACGTGACCGTCCTTGGTGTAGGAGGGAGGCTCGCGTCTACCACGTGACCTTCCAGGTCAAGCTGCCGTCCACTTGGTCTAAATATCTCCCAACGCCGGGGCGCCAAGGCTATTCAGCCCGCAGGTATGCGATACTTCCGCTCCTCCTCCCACCCACGGCCGCCAACGTGACGCTACAGGTCCTTCTCACAGAAGGTAAACAGCTTCTTGAAGTCTACGTTTGCTTCAGAGTTCGGTGAGAACGGAATGTGAGGTTTGCGCGTAAGAAAACAAGTGACAAGACAAGGGGTTTCGCCCTAGCGGAAAGGAGGCAAGTAATTGTAGAAATCGTGAACGAAATTTCTGAGAGACAACTCGCTGACATTTCAAATGTGAAAGGATACAAATGAATGAAATTATCAAAAGATACATTTTTAGAAAGTTTGAAAACATGTGCAGGCAAAAAAAGCTCACAAGAAATTTTTTGTGAAAAAGTGAATAAAATCAATACGAGAACATATTTTTCTGTATTCTATAATCCAAATGTAGTTTGTTGTATGTTGCATTTTGTAATTTAAGGTACTAATTAGAATGAATTTATGGAAAACATTTTATTTCGTAGTAATTAACACAATTAGATTCCGCTATCTTGTAACCTTTATTTAAGCGTCCACCTCTCTAACGGTCAATTTTTGCTGGAACCGTTAGTGACCACTTAAGACAGGTTTCACAATGTTATTACTTGTAAATATTCTTAGACATTTCAATCAAAAACTGCCATACTTTGGCGTACCAAAAACAGAATAACAGTTTCATTAATTTCCTTTCAGGTAAATTCCAACGCAAAATTAGTAATAATTGTCTAAGAAATGATATAGGATGTGAATTGTCAAACTCTACCCCACAAGATTTAAGAGTGAACCCAAATAGAGTTTTGTCGCTCTTCAGAGGTGTTAATTGAATGAATGAATTTTCTTGTTCAACAAGAATTTAATAATAGCACAGAGAATGCTTAACTTTCAGTTATTTTTTATTTCAGTAAGAAACGTTTGTTTGGTTTCAGTTTCAGATTTTCAGACTCCTTCCAATCTCGTTGGGCTCCAAAGCAATCATTCAAACATATTTATTTCTATTCTGAAATTCGAGAACAATGCAATTGATTTACAATGATTTTAGTAAAATGAGAAGTTCTGTTAGTCTGGAATTTCAAACAAAAACGTATAATAATCTTTCATAAATACTTAGTATTTCGGAGATCACAAAACTGAAGAGAATGTATTTCTCTTAAAGTCTTCAAGGAAGAAGTCAGAATTCGTTACTATCACGTAATTATTCAGATTTATCGAGGTGAGTATTTGTCACAGTCATATAGATTAATAATCTTTGTTCTCATTAATTAATATTAAAATCATTATTACAATAGACCTTCCTTAACGAAGCTAATCTTCCCTTCCTTTTCCTCAAGCCTCTATAGAACTTCCTAGTAACTTCTCCCCGTTTCATCTCATTGTGTCACCTCCTTTTCCCTGTGTTAACGCGCGAAGTTCTCTTACCGAAACTCCCACATTACCTTCGCCACCAGCAGCACCAACGTCTCGACCCCGTCGCCCTCGCCAGCAGCTCCATCACCTCCCCCAGCGGTGATTCCCGCCCCTTGTTACACAGCGCAGTGAAAGAAACACTGTGACAACCTCCACCCCAAGTTCTGACTGTCGCCGTCCACACCACCGTCATCGTATTGCTCCACCATCGGTGTCGCCACTGCTTCCAACCCACCCCGTTCTCCTCGCCCCCACTGACGCTTCCGCCGTCTGTTTCCATCACCACCGCCGCCGCATCCGTCACCGCCAGTCGCGCAGGGTCTACCTCCGCGAAATGCGAGGGCGTCGGCGGCCGCTGCCAGAGACAGATGACGCGCGGCGTCCCCGCCGTTGCGCAACGTCGCCTGCTCGTCACCCGAGGAGGGACAGGGACGCGCGAGCAAGGGGAAGGGGGAGGAATGAGGCGGAGCGAAGTGAAGAGGGGTGGGGGAGTATGATAATGTAAGAGGGATGAGACAGGAAAGAGTAGGAGAGGTGGGGCTGGGTTGGGCGTAAGGATGTGGTTCTGGGTGGGACGGTGTCTGCGCAGGCCAGGCCCTAGAGGGGTAGGCAATGCAGGGGGCGGGGCCCGGCAGGACGGGGCAGAGTCGTAGCGACCGGAAGACGGCGGAGATAGCCTCGGACCTCCCGCTGACGACGAGCATCAAATAATGACCCGCTGACACAGTAATTTGTAGTTTCGTGTTGGCCACGCGGCTGCGAGTGGCGCCGCTCCACCCGCCAGAAAGTTGGGGTCCGGGGTTTGCACCCGATGGAAGAAAACGTGCAATGGCTAGTCGCTCAATAGAGCCAACGCAATCCCTGACAACCTACCAACCAAGTTATTAACCAACCCTTACACGCAGACGCTCCCTTGATCTGGTTTTGAAATCCCATCCCGACCACTTCCTCCAACTGGTGCATTCTCGAAATGGGTGTTCCATTTAACCTTACTTCGGGAATCTCCCATTTGGTCAATGGTAGTTGTTGTCGGTGAAGAGGAGCGGAAAGGAGAGAATCTCGGCGGGGCAGGAGTGAGGAGGAAAGCGGGACCGGACGGGATGAAATGGGTCGGAGCGGAATGGAATGGAATGAGATGGGTAGGATGGGAGGGATGGAATGGAATGGGAGGGAAGGGAATGGAATGGGAGGATATGGAATGGGAGGTAACGGAACGAGACGGAACGAGACGGGAGGGACGGACGGAACAAGGTGAATAAATGAAGTTCCTTCATTTATTTTCCTGTCTAATAGATGATTGGGATAAATAGTCATACTTCCTCGGGTGACTTCAGTTTACACTGAAACTGCCCTAATTTTATAGTTCAGAAAGTAGATTCTTCCATATTTAGATTTTCACGTGATATTTAATTACACCAGAAACATGGTAGAATTTAACATTTTGTAGAGCTCTTTTCTTTGTTATAAGTAAACGATAGAAAACGAATTTCGATTAATACAAAAAAGTAGAGGCCGGTGTAAACAACATTAGGGGAAATGTTTACTATTTTAAGACTTAAATAAAACTTGCAACTGTGTATAAAAGGAAAGAATATATACGGTTTCATATAAAGTACATACCCAGAAATCGAAACAAAATTTTCAGAGAAACAGTTTTAAGTTTAGTACAAGTCATTAACTTATGGTCACAGAACCATAGAAATTCTTTTTGATTTTATGATAGACAATCTCCAGTCTTTTAAACAATACACAATGTAGACTCGGCGAAATAAAAGATAAGAAAAAATATGTTCATGAAAGGCTAGATAACTCAACAAAGGATAATTAAAACTGTATGTATTTACACATGGTTGGGGTAATGTTTTCTTCATTCCATACCCCACGCTCTCTTGCAGATAAAGAACATGAATATTCCTTAATCGCACAACTTTTTTCATCAACAAATCTTCCTACCATTTTTCTTCTTGCCCAGAACTTCCTTGATTTTTTTCACTTTTCCAAAAGACACGTGCTAGCCCCAGACACACCACTATGCAAGATATGAATAGTCTAAAGAAGTAAAGATATTTTACACACTTGCTTCATGAATTTCGTGAGTCGTACTGCAGCGTAGAAATACTCCACATTTCTTCCAGGGTGCCCCTCTCCCATTTAACTGTACTTTAAGAAACGTTATCTTATCTTGACATGTAACATACCGCACTCAGTCACGCTCCTTTTGTACGCGTTAGAATGCATGTGAGAGTGTGTTTAGCTGTATCTCTCCAGGCGCGACTTGCACATTTATCTCAATTATCAAGAAAGGTCTTAAAATAGCTTTCGTATGAATGAAAATTGATGAAATAATATTTTTTTTATAAATATTATTACATGTTTTGATCCTGTTGTTTATTTCAGCACATAGTTCTAAATGACAGGAAACTAAAAAAAGATAAATCCTTTCTCTTATTTAATCGAGACTGTTAGTGAATTGATTGGTTTTGATTGATTTTAGATACGGCTGGTTCTTTATTATGTATATTTTAGTATCAATATCAAAGTGTATCTTAAACTTAGTTCGACTAAAAATAATTTCTATTGTAAAAAACAAAGTTTCGGCTTAGTATTAAGCTTTCATCGGGTCGTTTAACCCCACTTTCAATATGTACATTATAATCAGTCATGGTGGTACAACAAACACAACCAATTCTCTTGCACGTTTGTACTACATCCAGGTTTTGCAACTTACGATTGTAGTTGGTTATTAACTTTTTACTTTGTCGAACGCGTACGTGTATACGGAATATACATAGTATAGAGAAAGTTATGTAAAACAGTGGAAAATCGATTTAGAGATTTCAACGGATATACACTTTTGAGGCCTTGTGATATCGAAAACGTGTTTTTTTTTTCAAAATGTCCGTCGGCCTGTCTCTCCGTCTGTGAAGACCACTAGCATCTAAACCGGATAGAATATGCCCCGGTCGATCTGGCTCGACTCGACAACCCAAAAAGACGACCGCGTACCGCTGCGCGATTCTATTAGAACTCTTTTCCTATCTTTGGGTCGAGAAATAGATCGATCCCCTATCACCGTATTCATCATGCATTACCCGAAAATACTTCAGCAACCGGCAGAAATCAGAGATACAGTGATCAACTGGCAATCCTCCCAATCCTGTTTAGCCTAATGGTAGGGATAGCTAAATATTGGACAGGTAATAAAGTTAAGAGTAAAAAAATAGGCAGATAGAAAGAAAAAGATCTACAGAATATGTAAGAGGAATGTAGGGTCATATAAAGACACATTGAAAGGTCATAATAGGAAGTGGTTTGAGAGTGAAGACAAGAGAAAATAGAGGGATAAGTTAAAGGCAGTCTTTCATGATAGCAAATAGAGGGGAGAAATAAAGAATATATAAGAAGGAAAGGGTTGAGGTAGAAGTAGACAGAAAGAGAGAGAAAACGTAAGGTACAAGTGGGAGTAAGATAACAATATTTAGAACTTAAAAAATTAAAAGGGAAAATGTAGCGAAGAGCGAGGGAAGACACATTTTGTAAAATTTGTGAAGGTGAGATGAAAGCGTGGTGTCATCCTGTATTGAAAAGATATAGAAAGAATATGACAGTGTCTGGTATACAAGAGGAACTAGAAAGCTATCAAAATTTAAGAGAACGATGGAAATAATGAAGGGTGAATAATGATAAGGGAATTAGGTAGAAAGTGTAGGAAGTTGAGGAAAATTGATTAGTAATACGGGATAAATTTTGACTGTTTCAGAAGTTTGGTTATGGTAAAACATTACGTAATTGATGTGTGCTGTTAATAAGCGAGAAAATTCAAATTGTACCTCCTAAAGAAGCAAAGTTTACAAATACATTTAAATAATTTCCAAGAGCCTTCACCTCAGAAATCCTGGACATTGCGTCTAGCAGCCAGTATACCAAATTCAGATATGTTACTTGGTGGAGTAATCGACGTAACACAAAACAGTAAGCAAATATCTCAATACAAACCCATCTCCAATGATGAAGTCGACGGAACCTCATGCATTCCTACGTCTATCGCCGGGAGCGGTTGCTCAGCACATCAACTGATGTCACTGCAGTACCTCTGACCGGTCCTAAGTTCGAGTCCCGACGGCAGCAGGATTTTCGACATTAGCTTTTCAGCAAGGTCGAATTCAGTCGCTGTCTGGAGGAGAATTCTAACGCCCGGCTTCTCTGATCGGTAGTTTTCCGTGTTTTCTCCGATCAACACCACACAAATGCCGAAACAGTACCCTAACAAACGGACCGCGGACCGCGCACGATCTTTCCTTCCTCTTCCTAGTCCTATCCTCACCCTTACACACAAACGTACAGTAACATACACTACACTACCACACATGCCGGGAGACCGGTCAGGGACTTAGAACTTGTCCCGGCTGGGGCGGTGACCCGCTGGTGGGAGATACCTGGTTGTGGGAAAACCCCGCTAGTCAACGGTAGACCGGCATCAGATCTCGCCATGCAGGAGGGAGAAGATCACCACCACCTCTCAATGAAAAAACACACTACACTTACGGAACTAATAACCTCAGAAGCCGACGCACCCGGAATGAATAACAATCAATCGATCCATCTCCAAAGAAACCATTCTCCACTTGTTAGCCTCTCCGTCCGCCCTGATAGCACATCCTTCGCAGTGACACGTCGTCGCGCCGCCCGTGCTGCTTTGCGAATCAGGCGCGCATTTCACACTCGCGCGCGGCGCCTTCAAAGGAGGCTAAGACCCCACGCGGCGCGGCGCGGCGCGCGGACCGCGTTCAATATGGAAACCGGAAGAGATGGGGGCGCAAAGGCGGCGCGCTTCCAACGAGGATCGGCAGAGGGCGCGGATGGCGGGACGCGCCTGCGGGAGGGCGCCGGAGGAGGCGTCTTGGCGGAGAGTTTGCTATGAAGGGAGGGAGAATAAATAGTGAATAGGAGATTGAGTAGTGAATAGGAGTGTGAGGGGTGAAAAGAAAGGTGAAGTGTGAAAAGGAGGGTGAAGTTTGAATAGGAGAGTAAAGGGTGAAGGGTCAACTGGAGGGTGATGGGTGAAAAGGAGGGTAAAACCTGAATAGGAGGCTGATGGTGAATAGGGAGGGTAGATGACTATGTGAAGTAAAAACTACTTTTGTAATTTTAGTGTTTGTTATGTTCATATGCGGTTTCTTGTTGGTTTTGTCTCGTTTCAAAGACATTTTATTCTCACAATAGCATTGACAAATAAATAAGAAAGTGGTAAATAAATAAATATAATAAAATATAGGAATAAATAAAAAATAATAAATATTGGAAATTAATAAATCAATTTGCATGTAAAACAATTATAATTAACCAAGAAAATATATATTTATGTATAATTAACTACATACTCGTAGAGAAAGCTATATTTTACTTCACTTAGTCATAACAAATAATTCTCTGCTCCCCATCCAATATTGTAGGTGCCTAATACTCAATAACATGCATCACATCATTTAATTATCTATGCACTTTGTTGGTGGTTGAAAGGTATGTAACTCATGTCAACAAAATTTGTAATTGTGTTCAACTGTAGCCAGATATTGTATTTATATCCGACACGTGTTTTGGTAGCCTTATTATAACTGTGTTTTGCTTCCTTCTCATATTATACAGACTTGAGGATGGAAATATATTTTCCGAAATGTCGGCAAACAACCATGTTCTGTATTCTTTTTATTTATACTGACCAAGTTCCATTTACCTGGCTACAATATGCTATTAATGAGAATAAAAATTAGGGTTTCTAATTATAGTCTCGCAGCGTAATGACTAACGCTTTCACCCACTTCAGGGGGTCAGGATTCGATTCCCGTTACATATTTGAAATATGTGGTATTTTCGTCAAGTTTGCTTGTTCTCCCGTTCTAATGAATCCATTTCCACTATTTCTCAATCAACATTCATCACAGCAATATCGCCCTTCTCCTTTTTCCATCATCGTTCGTATGTCTCAATTACTTTAGCTGTTGAAAAACTTTAAACTACATGAAATAAATAAATAATTTGAAGTGTGTGGGCAAGCAAGAGGACAAACATGAGCAAATTGTCCAAATGGTGTAGTTGAAAGCTAAAATCAATCTTCATCCAGCTAGGAAGAACTGAATACGTGTTCCGTTGCATCACTTAACTTGCCCAACGAGAAAGAATTCTTTAATGGATGAGAATCATTTTTGGTCAAAAACATAACAAAAACTACATATATATTACATTACAAATTTCCAATGTGTGCATAAATTGAAGGAAAACAATGCTGCCTCCGACAATGTGAGATATATCTATAGATTTATTAGATACCAGGAACTCAGGGAAACCTAAAAACAATGAAACAGTTACGAATTTGACTGAAAAAAGGAATTGTTTGATTGTGTTGTTTTGCCCTTTCTCATAAAGTGCGTACCGACTTAATTCTTAAATACAAAGTGCCACTGCGTACGACATCATACCTCAGCAACGCTTTACGGAAGAGGTTGCCCGGCATTAAATATTTGCTATTTACGTGTTGCGTTTCAGATCAGCAACTTTATTGTTAATTTTGGAATGTAAAGAATTATGGTACAGTGCATCTTTATACACCATGTTAATTTTGTATTCGTGATATCTCTTTCTTTTAAAATATTTAATTGACTGTAAAATACAAGAGTATTTCATTTATTGTTCTCGAGCTAGATACATGCTACGTTTTGGAAAACCAAAAACAATTATGCGGCTTATGCAGACAACTAACGTAAAATAAATCAAAGTTCATTAAAAATTACTTAGAGCAAACTACTCATATCTTATGGATGGCCTGTCTAAATATGGCACTGTCTTCATATTTAAAATCAAATCATTTGAAAGACTACATTGTTTAACAAAAAGCAATTTTTAAAAAAGAAAAGAAGCAAACATACGAGAAACGCGGGAGGATAGAAACGAGATTACAGGCAGTGGTTAACACGTTTACATTGTTCTAGTGAAGACAAACCACGCCAAAAGTTCCGCGTTATCTCTTCACGTTTCGATAAAATATTCTCTGAGATTCCATAATGAAGGCCAAAGTCTTAATGTTAAAAAAAACTGCATTTTTGTGCAAGTTGGAACTTCTCCTTTTCTCTTCGTCCTCAACTAGAAATATAAATTAAATCTAGTGTAGTGAAAAGTCGTTTAAGCTACCAGCGACTAGGCAATCTATATACTATTTAAAGCAGTAAGGATTTTTGTTTAAAAAGAAATTTGAGCATTCTATGCAACCAAATTTTACAATCTCTGCTTCAAATCAGAGGTAGTGGACTCTAGACGTGTTATATAACGTACATTTATTAACCTTTTTCATATAAAAACACTAAATTTTAATAATACCTTAAAACTATTAGAATAATGGCTTAACTCCGTCATTTGTTCAATATGACGTTATTAAGACCTACTACATCCACGTACATTATGGTTTTCATCGTTTTGTTTTGCGAGTTGAAATAGATACATCGAAAGGAGTGAATAGGGAGTTTGTGCACCCTCGAATGTTTAAGCCCTATCGATCTTCTGTGCATGCGCAGTTCAAGTTTCGCATCATTTTAGTGCAACTTCGCATACGCAGAAGATCTATAGTGTTCCTGCAATGGCATCTCACTAACGATTCATAGCTAGGTTTTTAGGTTGAAAATTAATGATCGTTTTTAAATTCTAAGATCAATGAGTGTATATGCACTCCGAAATTGTCTGTCATAAGTCTTTACAAGACGTGTTTAGTGTATATAATGCTTATAAGTGCTTTATTACTTAAGTTGTTGTAGATAGCAGGATTTTCTGCTATAGTCCACAACACAGTACGTATACTGATATTGGTAAACAAAGTATTTCAATTACATTTTCATAAACATGCTTATGTACTTTGGTATTCAGAGTAAAAAGAGATTATATTGTTCTAGAATTTGTAAGACGCACATTTTATTAGTCTTAGAAAATAGCCACTGAGCGACATAAAACATATTTTTAGATATTCCGTTTTCTGTATCGGGAACATACAAATACTGTAGTACTTTTGTGTCGTAAGTTTTCCACATGTCTTTCTTTTATGCGATGTAATCGCAATGCTATAGTTAGTCACATTTAAGCTGATAGTTCACTGCGCGATGTTGAAGGAAGGTGCGTTGCGCTTGTAATGCAGAGCGACAATGTTAAGAGTTTCTCAGAGCGCAATGACGTAGGTGGGTGCAGACTTAGACTTCAAAAGAAATGAACGAGAGTGAACACATTTAACGTGGACGCCGAGATACCTGCAGAAACGTGAGAGAGGACGAATCTTGGTGGAGAGTTTGGTCTGTGCAATGCAGTGAAGGATGAATTGGCAGATGAGTGAAGAGAGCCAATCAGCAACAAATATGGATAGTAGGTGTAGGGTCAAATACCTTCTAATAAAATGTAAATATTTCACGGGAGCTGTCACATTAAATGTGCTAAGTATCTAATTATTCTTTGTAGGATTATCATTGATTAAATGAACCGAAATTAGCAGGCCCCACATAAAGAGAAACCCAGAAGAAGGAAGACTTTATGAGAAAATTCTGGTGGAAAGAAACTACAAAATTAAAAACAAAAAGTGGATGAGACGGAACTAGATGAAACTAAACGACAAAAGTGACAAAGAGAACTGGCGCGAGAAGAGACGATAATGAGAATCAATTGACAGTAAAATGGAGGAATCTAGTACCATAGCAGGTGAACTATGATCGCCGAACAGGCCGCATTGTGAAACTAGAGAGCGCACTGGATAGCCGCTGCCCCAATATACAGGAGGGGCACATTGGGAAAGTCCGATGTCCTAGAACAAGTAATGCTGAGGGGCGTCTGCGTGGAGCATGTCGGAGCAGTAGCACAGGGACGGCAGGCGAAGCGAAAAACGGGCGTTGCGGCACGCGGGCGACGACGCGACGGGACGATGCAAGTGGCGCGGAAAATCTCTACAAGCGACGGCCGTTTCTACAGTCCGCGTGGAAGCCAATACGCACACAAACCAACCCCCACCGGTCCGCTTGCCCGACAGCGAGATCTCTAACCTCACACTCGCTCGCCCACCCACACCTCCGTCCGCCCGTCCGCCCGTCCGCCCGCCCGCCCGCCTGCTACACGTCAGTCCTCTTGTTCACTCGTCCGACCTTCCACTCACTCACCGACTCCTCCGTCAGCCCTTTAGCCCATCCGTCTACTTACCTGCCCGCCCACATGCCCGTCTAACCATTCGCCCGCCCATATACTTGCCCGCCCATATACCCGCCCGCCCGCAAACCCACACCCTTACCCGCCAACCCAATCGCTAGGCCGCCTGCCCTCGCACCAACTCGCCCCAACCAATCGCACCCACATCGCACCAATCGCACTCACTCACGCCCACCCACACGCCCGCCCACCCACACGCCCGCCCACCCACCCACGCCCACCCACCCACGCCCACCCACCCACGCCCACCCACACACGCTCGCCCACTCACTCACGCCCACACGCCCGCCCACCCACACGCCCACCCACACGCCCGCCCACCCACGGCCACCCACTCACGTCCACCCACTCACGTCCACCCACTCACGTCCACCCACTCACGTCCACCCACTCACGTCCACCCACTCACGTCCACCCACTCACGTCTACTCACTTGCAAGCTCACCCAATCACAACCCTATCTACTCCCTCTTTGCGTCACTGCTCGTCCACCCATGTGCTTGCGCCTCGCCACCGCCTCCCACCCACTTGTTCCGCCTCTCCCCTCTCGCAGCCCGTGTCCCGCCGCCCCGGGAAGACGCACGGCCCGCCTCTATTTGATTTCGCTTTCGCCCCGTTCATCTCGGCCAAATCTCGTTAACTGCGTCGCCCCGGTGCGCTAATCCGCCCTACGTATAGGCGTCGTACGCAGTTCGTTACTTGTCGACCTCGCAGCCGCTATTGGTGTTCCGTTTGCCACCACTAATATCAATGCTTCCACGAACAGCCTCGTTCGAGCCATTGCAGTATCCGTTTGTGCTACCATTACGTAGACCGTTCTTCCCCATTACAGAGCGTAAGCGAAATAGTTGGCTCCTAGTAGTGAATGTAAGCTGAGGAGAATAAATGGAGAAGTTTGAATCACATTTCTTTTAATGCGACTTCGTATGTTCCTTTTTTAAAGATGTCAAAATTGATTTAATCATACCCGATTTTGCAAACTCATTCGATGGCTGCGAAGGATATTTGAAAATCCCCACGAAAGATCCACCGTCCATTTCCAACACATTAAATTATTACAACTACACCGATCTGCCTTTTTATCAATATAAGCTGTTTACATTCTAAGTAGTTTTAGAAGAGGAGCCTCAAAGCAATTAATTTGTTGACGATTCAATATATTCATAAGTCAAAATGTATCTGCACTCTATGTTTATAATTGAATACAATAACAGTACAAAATTTACAGTAATACCACTTTTTAAAACAAACACTATGCTTTTCAAAGTACTTCGCCCGTCATACATAGTATAACCAGCTTGCCGATACCCACAGTAAAAGGATTTTCGTTTAAGCAGCAAGCCATGTATGTGCTACTTGTTCAGTTGTAGGCGGGAGGAAAATTGTCGGCCTCTTAAAGCACCTTAAAGTGGACCGAACGAAAAGTAATTAGACGCGACAAGGTTGATGTCCGGGATGTACTGACACCTCGAAATACAGATTTTAAAAAGTTTGGGCAGCGTTAGGTGGATGAGCGTTGTATGAAAATTGTACTGGTCTTATTTCTATATTCCTCAATTTCCTTTCCTCCCCGAAACTTAACGTAATGTGATTTTCTTATCACACATTATCATTAGCACTAAAAATCTACTTAATACCCTCCATTCTCAATTAATAGAATAATAATTCTGGATGAACAGGAACTTGGAATTACAGGATACACGATAAACGCAAGAACAACTAAAGTATTTCGAACAAAACACAACTTTTATGCAATATAAAAACAAATTCCAGATGAAGTCTGCACTGATCTCACACGAAGACTTACACCCGAAAACTTCATATAGAACTTTTCTCCTTACATTCTTGTAACACATTGTCACAAGCGCCAACACTTCTCCCATTTTCTTGCTCACCCCTACCCGATTATTTCTATCACTTCGTATGGCACCGTCCCTCAACTGCCTTCACATTCACCATCGCCCTTTGTGCAGTCCCCTTCACCTGCCTCGCTGCCGCAGCCACCGCCCCCACCAACGCTTTCCCTTCCTTCTCCTCCATCCCCGTGCCACCTCCGCCCTACTTCCGATTTCGTCCCCCCATCACCACTCAGTCCTCGTCCCTTGCCCGTCCTTACCCTGTTACTGTCACCGTCACCGCCACCTCCCCATTCTTACCTATATCCTCCTCTCTGTGCCTAACCCACCGAACCACCCTTGCGTTCACGCCACCGCCTCCGCCTACGGTTCCGCGTACTTGACCGCGTACTGTTCCGCGTAGTGCTCCGCGTAGTGCTCCGCGTAGTGCTCCGCGTAGTGCTCCGCGTAGTGCTCCGCGTAGTGCTCCGCGTAGTGCTCCGCGTAGTGCTCCGCGTAGTGCTCCGCGTAGTGTTCCGCGTAGTGTTCCGCGTAGTGCTCCGCGTAGTGCTCCGCGTAGTGCTCCGCGTAGTGCTCCGCGTAGTGCTCCGCGTAGTGCTCCGCGTAGTGCTCCGCGTAGTGCTCCGCGTAGTGCTCCGCGTAGTGCTCCGCGTAGTGCTCCGCGTAGTGCTCCGCGTAGTGCTCCGCGTAGTGCTCCGCGTAGTGCTCCGCGTAG
>BLKR01002418.1:0-197722 GCA_011170035.1 Teleogryllus occipitalis
ATGCTTCTTTTTATCATTAGAGGATCAGGACATTCGTTCAATAACACAATAATTAACACAGATAACTCTCATAGTTTATGGTAGGCGCAGCTCGTTTCGTGTAAACAGTGCTATAAACTTGTATTTGTTCATGAAACGTGAAATGTCATACATTATTTACATCGGAACGCCTCATTAAATGCGATGTGTATGATATCCTGAGCATGAATGTTCCTTCTGGCGTCGCGGACCGCGCTCTTTCGGTGAAATGGCGAGTCTAAGAAAACACATATAGAACGCGCGCTACGCGGGAGGTAGGAGGCCAGAGGCAAGAGAAGGGGGCGGGGTCCGCGAGGCGTGGGGTCTTCCCCCGCAGCTCGGAAGCGCCTTTTCGCTGCAGCGGCGGCGGCAGAGCTGCTTTCATTCACTCGCCGCCGAGATATTACTCCACGATATTACGACACGACGCGCCGTCTTGTACGTGCTGCTTTCACGACTCTCGCCACCACCGCAGCTTCCCGACCTCCCGCCCGCCAGTGCGCCGCACACCCTCTCCCTCCGCCATGGGGTTCGCACCCGCTCGTCGCCCTCGCCGCGGCCATTCCCGCGGCGGCCATCTACTACTGCCGTCCCACTACTGCCACCGCATCCATCACCACATCCATCACCACCACCACAAGAACCACCACCACTGTTTTGTAATTACCACCACCGCTACGACCACCGCCGCAACGACGACCACCGCCGCAACGACGACCACCGCCGCAACGACGACCACCGCCGCAACGACGACCACCGCCGCAACGACGACCACCGCCGCAACGACGACCACCGCCGCAACGACGACCACCGCCGCAACGACCACCGCCGCAACTATAACGTCCGCCGCCACCACTACTACTGCCACCCCAACTACAACGTCCTCCGCAGCAATCACTACTACAAATACTACGCCCACCACCACCACTACCACCGCAACTGCAACGTCCGGCGCCACCACTATTACAAATACTACCCCTCCCACCACCACCACCACCACCACTACCATCGCAACTACAACGTCCGTCACCACCACAAGTATTACTTTAAGCGCTGTCGTCTGAAGAATGAAAAGAAAACAAGATAATAGAAAGTCCGTGACTCGCAGCAAATTACATTGGCAGTCCGGGGAGGTGAATTCGAACAACGCGGCGCTCAGCGGGGAGGGAAGAAAGGCTAATTGGTCTTCTAATTGGCGCACTGATGCTGGCTGTGCCGTTACACCGTCTCACGCCGTGGAGATATTTTTCTCTCGCGCGCCGTGCCTCTCGTCAATTAGACGCGAGGGTTTCGTAGATTGTGCGTTCGTCCTCATAAATTTCGAAGGAGGCGAAATGATCTTCGCGGAGATGGCGAACATTTGTAGGCTGGCCGGCTTTCCGCGTTTGTGGAGCCTGAAATTTTTATCTCGTAAGTGAAAGGTCTTTACGCTCTCTCCTTGATTGTCTTGAGTTTTTATAACGAGTAAGAATGGCGTTGAATACTACATTGAATCGACTTGAGTTACAATATAAATGCAACAGTCATCTCGAGTTGCGATCTACTTTTGTATAATTATACTTCCAAAATATATCTACCGTAATACGACGATTAATATATCCAGCAGACAACATAAACAACTTCTCGATGATTCTGCTAATATCAAGAATAAATTGGATTTTCATAATTTCCTCTTTTGTGCAGATTAGTGCGACTCCGAAAGATATTCATTGTGAAAAATGTATTCTTGCAAGGCGTAAATTGTTCGCAAAAATAATTACTTTAATCTTTTCTGGAATTCGTAACAAACTATTGCGCGAATAGCGAAGAAACAAGTGACATATTTCTCTTGTGGAATCATGGGGCCCGGAAGTGTCAAGGAATTCGTAGGTTTCTTGCCTCCTGTGTATTTGTCTTAACCTTTTCCGCGAATGATACCAGGAATCATTTCAATGTACTTGTAGATTTGTGATTGATATAGAGATTTTGCACCAGGTTTGTTCAATATGATGTTTCACTTTCCTGTGTTTAATGTCGAACTGCATGTATTTGCTTTGGCGATACGCTTTTCACGGCCTTAAAACCAGAAGTTTGGTGGTTAAGGATTTTGCAAAGAGTATTTTCATATTTAGGACACTTCTAGCAGTTATGAAAACGTTTAAATTTGAAATAAAGATACCGTTGAATATGTAATAAGAGCGCCGATGATATAACAATGGAAAAAATCTTGTATTGTTCCACGGCATTTTCTATAGAAAGTAGGCGTCGAATGCGAAAATTTGTGTTGTTAAAGAGTATACGAGTTACGTGAAAATTATATGTTAATTCCTTGTCGTTAGTACAGAATTTGCGCTTTCAAATGCTTGAAAAATTATCATCAGCTTTGGTCAGGTTTATCCTTTCTGCAGCACTGTAATAAAGGACTTACGAAATTGATGTGAATAAATTTCGTCGTAATTAGTTTTGATGTTCGCTATTACATGTATGAAAATTTTAATAACAAAATTCCTCTGAGGTAGCAGTGAATTACGCTTTTGTTTTCGTTCTTTTGATTGAAACACCTAATACCATGCTCTCGTTTGACTAGGTGCCTCGAATTTATTTCTGTGATCCATTTAGAATCAAATGCATTCAGCTGTGAATTGTGCTTCATAAGTGGATTCGAGGGAGAACTAAAATGAATAAATGACGAAACAAATCGTTTCTAAAACGACTAACACATGTAATGATTCGACGTGTGTACCACTAATTCTGCATCCGTTTAACTTCACGCCAGTCTAAACTGAATATTCAACTAAAACTTTACACTGAGTATAATGAAAAACTTGGAGAGAAGCGAAAATGCAACGTAATTCTCATTTGGGGACTAGACTTTTCTGCATTTATCAGGACTCAGCGATAACTCAGCTCTCTCTAAGTAATGTAGTGTGTAAATAGTGTACACTGTACACTTTATCTTCAAATCATTTTATTTTATGCATTTATGACGTATTTTAGATAAAGATACGTAATAAATTCTCATGAGGTGTGAAGAAACACAAAATATGTCATTTCGATGCGAGTCTTGTACGGTATATCAATCAAATCAAATAATTATATATCTCGTAGTTGTCCCTTGAGTGCAGTTTTCTCTCAGAAGAGAGTTCTTCAGCTCGAATTCGCGAGGCAGGACAGCAACTTTTGATCCATTGGATCTGGCTCCGTGCCAGAGCGCGGCTTATAAGCTGCAGCAAGGGGAGTGGCCGTGGGGTAGGCGTAGAAGGTGGATTGACGGAACGTCGATGGTTGTAGCAACTAACGCTTTATAAAGCACCCGGCACAGAATAAGTTGCATTATATCGTGGATCGGTAACAAAAGGATTACTTTTCCGAAGGAACGTCATACGATTCGTTGAAATTTATTGAAGTCATTCAAGAAACTGTTTTTACCTTTAAGTCCTCTACAGAGTGGAAGTAAATCGGGTGGAAAATAATTGTAGTCCTATACATAGTTGGCGATGAAGCGATATAGAATTTCAGTTAATTGAAATTATACATTTTTCGAGTAATAACGTTTATATGGATTTTATATGGTAGACAACAACTAACACAAAATTAACGAAACGTTTATAACCATAATTATGTCCATTTCGGTTTTCTTGAAGACCAACGATTAATTGTATCTCTTACGATTGCATGGTCGTGATTATTATATTAAGGCATTATATTAAGGTCATCCGAAATTCCGTGAGCTGACCGGGAGGTCCTAGGTTCGAGTCCTGGCGGCGGCAGGATTTTCGGCACTAGCTTTTCAGCTAGGTCGAACTCAGTCGCTGTCTGGAGGAGAGTTCTAGCGGCCGGCTGCTCTGATCGGTAGTTTTCCGTGGTTTCTCCGATCAACACCAGGCGAATGTCGGAGCAGTACCCTACCAAACGGGCCACGGACCGCGCGCGATCTGTCCTTCCTCTTCCTTGTCGTATCCCTCCCCTTACTCACACACTTACGCTAACATGCACTACACTACCACATATTCCGGGAGACCGGTCGTGAGCTTAGAGCTTGTCCCGGCTGGGGCGGTGCCCCGTTGGTGGGAGAGTCCTGGTTAGGGGCAAACCCCACTAACCGACGGTAGGTCGGCGCCGGATCTCGCCATCCAGCGGGGGAAGATCACCGCCATCTCCCGAGAAAAAAGCATGCACTACACTAACGGGACTAATGACGAAAGCAGTTGACGCGCCCGGAAACACGAAAAAATCAATCAAAAATCAATCAATATTCGTATTTAGCCATTAAATCCCCCGTAAAGGGGAATTGGCCTCGGGGACGTTAGATCCCGGGCTTCTTAGTCTATCACCCCATCAGGAGTCCAGCACGTCTCGAATTCGCTTAACCTTCGTGATTTCACGTAGTTAACGCATTCTACTAGCGACGCCGGTTTCGCGGACGTGGCCATTCAGTAGAACCATCCCCGCATTCGCCTGCATGATCTAGGGAAACCGCGAAAACCCCGGTCAGTATTGCCGGCACAGGGATTGAACCCGGGCCTCCCGAATGAGAAGTCAGCGCGCTACTCCCTGAACCACTTCGCTCGATCCGAAAATGATTGCCCTCTGTTAAAAAGCTATTTTTTTCCTACAAACTAACTACTAACCAAGTTTTTTCCAACAGTTCTGCGTTGACTGAAAAGTACTGTAACCCCATATTTGTCGGACGGCAATATGAATGAAATAGACGACCATTGCGAAAGGGAAGCTTGTTTTCGTCGTTCCTCATTTAAAAGTTCGCCATGCGTCACAAGGCGAGGCGAGAGGGAAAGTCGAGGGAGGGTGGGCTGTAGAACGGGGTGGCGCGCGCTGCCACGTAATGTTACGACCGCGCGCCTGTTACGACTCGGAAGGAGCGGCTGCGGCCGCGGGATGGGGTGCGGCGGGGGAGTTCCACCCACTCCTTTCCTCCCCCTCACCAAACCCCTCTCCCCTCTCCTGGCGGCATTGACGGCCGCGCTGGCAGTGGTGACGTCCTTTCTTTGGAGCGGCGAAGAAGATATCACCCCTGAAAGGAGTTGAAATTAGGAGCAAAATGGTAGAGGGTATGGTGCGACGGTAGAAGGGGTACCGTTTCTGATACCGGGGTAGAGGAAGTGTGTCAGATTAGCTGACGATGTTGATGTCGGAAGAATAGATGTCAATGCATGGCGCCCGTGGAGACGTCGGCATTGTTGTGTTGGAAACACTAATGACCGTAACAGAAGCGGATTAATACGTAAAGCCGAAAACGTACGTGCTTGTTGTCCCCAAATATATTTTTCATAAAAATTTTGTTAGTTAATATTCGAAAACTATTTTTTCATATTTATTATTTCTTCTTGATCTCTTTTGTAGATTAATTGAAGTATATCGTAAGTTATGCCAATAGTTGAATTAAAAACATTTACATTCTTAGACGCAAAAATACCCAAAATAATACAATATACAATAAAAAATTGTATTTAATTGTTTAATTGGGACATGTTATATTTTTTATATTAATTTCGATTTCTTACAAAATTCAAATTTCAATACTATTGGTGTGCCCCAAAATTTGGTCAAGCTTAGAGCCAGTTCAGATGTAAATCCGGCCCTGAACGGTGATGACACCAGGTCCGTTTGCGAACGGGATAAGGAAATGATCTGGTTGCGCGGGGGGGCGGCGGCGGCGCCGGAAGCGGGCCGCGAGCTGCCGAGGGTGCCGTCGGGGCGGTGGCGACGGCGGCGGCGATGGCGGTTGCCGGAGGCGGCGGAGGAGTGTCGCATATCGATCGGTGGCCGAAGTAGTGGCGGCGAGGGTGGCGGCACGGTGGCGTCGCAGCCACCGCCGACGGCGGGGACGCCCCCGTCTCCCGCCCCCGCTCCCGCCCCGCCGCCGTCGACGCCCCGCGCGCGCAAATTGACACAAGATTGAGAGCGAGCGCGGTGTCGCCGCCGCCGCCGCCGCCGCCGCCGCGACGCCGCCGTCGCCAACGGGAAGGCGGGCGGGGGTGTCCGAGGTCGTGACGCCTGAGGACTGGAGGCTTTTGGCGCGAGGCGGCGCGGCGAGCAGAAAATGCTCGAGAGAGTGGAGAAGCACAGTGTGTGTGTGTGTGTGTGCTGTTGAGGACGCCATCGCACAGATATTCAGGTAGAGGAGGTTTGTCAACAAAGGATTTTAATCCTTTTTTGATTAATTCAGCTTTGGAGCACGAGGTATTTTTTTATTATAAAGAATTAATGAATGGTTCATCAATTTGATGTAAATTACGCATAGGTTCGGACGGAGAAGTAAATTGAATGATTGAATTCTCTTCAGATACCACTATTATTAATATACTAGTGTGTTTTATTTGTAATATATCTGGCGGTCGAAGTCAAACGGATCGCTGATCATAATTGTTTTTCGTGTGACCTATATTTTAATCAATACCGATGTGTAATAGATACCAATTACAAATTTTTAATAGTACTAGTATTTCGAAATTCTGATTACCATGTCTACAACGTCAAAATAATTCAGTCAGTTGACATTGTAGTGTTTTACGCCTGGATCACATTGACTTGCGAATAAAATATTGCGACGTAATGTCACGACCGCCCTGTCCGATATGTGTAATACAGCGATTTTCTGTAATTAATTTTCCACACTTATCGTTCTCAGACTCAGAAAGGATACCGTAACTTAGTTTTACTGAGTGAAACTATGGAACGTGTAAATTCTACCTTATGAATCGAGGTTTAATTTTCTTGTGAATCTTGTGCCGGAAGCGGAGTCTCCGGCTGTGATGTAGCAAACTGCGATGTAGCGAGAGAAGCATGGCCGTTGCGAAGGCAGGAAGGAATAAACTCTCAAGGGCTGTGAAACCGAGCAGCTAAATTGTGCAACATCGGGACGGCGTTGCAAGGGACCGATCGGTGACCACGCACGTGGCGTGGGTAAGATGTTAGTTAGATGGCACGATGGCGGGTCGAAGTGCGAGCAGGAGAGAGAGTGGTTGTGGTTGGTGAAGTAGATGTGATGGCAAGATGGGACGGTGTGACATGGCGACGGTATTTTATTATTGTTGTTATTATTATAATTATTTATTTCATCTTCTGGTTACAGTTATAAGTTTCAATAATTACGCGGGAATATGTTTCGCGTATCGCAATTGCCAACTACCGTTGCCACCCCGTAGCTAATTAGTGTTAGAAGTAATGTGGCAATCCCTGTAGACTGCCCCATTTGGTCAGTTCTTTGAGCAAATATAATTTATATTATTATTATTATTATTATTATTATTATTATTATTATTATTATTATTATTATTATTATTATTATTATTATTGTTATTATTATTATTATTGTTATTATTATTATTGTTGTTATTGTTAATATTATTTATTTGCGTATCGGTCGTTTCTGGCCACGCTACACGTTATCTTCCGAGGCTCAGTAATATTCTGTCTCAGAGAGAGAAACACGTGTCATTATGGGGATCAGTTTTTGTGCTGTATTCCTTGGTGAAACAAAGTAGTTAAGATTTGAATTATGAATATGAGATGATAGAATGATAATGAGGGGAGATAATGGGCGTTTTGAACCATCCCAGCTTTGTCCTTTATGAGCGAGGGGAACCACGAAAAACTCCAGTCAGGATGGCCGGTCCGGGGTTCGCACTCGGGCCTCCCGACTGCGAAGTCAGCGCGCTACGCACTGAGCCACGTCGCTCGGTTATTATTATTATTATTATTATTATTATTATTATTATTATTATTATTATTATTTATTGTCGTCGCTTTTTTTGTAGAGTAATAGAAGTAGCAGCAGCAACATTGCACAAAATTTCATACTGCACGAGGCAGACGATAAATTCGAATGTTCCGGACTCCACTAAGTAATAGATAGACGGGTACAAGGTTTTCTCGGGGCGGCATGGTGGCGGGACGGCGAAGGGGCGCGTGATGGATGCACAGCGGAGGCCGGCATGGTGGCTGGACGGCGTACGGCGGCCGGGCGGCAGCCCCGTGCGGCGCGGGCGGGGCGTCGAGTGAGCGGCGCGGGGCGGAGGCGGACGTCAGGCGACTTCTGGAAGTGCGGCGCGGGGCACTGGGAATCGCGTCGTCGCGAAGTTAGCGGAAGTCGCGGGCGCTGGAGGCGGTCGCTTGTCGTCGCCCGGGCGGTGCTTCTCTTCCGCGCCCGAGCCGCTCGCCGACACTTGCGGACAGGCGTCTCTCGAGCAGCTGTGCGCGGAGAAATTACGACGGTAAAAAAATGCCGTTTAACTGACTTTCTGAAAGTTTTCTTTTTCGATCCCTGATACTAAAGGACGCGAACGGTTTCTAATTGATAGTGTCGGATTTGTAATTTAACTCATAATAATTCTTAAATTACATTTACCATGCCATCAAATGTTACTCGTAATGTCAGGTTTGCCAATAATTCGAAGATATCAGGGGTGCCAAGGATGTCGGTTACGCGGTATTGTTTCTTCACTGACGATATATCTAACACGTAAGACATATATTTCGCATTATAACCGAGTATTGCCCTCTTCATTGATTGTTTCCGGCCACGTCAACTGTTGTGGTCATTGTTCCCGTAGGTGTACTGCATGTTAATCGCGGGAAGTGGCGTTGTTTCTTCTCCCCCACTCAAACGTGAGATCGGCGTATTATTTTTCCGCGTCGAAAATCTATCTCATCACCCGGCTCCACTCTTCGCTACACCTCGGATTGGTTTGTCCAGCGTCACAACCCATATCACCCAGCTCTGCTATCATCTTGTTCCTTCCCCTTCAATGCGTAATCTACATACTCTCATGGCATCTCACCCGCTGCGTCCCGTCGCGTCCTTCTCTGCCGTGAGCCGTGCTTTCTCTTGCCCGCGCCGCTCATCACATAGCTCTTGTGCCACCCGTCAAATCGTCCTTATGCCGCTCATCATGAACTTGAGTCCTTGTGCCGCCCGTCATGAACTTGCGCTGCTCATCACATCGACCTTGCACCACTCATTAGCGATTTATCGTTCCCACCGCTTTTCCCCGCAACGCGTTGCGCCCTGCAACCGTCAGGTCGCACATCGCAAAATATCGCAGCTCTCCCCGCCGTGTTAACGCACTTCACTTTTGCGTCGCTCATTTCTTCGTATCGTATATCTTATCGTTTCGAATATCGTAGCTCCGCACAACTCAACACGTCATGACGTATATTCATTATATCGGCCTTGAGCCTCTCATTGAATGGCTTCCTTGCCACTTAAGACGCTTCGCTGCACAAAGCGCCGCGACACTGCAACTTCAATGCATCGTCCCCCGCCGCGCCATCATATAGTCAGCCAGGCCTGTGCGCCACTCAGAATTGTCTCTCGCCGCTCAGATCATCAGCCACTTCTATTACATCGCATCCCTCTCACTCGCGAATCGAGTTGCAACGCATCACATAGCCCTCCCTCGCGATTCAACGTCGCTGCGCTTTGCCCTCATTCGCGAATCGCGACGAATCGTATTGCCGCATTCGCGAATTTCGTCGTCCCTCGCCCCCTCATTACGTCGCTAGCCCTTGCGTCACTGTTGCATTGCATCGTATCGCTTTCACGCCTCTTAGCGGCGAATCGCATCGCATTGCGTCTCCTGTACTCGCAAAACGCCTCGCATTGCGTCACATCGCATTGCATCGCCGTACTCGCGAAACGCATCAGATCTCATCGCCCTCACACGCGAATTGCATCGCAACGCATTGTATCGCCGTTACTCGCGAATCGCATCGCAACGCATTGCATCGCGGTTACTCGCGAATCGCATCGCATCGCGACGCAGTCCATTACACCGCCCTTACAATTCGCGAAGCATTGCCATACTCGCGAATCGCATCGCATCGCATCGTATCGCATTGCTTTGCATCGCCTCTTGTCTGCGAGCGTCTGGAGCGTTTCGGGGGTCCCGTTGTGCAGCGCGCGCTCGGCTGCGCCCGGCCGCGCCGTTGTCACCGCTGCACGCAACGTACCTCGCGCGCGACCGCCCGGTCTGCCTCAACAACGGCCAGGAAATTCTGCTTAACGGTGTGCAATGCACTGCATTTCCGCAATAAGGAGTTTCACCTCATTTGTTGCGCCTTGACCTAACACGTCCACTGTCAATCGCGTGACATTCGACGGTAAGATCAAAGAACGCTAGAGTTAAAAAAGTGTTAGCGCGCTGGCGGCTTATCTTACGCACTATTACAAAATAAGACGACGTTAAGACGTCGCATATCGCGCACATACAAAAAGACGTCACAGATCTGCACGTATTCAAATTAAAAGTACCCACGTGTGATTCACATGCATGTGAGATTCTTTTATTTTGTTCCGTAATGGGTGCGTATTAGAATTTATTGCCGCTTGTGACGATATTTACGTGGTTTCCGTTTTCGAAGTGACTGATTCTTATACTATTGTCAGTTCTCAGAAGGAAACAAATATGATCTAAGGAATATCAATTTAATATTAATCACTGGAACAATTATGATTAGTATTGCATGCATATCCTTATTCATTTATACAAAATCTCACGCAGTCTCGCTGCGGTTGCACTAGATACGGCATCCATTTTGGAGAGATTAGTGTGAGGTAAACCTTACAGCCTGTGGGACGAAGTGAAGTGTAAAGTCGTACCTTACGCGTAAGGTTCGTCGTTACAATTCTAACGAAGTCGCATGGTTGGTGCATGAGGTCAAGACGTTACAAATGAACTAAAAATCTGTTCCGTCGGTTCGGCAAAGCGATGGAGGTCGTGGTGGAGTTCATTGCTTCCTTGTGTGCTGTAAAACGTCTTTTTATTAAGTTTGTTTTAACTATTACATCATATTCTTTGATTACCTTTGGTTGCGTTCCCTGTGTACCAGTATTCCCTTGTTAATGACTAAGATTGCGGGGTTCATTGCATTTATAGAACTTCGTTCGTGTCTGTGTTTCCTGCCGTACGTTGTACGTGTCATTCGGTTGTGTAAACTGTGTCCATTATTAATACGCGTTGATTGATTATTCTGCGACGATAATGTTAATGTGCGATTATTCATTCAAACAGCTAATAGCAAAAATTCCAGTTCAGTCGTTCAACTCTTTCTGCCCTACTAGTTCTCAGAACTGCCTTACAACACTCGCAAACATGTCCTTCCAGAGATTTCGGCGGAAAGAATAACGGAATTAGTTTAGCATATTACATCCATATTGCATGTTTCTATACGTTTTTGTAATTTAAAATCGATCATGTTAAAACACAGTTGTTGTTACTCGTATGGAATATGTTGAACCTTTCATAATAAGAAACGTGCAAATGAATGCTCTGTTTGCAAATGAAGGAACAATTTTTTCCGAGTTGGTAAATTTAGATCCGTATCACACTTCCGTGAGACGTCATGATTTTCGGTGTTGAACTCGCATTGAGTTGGTAACTGAAAAGTTATTTTAACTTACGAAGAGCTGAATTTGGTCTTAAATATCAGCGAAACTATCGATAATTTTCTTCCTGCGAATGCAGCATTTGAACAGTTTGCTCGATGATCCTAGACTAAAAAGGATAGGTTAGCGTAATCACCTCAAAGTGTTAATTGGTCTGAAATAACTAGAATTGCTCGTTCTACAATAAGTATATAGAGCTGATAACGTCAATAATCAGATGTACACCAGGAAAAACAAAATATCTCAAACAATAACTGTATTTTCATCCTGTCACCCCTTCGATATTTAATGTAGATGAATATGTAAATTCCTGATACGAGGAAACAACACATTTTATAAGAGAAGCGTTAAAGTAATGAGCTAAGGCGATAATCGCATCATAAAGCACTGACTGACGTACGAACGAAATGAGCTAAATCTACTAATTGTATAAAGTAAAACACGTAGTTGCAAGAAAGCGTAATCGTAGATCAGTTCCACTTACTTAACGGACGGAACCCTCAATGAAAGGCGCGATTTTCTTAATTCCCCTCCCCCACACCGCCTCTCGTTAGCATCGCATCTCGTCGTTCCTCGTAACAGGTCCCACCACCCAGCGGACATGAATACGCTAACCATCCATTCACGTTGTTTGCAATAATGAATATGATTACCAGGCGATGGCCGTTAGCGGTCGCGGCCGACGCGGGACGCGTCGAACGGCGCGCGGTGGGTGGCGCGAGGCGGCGGCGGCGGGGAGGGGCGGGGGAGGGGCGGGGTCGGGATCCGTGGGGGAGGGGGAGGGGGAGGGAGAGGGAGCGCGCGTGGTGGCAAAGCGCAGTGAATAATTGACGGCGGCCGCCGCCGGGCTGCGCGGTGCAGAGGCGTCGGCGATGGAGGCGGCGGCGACGGCGACGGCGCGTGCGCTGCTGTACCGTACGAACGGGACTGCACAATACGCCGCCGCCGCCGCCGTTACAGGGGTGTCCGCGGCCGGGTTGCATATTCGGCGCCGCGGACTTCCCATGAGCGGTTGTCGGTGATGAATGGGCGAATGCCGGAATTCAACTGAAATTGACAGAAATAAAAATTGAACCGAAACGTTTGTTCTGAACTTCGTCTGCAGTGACAGCTGTTGTAGATTCTACTGCAACAATAGCTTGGATATTCGGCGCCGCGGACTTCCCATGAGCGGTTCTTTTTTTAATTTGTTGCGTCTACATATTGACGCAACGCGTCTCCAAGCCCCTTAAGGGGCGTTGAGCGCTTTTGCGCTGGGGGTTCTCGGTGATAAATGGGCAAATGCCGAAATTCAATTGAAATTGAAAGAAATAAAAATTGAACCGAAACGTTTGTTCTGAACTTCGTTAGCAGTGACAGCTGTTGCAGATTCTACTGCAACAATAGCTTGGATATTCGGCGCCGCGGAGTTTCCATGAGTGGTTCTCGGCGATGAATGGCAAACGCCGAAATTCAATTGAAATTGAAAGAAGTAAAAATTGAACCAAAACGTTTGTACAGAGTCCTCTATGATGGCTCATAGGCAGCATACTAGCTTACCGTGGGCTGATCCCGGGTTCGATTGCCGGTCGAGACAAAAATAGAATTGTAGCTTTCTTAAAATCGTCTCAGTTCTTCTGTAGCAGTACGACGAAGAAAAAGATCAGGCAGGCGTAGTTAGCTAGTTGCGGTGAAGGGATTACCTCATGTTCGCCACATGTCTCTCTTATCCCCCCTCCCCAAGCGGGGGAATTATGTTGGCCCAGGCATGGGGAAACCGTTAACTAGCCTTCAAAGTCGGACTATCGACCCCAAAATGCCAAATACATACATTCGTTTATTCTAAGCTACGTTAACAGTGACAGCTTGCAGGTTGTACTGCAGCAATAGCTACAGTATCAAAATATTTCGCAATCTCTTCTGATTGTGGAATTTGTTGCACATTGTATTTAAGCGTGTTTAATATCCTTCATTATGGAAATGAAACAATGATAACGCCAATAACTGTTATAGCGAGGTGGCAACAGATAATTTATTTCTCAGTCTTTGCGAATTGATTGCCTCGGGCAGCTTTCCCTCTAATCCTTTCTCTTCAATAGAGAGCAAATGAGTGGGATATGGTAAACTTAACTGGGAATGCATTAGTGAATCTCATGACAGAACAAGCGGTTGTTTGTTACTGTCATCCACGCCAAAATAAACTGAAAATATTCGCACTTTAGCCCATGTTTAAAATGTCTTTAACGCAACATAGCGGACTGTATTACTTGAATGGAAAAAAAACATGCCAGAGACTTAAATACATTTCTTTTAATTTCGTTTTTGTTTCCAATGAAGGCAAGCAAGTTTAGGCATTTTATTTTGAATTTTCTATGTCTCACATTTCGTGTCTATTTCTTTCGCGTCTGTACAAAAGAAAATGGTATGATGTGACTTCACGCCAACTTGGAGGTTTTACTAGTTGTTAGCGCTTGCTTGTTTCGCTGGTTTAAGTTGGTGCTTTGTCTTTATGCCGGTTCTGCTGTCGTCGGTGTGTCGTGCAAGCCTGACACCTGTCGGAGCGACGGTGAAGTTAGTGGGAGGAGCTTGTAAGGCAGTTAGAGCAAACCGCTGCCAAAGAATCACAGTTGAGACGTTCAAGTTCCTCTTAAGTGGAAAATGTTTTCCAAACTGTGTTGTACTGCAGAAAAAAATAGCGTTCTGTTTCCATTAAATGTCACGGAAGAAATTCTTAGAAATTAACAGGATTAGGCTGTAACTGTAGTTATCCCGCGATAACAAACACGGAAATACTTCCAAGAATTTACATAAGAGACGTTTTACATAAAAATGACACAATTGAGGAATTGATTGATTTTTCGTGTTTCCGGGCGCGTCCACTGCTTCGGTCATTAGTCCCGTTAGTGTAGTGCATGTTTTTCCTCGGGAGATGGCGGTGATTTTTCCCTCGCTGGATGGCGAGATCCCGCACCGACTTACCGTCGGCTAGTGGGGTTTCCCCCTAACCAGGACTCTCCCACCAGCGCGGCACCGCCCCAGCCGGGACAAGCTCTAAACTCCCGACCGGTCTCCCGGAATATGTGGTAGTGTAGTGCATTTTAGTGTGAGTGTGTTAGGGGAGAAGATAGGACAAGGAAGGGGAAGGACAGATCGCGCGCGGTCCGTGGCCCGTTTTGTAGGTTACTGTTCCGGCATTCGCCTGGTGTTGATCGGAGAAACCACGGAAAACTACCGATCAGAGCAGCCGGCCACTAGAATTCTCCTCCAGACAGCGACTGAATTCGACCTAGCTGAAAAGCTAGTATCGAAAATTCTGCCGCCGTCAGGACTCGAACCTAGGACCTCCCGGTCAGAGGCGCTGCAGTGGCATCAGTTGATGCACTGAGCTACCGCTCCCGGTTGAGGAGGAATTATGAGCCTAAGTTAAACTGAGTATTTACATGAATCAGAGATGGCAGTAGGCAAAAATTATATTATCACAGAAACTACAATTTTGAGTGGATTATCTTTTACGCTAAAGCCAATTGGTGATGAAGTGTAGTTTTAAGAATATATCGGGACCGTCTGTCACGTCTTATCTAAACTTGCCGGCTTGGGTGGCCAAGGATGTATCTGTTCCCTCTGCGCCTCAGTGTGGATGGTTATCAGCTCGATTCTGTTGTGTTTTCCGAGTTGTCATAGATTTTCCATTTCACCAATTCCCCATGATCTAGAAATGCTCTTACAGATAGCTTGAGGATGACAAGTCAAGGCCCGAATGGAACTGTAGTACCTTAAGAAGAAAGCCTGGCGTTATTGTCTCTCCTTCAAAAAAGAGCTCCCTTTTGTGATGATTCTGATAAAGAACCATCGTCATATAGTTTCTAAGATAAACGATCTAGGGTAGTAATAACTCCGATAAATAGTATTAGCTTTGGATCTCGTTACACTTTCAAGCAAGCTTAAGAAAGCTGTAAGGTATTGAAGGTGCTACCTCTATTGCAGGTGCTTGTTAATATGCACTAATGGAAAATGACGAAACAATAGACAATAAATTGCAAAAGGCTGATGACTTTTGTGGTGGACTTTTTTTTCACAACGCGTTCGCTTTCGCAGTTGTTACGTGACCTGAAGGCGGAGAGGCTGGTAGTAAATAAGAAAATGATTTCTTCAGCGTTGTGTAGTATAGAAAGGTTTATAGCATTTAGCGCTGAAACAAACACGTTTCCTTCAGCGAAATGTATTCCGATTATGCAGACGTAATTGTTCGTTTAAAGCAGAATCTAAACGGTTTTTAAGTTTGAGAATAAAGAAATAATCGTTAGAAAACCGTAAGAAGGGCAAATAAAACAAGGGGAAAGTTAAATACAATTGTGTATTTGAAAAATGGAAATCCTCCTCCTGCTGTCGCAAGTTTCAGCGTGTGAGCTGAAACTTGCGGGACTCTAAATCGAAAGCATTTGCTTAAAAAAACTCAAACTTATGCCGATCGTTTCAGCATTTAGATTTGCATTAGGTCCTTATTAATCAAATCTCTCTGCAATCAGATTTTCCAGTAATATGGACTCTTGAAGAGTCATTAGTTGAATTGTTGGGAAGGGATTCTGAAACTCAAGAAAGCGTGCGCAGATGATTTTCACCCCCATACGTCACATACAGCTTTTGACTGTTTTTGACTAAATAAATAAATTTCATGGATTGGCAAGCTGTCTCGGTCAAAAGTGTGTGTTATATTCTTTAATTTTAATGCATTATTTACTCAAAATTTCTAGTTCATGATTTTTTTATAAAAGAATATAAAAGACTTCCTTTGTCCGTTTATATGTACTCAACGCCGTTCTAGTCATATAAAAATTACCTACTTAGTTTACCCTACTTCTAGTGCACAAAGTCGACATGCAAATTTTTCTGCCTTCAGATATATGTAATGTTGAGGATTTGTGAGCCAAAGCAAATGAAAACACATTCTATTTAATTGGTTCATTCCCGAGAAAGTTGTTGTTCTCAGATTGTTCCCTTACAGCAAGTAAAAACGATACTGTTTGAAATGCCGAAGTTAATCTATCAATATAACGGTGGGGCAACCAGGATTTTCCTAAGGCGGGACTCTAGGTGTAGTGTCCAATCAAAAAATTACACATTATGTTGAAATCAAAACCTGCTTTTGTTACATTATTTATAATTGTGTAAATCGTATGCAAGTGAGATACAAATTTCTTTTCGTTTTTGTAAAAAGTTATTAGAAAAAAACTATAACTGTGCCCTCCCATGATTACCTGCGTGCGCCACTGGTTATTAGTCCAATTTTCAATGTGGCCTAGATAGTTAATATCCGCTCAACCTACTCAGACACAGCAAGAGCCATTGGTCTTTGCCTTTTCACAAGCGTTGAGCTGTCATCTTATCGACCTGCACGTCTACGAACACTCACGTCGCGCGGCAGTGCACCGGCTCCCGACGTGTGCACCTTGGGTTTGGTAAAAGAGTCGCGTCATGAAAACCAGCACCTCTTCCCACTCACGCTCAGGAATTTATGGGTCCTACTTCCCAATTGCCCGCCAATTGACCTACCCACTTACCCACCCGGTCCCCCCTTTCCTTCTTCCCACCCCCCTTATCTCTCGTTTGCCCTCTCCCCTCCATTTCGCCTGCACTCTCCCCTCCCTTTCCCCCGCCATCTTCCCTTTCTCTCGCCCACCTTTTCCCGCCCTCTCGCTCGCTTTTTTCCCTCCCTTTCGCGTGCTGTCTCCCCTCGCTCTCAACCGCCTTCCCCCTCCTCGCGGCCACCCTCTCCTCTCGCTCGCCCACCCTCTCCCCTCCCTTTCGCTCGCCTTTTTCCCTTCTCGCCCGCTCTCTTTCCTCCCGCCCGTGCGCTCCTCTCTCCTTGTCGTTTGCCCACTCCTACTCTCGCCTGTTTTGTAATTCTTCTTCTTGCAGCCGACTGTGCTTACCCCCTTCTCGTTCGTTCGTCCGTCCTTCCGTCCGCTCTCCCACTCACTCGCCCGACCTACAGGGCTCACGCACGCGCACCTCCCCCGCAACAAGAGCCGTCCATTCGCTTGAGATTTATGGGCTGCGGCCCCTGCTGGCCCCTGACGCACCTCCGCTTTCCTTTCTGCTCGACGGCCGCACAGCGGTAACTGAGCTGTCAATCGTGCGATTGGATTGGAGGGTAGGCGCTTGGCTTGGTGGACTCGTCGAGAACAGTGGATGCCCTCGGTAGTCACAAATTGGGCTTCACTTGCTAATGTGTTCGGTTAGTTGATTAGATCATCTGAAAAACTGCATTATAGAAATCCTGTACCTTAAATATGGGATCCCGAGGAAGGCAGATTTTGGCCACAAGCCACATGTGGGATGAATTCTGTCCCTGTATTCTAACGACCTGCTGTTCTGGTCGGTTGGTTTCTGTGGTTTCACCGATTAGTATCAGACGTATGTCGGAACAGTACTCTAACAATAGGGCCACCGTTATGTTTCCTTCCTCATCCTTTTTCCCCTTACATATAGACACTTACACGTACGTGCATTACTCTGCCCTTCCTCGACTGACTCCGTAAGGCGCTGGACGAGAAGATTTTCGTTCAGCGACTTCAATTGATAGACATTGATATTCAAGAATAAGCAACGAAGCTAAGACTATTGAGTGCGGGGATGCCGAAATACTCATGTCAACACTGTTATTTGCTAGCAAAATAATAATATTTTCCTGAGAATTAGAACGTTTGAACATTAATTAGTTAGTAGTACTGCATTACCTTGACAGTACTACTAACTCGATTGAACATTAAGTACTTTCTTCAAAAATAACTCGTGATACCTCTTGGTGTATGTCACGATGCAACAAGACGTCTGTTATGTGTTGCACGATGCTTGCGACGAATGTTCCGGAGAGCGTAGTTCATTACATTAAAAGAAAGCTAGTTTCTAATAGATTATTTAAAACACTGCCTTGTAAGGGTTTGAAAAACGTTCGTACGTAGTACCCAATTCAAGACAAAACTATTTTGCCAAGATTTTAGACATGGATATACCCATCCTACGTTTATGAGAAACCATAAATAAAATGGTTGTCTGTAGACGATTACAACAAAAATACGGACGATTTCCCGACATGTGATATCTGAACTTTCTAAATCCCCTCCCCCCACTATTGTATAAAAAGGAATCCCTCGTTTCGTGTGTGACTGCGCGTGATTTGCAGTCAGCGGTGTTGTATTTCACTTCTGATGTCTATGTCGTGCGATTAAAAAGAATTACAATGACTAAACATTATTACACTTCATAGCTTCGAACAAGTCCAATTTGATAGCATCATCTGTTAGTGCTTTCACGGTAGGGAACATTTTTCCATACGAAATCTACGAAAGTAGAACGGAAGATTATTCTGAGAAATATAAATATAAAATTGTAAGTGAAATAGCATAATGCACAGAACATGAGTTGGCGCTACAAATTTTTTCGTGGAATATTAGACCGAATGTATGAACGGGTCCTATTATTTGCTATTAAAGTCTATTAATACTGTTCTTAAAAGTTAAGAAAATTTTATTAACACGATGGTTATCATTTATGGAAAAATAGCTTCTAAGTTGCAAAAACGTTGGATCACCTCAATTACAATAATACACTCAATCACAGTACAGTCTCCAAAATAGATTGATAAAATACTAGATTAAAAGATGCAATGTATTAATGAATGCTTGGACGTATTGTTTGCTTCAGCATTCACAAACCACGCCATTCACAGTGAAACATACATGAATACATATGTCTGTAGTTTCAACCAATGGCGTCCTCTAAACTTTGAAATTGTTTCATCGTGATTCGTCAGAAAAATGTCAGGAATATCAATATCATTTTACAAAGATCGTGGACGGTGTGACTGAAGTGTTCCAACGCTAGCGCAGCAATTGACATTTTCCCTCTGATGTCCCGGTCCTTTTCCACCCTAGAACTCTGATTCTCGCCGCCACCACCACCGCCACCGCCACCGTCACCACACGCCGCCCGTGGGCCGACTCCCGGCGCTATCAGCGGAAGAGGCGATACCGCAATCGGTGGCGGCGGAGGCGGAGCGGTAGGGGTGGGGCCGCAGCGTGGATCGGGCCGGGCGGAGCGGGGTGGGGCGGGGTGGGGCGGGGTGGGGCGAGGAGGGCCGTGGCGGCGCCGGAGGTAGCGATTGCCGGGCGCGCCACAGGAAACCCCATATGCTGTGTTTGTTCGCACCGGCGCAGAGCCCAGAGTGGCGTGGGCGTTCGTGTGCGGGACGACCGGCGGGCTCGTCTATCTGTTAATCTGGGCGCCGTACGCTGGGGCATTTGGCCCGAAAAGCTGGCCCAAACTTGGGATGCTATATCGATGTTGACGTTTTCAAAATATCGATGTTTTTGTAATGTAATCAATGGATCTAATATCGATTTTTTAAACCGAGGCTTTAATATCGATGTTTTGTTTGATGTTTTTACGTGTATGATTTATTTTCGAATGAAAAACGTTCCCTCATAATGAAAACCTGTAATAATTTTCAGATATCTATAAACTGAATATCCACGCCAACAGTCACATGATAAAAGTTTTGTTAAATGTTCTGATCATTTTTGAGTGTCGTTTGTCAGGTAAATGTTAATTTAAAGTAAAAAACGTCATCGTCGAATTTCCTCCTCCCGCGTTAACAGTAAAGGCAGCCGGCCGCAGGAATTCTCTTCCAGACAGACTGGCAAAGCTGGCTCAGGGCATCAACTGATGTCACTGCTGTGCCTCTAGCCAGGAGATCCTAGGATTAGAGAGTCCCGACAGTAGCAAGATTTTCGACACTGGCTTGTCAGCTAGGTCGCGTTCAGCCGCTGTCTGGAGGAGAGTTCTGGCGGTCGGCTACTCTGATCGGTACTTTTCTACTATGGTTTCTCCGATCAACGCCAGGCGAATGCCGGGAAGGTAGTCTAACAAACCTCTAACACGGAAGTACGGAGAAGTACTCTAACTCGGACCGCGCGCGATCTTTCCTTCCTCTTCCATGTCCTACTCTCACCCCTTACATACACACACGTAAGTCACACGCACTATATTACCACGCGTGTCGGAAGACCAGTCGGGAGCTTAGCGCTTGTCCCGGCTGGGGCGCTGCCTCGCTGGTAGGAGATACCCAGTTGGAGGAAATCCCCGCAAGTCGACGTAGGTCGGCGTCGGATCTCGCCTGCGAGCGGGGCGAGATCACTGCCACCTCCCGCGAAAGAAACACGCTCTACCCGAACTATGAGACTAATGACCTCAGCAGTTGATGCGTCTGGAATCACTAATCAAGTAATCAATCCTCCAGACTGCGGCAGAATTCGACCTAGCCATGTAGATAGAATCGAAAATACTGCCACCGTCGGGGCGCGAATCCTATCATCTCCCGGTCAGAGGCGTTGCACTAACAACAATTGATGCCCTGAGCCACCTAAACTCATGTCACGTGATTAGACGTAATACAATTAGCTGTTTTCATATTTTTACAATATTAATGACTTCGAAAGGAATGCTCATGTACAATGCACAAACGATAGTGATTTCTTTTGCTGCGTTATCGAAAAACTAGAATACGAGAATTTCGCGTGCTATGTATACGTGAGGAGAATTCTCCAATCGGATTAACCATGAATAACCATGTTGTGGATATCCGAGGGGTTTTGGAAGCTCTCGCTACGTGATGGACTTGAACGAAAAGTAAAAGAAGCAAGCAATATATTTCAGGACTAATCATATAAAAAATACTGCAGATGAATGCACGTGTTAATAAAAATGTTTAATTTCGTTCCTTTGCACACTAAACTGGAGAAATCGAAGCCAAAATTCTTCATCTGAGAAATATATTTTGATGATGTGATGGCACTGACGTAGGAAAGGTCTCTAGTATTTCACGCTGTATTTCTATCCATGCGTCACATACAGTTCTCACTGATTTTTCGCTATAAGCATATGAATAAAATAAATAAATATCTTTTGGAAATTCCCGCAAAATTTGTCTTATGTAGCTTACCTTTTGCGCGCTGTCCGATGAATACGAGATCTGGACCGTGCCGCATAACCTCCCTCCTCGGAATGAAAGGTGGGCTGTTGCTCCTGTCACTGCCAAACTGCGCGGAAGCGACGCGACGAGTGAAGGACTTCCCGATTCGGGACTTGCGGACCAAGTGGCGGCGCGAACGAAGACGACCGCGTCGCATGGCACCGTACGAAGCACTGACGAACGTCAGGGCCAGCTCAAACTGGGCTTGTATAAAACACGCTGTTTTTCTGCTGACAATCGAGGGTCTTACTCATCGGTCGATATCAACCATAACTGTATATGTTGTTATTTAATTTCCTTGTTTTCGGTGACGAGAGCATTGAAAAGGTTTTGAATGAACTTGAATCATCTGAGAATCTAACTGAATCATCGGAAATTGGAAAGCATATTTTATATTTGGGTCGAATCTGTAATTTAAGTCGTATCCGCTCCATTCGCCAATTAACTGCAATCTAATATCTTCAACGATAAGCAATTACTCAGCATTGACTAAGATTTGTAACAGAATGCCATTATAAAGAAAGATCGTTTTCAACTAAAAATGACGTAGTAATAGTGCGCATCAGCATTATTTTTCTTTTTGTCGGAAACGCGGAATGTAACATGAAACTCTTTTGTTCGATGTTGGGGTCTGAATTATACAGACTCCAATTAATTACAAAAATCATTACGTAGAATGATCGAGGTGCCCATTGTCTCACACAACCCAATAACGTAATTGTATTTATTGTAGGACTGACCTTAATGTAATCACAGTCTTTACGTCACCTTGCAGGAAGCCTAGCTGTAAATTTCGGTCTCCTACCAATCCACTTTTCTAAATGAAACGGTTCAATGTCTTCAACGTGCAGAAACAGCACGATTTTTTAAAATTGTTATAACGATAAAAGAAAAATTTCCTTGACATTTCTGAGGGTACGCAGGAGGTACGGATTTACTTTCTCCTGTTTCCTGGGCAGATTCTCACAGTGGTGAATTACCTTTGCTGTCCTCTGAATTACCTTTGTTGTCCTGATGGATGATACGATGATCACGGAAAGTGAATAGTCATGATACTCGAATGATAACGAATGGAATAATATTTATACGTTGTACCAAACTTCTTTCTGCTTAACGTTCGAGAGACACGTGATGACGCCTGTCACGTGATGATTTTCCGAGTGACACGTAATAGTAGCAGCTTTACCAGTGGCGTAATATAACCTTGTTGCCGCGAACTCGGAATGAATAAATGAATGGAATAGAAAATCACACGAACTGAATTCTTGTCTCGAATTTATGACGCCAAATATCAAAATTTATCTTTATTAAATGTATCCAGACAATAAAGGTATTGGAGTGAAAAATATCGAAAGCAAAGAATTGAAATCTAATGTACGCTTTAGATTGTCCGCGAAAGATCAAGCAGCACGCACGTGACAAGGGCAGTAAACCTCTGCAGAGGCACAACCGAGCACAACGGATGCAACAACGTGTAGTTAGGATATGTGGTGATATGAAAACTACATTGTGGAAACGTACATGCCTTGTACTGTATTCGAACCGGCAGCCATCGGTTCCACGAACTTGAACGCTGCTCCGAGCCCCTAATTTTCCCGTTATCTTGTTAGAAATTTTCACGGTGCACATTCTATAGAGGATTGAAATAAATAACTAGATCGAATACGCCGATTTTGTCTGAGAACACGTAAAAGGTCGTTTAAGCCGTTTTCTTTCCGTAAACGCGGACATATCACGTTCACTGTAGACGGATAGTGTACCTCTTTCTGTTACAAGATACCATGTAAAGAACCGCTGACTTCCACAGTGAACATCCAAATGCGGTCCCAGTTCTACTCCCTGTAGTTTTCCTATAATTTCGTGATGTGAAATTGGGTGACCGTAATCTTTCGCACTTGCACATTATGAAACGCATCCCTTCGTACGCCATTTTAATTACATGAGTAAATACTGTGCATTGAATTTTATATATTTAACGATAGAAATTATGCTTTTTGTTTTAATTTGTGTTGAATTAAGCAGATACTAATATTATCCGCATGTTACATAAAATGAAACACACTGAAATCAGTTACATGACAATATACTTTATGGAATACAGTATAGTCAATCGGATTGAATTGGGGTCCTTTATTATTTTTAGGCGACATATAATGGTGTGTACGTCATTTTGTCTTAAGACTTAAATGTCTCCTAACCGTATGATTTTGGATTAGTTGCTCTAGGAAATTATTTTTGAATTGCATTCGAAGAGCGTGTAAGAATGCTACAGAAAAGAACACACAACTTCCGACGTATATAAAAACTGTTGTTTACAACTGGTGAACTCATAAAAATTCATGTCACGTTGCAATACCTTGGAATTCCTTACATAAAAACTATCTATGCTAAGCACATAATTTGTTAAGGTAAGCAGTTGATTTTGTGCAAATTATGGAACGCCATTGAGACCAAACCCCGTAAATATGCCATGATAGGCAGTTATCTTCCAGCAAATTTAAAACAAAATCTATAATTTTTAGATAGGTTATGCACATTGCTAGATATGTTATAGCAGATGCACATTTAATCTGCAACACATGGTACCATTGTGCCTAACTCAGTCACGGTACATTCTAGGCTTTAAAACCCTGTTTTTGTGTTCCTTAAGGGCCACATTAGGTTGTAATCTTCAAAATGAAATCATTGTCCCATGGTTATCTGGTACTATAACATTTTTGGAGGTTTTGATCTTCTGGAAACCACATCGCCACTCCCTATCACGAGTGATCAGAAATACGCATAATCTCGAACATCAATTAAAATTAATTTTTTTATTTGATATTGTATACAATTTTAATCGCCGGGGTCCAAGTCTTTGTGTTTGTTCATAAACGTTTCGCTATATTATGATATTCGTATAATAATTACCCACGGACAGTTTTGGGCCTGGCCGTTCGAATTTGTGTCCAAGTATGAAAATATTTTCAATTTTAAATCGCAGATTTACAATGTGCGGAATGTTCGCTGAGGCTCATCGAGGAACATTTTCCATGGCATAAGTGAGGCGGCTGTGGAAATTCAAAACGTCGTACGTGGTCTCCATATTAGGGAACGCACGTAATGTGCTAACAGCTGTCAGCGAAATGAAATGCCTTCGCATTTGTACGCCCCTCACTGCTACATTTTCACGCGAACGGCGACAAGCAGCCAGAGGAAGCATAAAATGTTTGATCGATTATTTCATTTCTTGGCGCGTCAACTGCTATATTTATTAGTCCCGTAAACATAGTGCATTTTTTAACACGAGAGGTGGCGATGTTCATCCCTAGCTGGATGGTGAGATTCGGCGTCAATCTGCCTGTCCGCTTTCGGGGATTCCCTCGACCAGATATTTCCCAGCAGCGGTATACCGCCCCAGCCGGGACGAGCTCGAATTTCCCGACTGGTTTGTCGACATGTATGATAGTGTACTGATTGTAAATGTCTATGTGTATAAGTAAGGGATGAGGTTAGGAAAAGGAAAAGGAAGGGAAGATCGCGCTCGGTTCGCTGCCCGTTTAGTAGGGTACTGCTCCGACATTCGCCTGGTATTGTTTGGAGAAAGCACGAAAAGCTACCGATTTAGCAGCCGGCCGCAAGAATTCTCCTACAGACAGTGACTGATGCGATCTAGCTACTTATTTAGTGTCAAAAATCCTGCCACCGTCGGGATTCGACCTCAAGGACCTCCCCGTCAGAGGTACTGCATTGGGAAGCAGAAAAGACGGGGCGTGTATTGGCGAGAGGGGGAAGGGTGGGGAAACGGACCTCCGCGGTGTGATGCTCGCAACAGTCGCCACAGAAAGGTGCGTTGCGAAAAGTCGAGAACTGTGGAAAAGAGGACGATGCTGATGCATCCACACACAAGAAATGGGTCATTCGATATCTCGAAATGCCTTTACGCGGCTCATACTCGGTGTTGCAAAGTGGGCTATTAGATCAATTGTGACTGCGAATCACATATTTTGTGGCATTAAATGCTCTTGATGGGGGACCCCGTTAGCTAGCCGGCAAAGACCGACAATCGACCCAACATGTCAAATGCATACCTAAATTCTCCTGTGTAATTTTAACTTGGTTTTGTGACCATGAACGTAGATCCTCTTTATAAAGAAATCGCAATGTCTGAAGGGAAATACAAGTTCTTGCATTGCATTTAAAGCGCTATTTGTTTATCGTGAAAAAACACTTAAAACTCTATATCGTATGTCTGGAAAGAACAATCTGTGAACGTTTTTATTAAGCTCCGGAATAGCTTACCCCTCTCTTACTAGTACACTCAGTTGCTTAAAGTAGCCAAGACTCCGAAAGGTCTTGGATATCTTCGAAAGGAAACGGAACACACAGAGAAATGCGTGTCAGGTAATGCGGAAAATCGAGAGGGGGAATTCCACATACGTAAAAGCTTCTGGCGTACCTTTTCTTGTCATAGAAAATGTTACAGAACAGTGCTTTTCCATCCAGGAGGAAAAAGAAATGAAGTTAAATTTACATTATTTTCAATTCTTTTATTTTAATATCCTATAACGTATGGGAACCAGCAATACGCAGGTAGCAATGATATGGGAGGACGCGGATTATTTGTTTGTGAAATACGATTCTCTGTAATGAGATGTCAGCGATGCATTTTTTTCTTGGGATATTCCAGTGATCAATTAATATTTATGTATCTATTTAACTAATAAATGCTAAAATTCTGCTCATCACGTCAACAGTATATTCTGTTTTCAGTATTATCGTATTCCAGGAAAAAGGACAATTATCTACCTTAATAGGAAGTTACTGTACTGCAATTTACGATTTGTGCTAATGAGATCAAGTACATTTGTTACCCTGACCTCACATTCGTAAACAGTTATCTAGTCACTGACTCGCCATCCGCGTGCTTTACCTTGGTAGAACAAGTAAACGTCATAAACGATCTTGCCGCAAACGGGGTTATTATTCATGGGACATAAACACTCACTTCCTGTCGGTTTTATGTACACTAATTGTTCCGTAAGCCTGAGGCTAGACAATCTGTATCGTAACTAATATATAACGAGACCATGACGCTGGCTGCCAGGGATTTTTTTTCTCGTTATTTATGTCACTTGCTGTGTCGATTAAAAGGACAAAATGGCGGAAATTGACGACTATCTAGAAGTTCGTAGAAAGGAGGCATGGATTTATTCTCGAAAGTCTGTAAAGAGCTAGAAATAGAATTTATGAGTTATTCATTTCTAAGCTTACATCTTCGAACATTTACATTTCAAACTACTTTGCCTTCACATACTCAAGTATTTGCGAGACCATTTATACTTCTAACTGGCCAATCGACAGTTGAATGACCACCCACAAAGCGTCAGCTATATTGTGTTTCAATATTGAATTTTTGTTTAATGCAATGATGTTTTTTGCAAGTGTGTTTGTGATTTTATAAAAAATTAAAAATCGTTCTGAGCGCTGGTGATGCTCAGATTGAGGCGGGGCGGAGCGAGTATGTAAATAACATTATTTCCATTTTACAGTACAGATAGAATTCTATCATTTCCCTGTGTGATGGATGATAATTCCAGTTATTTCTGTCTAATAATAATTCCTGCTGGGCGGTATTGGGGCCTCGACCTTGTCTTGTTTCCATATATGAAAGTACTGACCAGGAATTGAAATCTGCTCGGGTGTCTAGATTTCCGGTGATACGTCGTTAGTGCTAGGACAAGCGCAGTGAGAAGATAGGTCCAAGGGAGTCCAAGTACCCGATCATAACAGCCCGAATATCCCCCAGATGGGCTCGTGGCTTCATCGTGCCGATGCTCAACTCATATCCCGGGACATCGTGAAGGGCACCTTGGCTCCTATAAAGTTGGTAGCTCGGAGCTGGCGCGGCCGACCTCCCCAGGCTAATTGGGGAGACGTTCGAGATCGAGCGTTGCTTTCCGGCGTATCCGAATACCAGCCTGACGGTGCGTTAATGCAACCCGAAGGGTATTGGTTTAGATCCGAATGGCTAGGGGCACGCTCTGGGGCGAGAAAAATCCCAATGTTATAAAATTAGTGTGTACGGAGGAGCTTCACGCCCGTGGGCACCGGCTACCTATATACACACGTCGTTGTCTAAAAGCCTATTGTGACAAATGTAGGACCCAGCAAACTGGGTTCTTTCAGCTACCTCACTCAACCATATTTACTTTCTCGGGTTCCTTCGTAAAAAGAGAAGTATTGTAATGGTGCGATCGAAAACGACGATTTTTTTAATAGAAAAACTGAGCTCTGGTACGAAAAATGCCTCTACATTGTATTCCGATATTACTTTCTCTAACATGATTTGTTGTCATAATCCATGTTTTTTTTGGGGGGGGAGGTTCTTGATACCGAAAAATTGATACGGGAAAAGGCCTGTATGTCCTCTCGTTCGTCGATTTATGGTCAAAGCTAGCGCCAAAACCATTCACCCGATTTTATCCCAAATTCACATTCCTCGATTAATTTAAGTGAACTGGAGGTTCTCGTGAGTTTAAAACGAATATTTTGATTTTTGGAGGTATTTTACATGATAAAAATTTTCTTAAAAATTGGCTCCAAATACTTTGATTAAACTTTGCCCTGAGATAGCATAGATTATTAAAATAATGGCGCATGTCTAATTTTTTATGAGATCCCTCATTTGTCAAAAATTGCAAAAGTTCCTAATTTTTTGGCGTCTTCCTTCAGTAACACGATTCAAGATAGGTTTGTTTCAAATGAAATGTTTTGAAAAAATGAGATGTTTAAGAAAGGTCAAGTCATGTAAAAAAAACTATTAGTTTCCCGTAATTCCTGCTTTAATATTCTGCAATTTACAGGATTTTTTCTGAAAAACATACTCAGTTTTTTTTCTGTATTTTTCCCCCAATGATAGAACAATAAGGGACCCTAATAAGAATGGCGCAGGTCTCGTATTCGTTGATCACTGAATATTCGAAAATAGCAAAACTTAGAAATAATTTGATATAGGCTATGATTTATTGTGATGCATGCTATTATTACTAAACAAGTGTAAAATAAATTGTTCTTAGTGAATAAGGAAAATCACTTCATGTTACAGCCCTAATGAACGCTGAATAAAATCCGAAACGTTGACACATTAAATCACGTTTCTTATTGTGATCTTAACTCAAGAAATTTCCTCGCTTAGAACAAAATGCGAGAAAGTATGTGCTGCAGTATCGCCACTAGTTCTAAGAGCGCTTTTCTGTGTTTTCGCAGCAACGAAGCCCACGACCCGCAGCAGCCATGGAAGCAGCAACGGAGGTGACCGCGGGCGCGTCGCCGACGGAGCGCCCGTCCGCAGAGGAGTCTGCGGCGGGGGCGGGGGCGGCGGCCGGGCGCGTGCCGTCGCTCACGCTGGCGGACACGGCGTCGGAGGACGAGGACGAGTGCGGCGCGCGGGGGCGGGGACGGGGGCGGGCGCCGCCGGCGCTGGTGGCGGCCGCGCCCGTGACGGACGTGGGCGCCGGGGACGCGCTGGTGGCCGCGACGCCGCCCGCGCTGGCGCCGGCGCGCGCCCCGCTCTACCCGCGCCCGCACCCGCACCCGCATCCCCCGCCGCTGCACACTCGGCCCCGCGCCGCCAAGCCCCTCGTGCGCGACCTCAACGCGCACCTCGTGTGCGTGCTGTGCGGCGGCTACTACGTCGACGCCACCACCATCGTCGAGTGCCTGCATTCGTGTGAGTACTCCAAATGGTTTTTATTTGCTCCTATACCAGTGGTTCTCAAACCGTGGGGCGCGACCCCCAGGCGGGGGGGCGAAGGTCTTGAAAGGGGAGCCGCGTATTTTCCTAAAAACGTAAAATCGTCTGCACTTTCATGAAGAAATTAGAGCTGTGACGGAATCGGATGGAAAAGACTCCCTAGATATGTTTCCTACTCTATTGTCACTGTTACAGCAAACCGATAATCCGGTACTTCCAATGGAGATATAATGCTGACTTCATCATCTTACAGTACTAAAAGGTCTGCTATTTCTACGAAGATTTTGAGAAATTTAACGGGATTAGAAACCTATTCGAAAATGCTCCTGGACCCTCATCATCTTTAGATATGAAAGAGCAAGAACAACTCATCGATCTCACTTGTGATACGTCATTGAAGAGTAAATTTAATGAAATGCCTTTCTTTGAATTCTGAGTACATATTAGCAAGGAATACCCAAATCCGAGCCAAATTGCAATAAAGACCTTGATTCCTTTTTCCAACAACTTACTCGTGCGAGACAGGTTTCTCAGCTTTGGTAGCTATGAAGTTTAAGCACCGTTTAAAACTAAATGTAAATAAAGAACTTCGAGTGGCCATTTCTATTCTAACGCCCCCGTCTTGATAAGCTTTCTTGTCAAAAGCAAGCTCATCCATTGCACTAAATTTTGTAATATAATTTCTTAATTTTCTTGAAATTTTTGATAGCTGCTTAGTGAACAATGTACAAAATACATTTTGAATGAATTTACAAAATACATTTTGAATGAATTTTGAATGAAATGTGAAGAATAATTTTCATGCATTTTTAAAACTATAATATAATGCATTTTTTTGGATCATGCAAAATTCTGTTTATCTGAATTTGGTAACAGAATAATGTAACAAATATTTTAAAAGAAAAATTGCTTCTATATTAAATAGAAGAAATAGGCTGGGGCAGTAATGATATACTCCCTCATCGGGAAGAGGGGCGGAGGGAAAAAGTTTGAGAACCACTGTCCTATACTATTATGGAGGAGTTACTCTCAGAAGCGATCAATTTGACAGGTCAGGGAAAAAATAATGTCATGTGGAGCGATAATATTGCAAGAGATGGTGATGAAAATCATTTACTAAAGAGATAGCTGAACGAACGCTTGAAGAATTGAGTGATGGACATAACCCGCAGTTGTATTGTGAGCAGTAGCCAGACAGTAGTTGTGAAAACGGTCCCTTATAAAAATCTCTCTCTATACACAGAAAGAAGAAGTTATTTAATGCTGCAGGAAATAATGTCGATGTTATCGACAGAAAATCACGTTATCTCGATATCGAAAAAGTGGTATTTTTTCTAAAAACGCTCATCTGTGTATGAACAATAATAGCGACTAAACCGTACACAGAATTCTCATAACAATCAATATTCCTGTCAATCGCTCTAAGTGATATCACGGCCCCTTGGATAAGTTTTGGGGGTACATTATATAAGTTCCGTAGCAAATTTTCGAAATTTCTCAAAACTGGCACAATTTTTTTCTTCTAGAATTGACCAAAGTTTGCCCGAATAAAGCTTAATAATACAGTATAGGTTCGTTTTTCATTAAAACCTCTGAAATTTCAATAATTGCAAAACTTATTGTTTTTGATATCGGGAGAGTGCGTAGCCAGCCGTGTGCCAATCGTGCATAGCCAGCCGGGTAGTCTAGTGAAGGGATGCTCAAGGGGACCCAGCGCTTATCTCCGGGGCACCAGTATCTCCTACTTTTTTAGTCCGCCCGATGGAAGAGCGCGAGAAGAGGTCCTAGAGCGCGATCGGCTCTAGTCTAAAGAAAGGCGAGTGGCACGTGGGTAATTACAGCGAGTCGCCAAGGCCAATCTGGCTCTAATTCTTGCCTATGAGCATCCCTGCTCTAGTGGATAAAAGGGTTGTTCGCGGAGCTTACGGGCGTAAATTTAAATTCCAGCCCGTGCATATTTTTTTTTCGGATTCTATACTCTTCTGCTCTTATAATATTACGTGGCCTTTACAAATTATACGAGAAAATATGCGCTATTGTGGCACGAGTTCTTCTTATACGGAAGGCTTACATTAAAACTCTTATTAAGAAAATTGCAATTGAATATATTCCAGGAATATGATAATTTTAATTAACAAACATAGTGGTACACAAAATTAACACTATTTATTCACTTTTATTCTTATTAAAATATATGTGGATTGTACATCAGTTTTGAAACCGACTAAATCCAACCCCTTAATTTTAGAACCGACTAAAACACGACCTGTAATTGTAAAATATGTTGCTTTCACAATATATATCTCATACAAGAAGGATTTTGGCATGAAAATGCATGTAGAAGTATGCGTTCCACCTACATACTCCAAATAGTTCTCTGTAAAACACGAAGACCGAAGTTCTGAGTCTCGTCTACTCGGAAATGCCTAGCGAAGCGTCAACCCTAGGTAAACTCGTATATGTTTACGTTAGGTTATGTGGTATCGTGTACATAAATATAAATTTACTGCCAACGCTGCGGAACTCTCAACTACACAGCTTCTCTCTCACTAACCATAGATCGAGGATATCCTGTTTATTAAATACCTCCTGTTCTCCTTCACCGCAATCTACATCACCCACCCTACCCACCGTGTGTTGGCTAATGTCAACTTCATCGGACTAAAAGTTACTTCCACACAGTTCCTACTTCTGACTTTATCCACTTATTGTGGATAATGTGATTAACGGGCTAATTCGGAAATTAGATTCGGTCTGAAGCCCTAACATACACATTCTACCAGCTTTCAATTAAGTGAGGGGTTTTGATAGCTTTCCTACCGGCCATATATTTCCAAGCCATTAAAATTCTTCAGTTCCCCAATTTTCAGGAAAAAGCAAAGGCATTAAATACAGAGAACCTGCAAGAGAACCACCTAGTGTGTTAGTCTGAGATAATGTTTTATTATTCATTTCTATTAATTTTCGCAGAATTATCGCATTATCGACACAAAATCTTTTGTTACCAGGCCCTGATAACCAAAAAATAACGCTAGCCTCTGCCGATAGCCGAACTTCTCAACCGAGCTGCGTGTCACGGAAGTGCAGCTGGAGACAGCACAGGGCCCTGCCCGTGTGGGAATCTACTGGGACCGTGGATACTAATGGCGCTGAGCCCCTGGCCCAAAGCTTGATTCGACATGACATATGACTGGCAATATTGAAGGAAAATTACTCTTATGTTCAGTGCCAAAATGGCATCCAACGTTGTTACGCACGTAACAATTTTAAAGAACTAGCGTACCTGTGCGAGAACTCTCGCATGTTAAACTCCACCCTCTTCCCAATTTTTCCATTTCCATGTGAAGCCTGTAGTATATCTTTTTTTTTTCAAGACCTTATCCTCCGTCACTTGTTCTATATGTCTCCTTGTAATTGATAACAATAAAATACACCCTTGTCAATAAAAACTATCCTTATTTAATATTATTACCGAGCAGAGAGGTACACCCGTGTGATTCAGTTGCGTAGAATATCAAGTAATTAGTTTAATGTCACATACAGTTGCAGATTCTACAGGCTCTGAACTGGTGGGGTAGAAGAATCGAGAAGCGTCGAACCAGCAAAAATAAAATAGAATGTTCAGAAAGATCTCTTCCTGTATATTACGGCGTGAGAAACGTTTCTTGGAAGCCTTTTGCCTCAAAAGTTTTGCTTTTAAGGCCCTATAATGCTTTATTTAGGAGTTATTTAAAGATGTAGATTCAAAATTCGGCCGAGTGGTGCGTTTACATTTACACGAATATTTAAATGCGTTTTTTAAACAAATCGTTCATATTTTTAAAGTCAAAGTGCAATTCGTCTCGTCTCCGTGAAATTTATTTAGAGACCTTATTTACAAAGATTGGTTGCGTGCAAGAGCCGTAAAAGGTATGTATACTACTGAAATAATATAGGAGACGATGTGGATAAATATTTTTTCTATATGTGGTAAATTACTTCCTCAAACATGTTGTGACGTCAGAATTCACGTTTTGTAGGTCCTTGATAACGACAACGGTTTGCAGCAAAACGTATGTGTGTGTGTGTGCGTGTGTTTGTCTGCGTCTGTCTGTCCGCCTATCTGTCCATCTGTGGTAAACAGTAGTCCCTAAATCGTTCAGTCGATTTTCTTCTAAATTTTATTCCCCGATCCATCTGGCTGAACTCAAGGTCTTGCAAATTTAAAATGGATATTTAGATTTTTTGGGGTACTTTATATGATACACTAACTTTTTAAAAATTTTCCCGAAAATGCCTCCATATATTTTTAATTTTGTTCGGATAGAGCAATGGACGCTTAAAAATGGCGTAGAGCTCTTTTTCGTTGTAATTATTTTTTTAAAATTTAAAGCAGTTTATGACAACTGTGTTCTAAAACCGCCTCCAAATTTTGTCTTTATTTTTGTTCTCGAATAGAGCAAAATTCGCTTATAAAAATTGCCCAGGTTCCATTTTCGGTGAACTTTCTGAATTTTCGAAAAATGTAAAAGTTACTTATAATGCGGGAAAGTATGTGCTGTTGTAGATTCATTGGTTGTACTAGAAAAGGAAACTCGTGCATTTCAGTATAAAGATCATTGTGTACTTTATTACACTACTTGCGTATTCGAATTAAAAATTTTCATTCACCTGTTGGCAATAACAGATTCGGGCGTATAATATGTTACTAAACCCCTTAACACCTACTTTATGGTGTAAGAAGAGTAATAAAAAGAACAAAATTGCCGATTTTTAAAGAGCTATCGCAAATCTATGCAGATATTCATATTTTAACATTTTAAGTACGGCAGTTATGTGAACATCCGTATTTATCAAACATGACAATTGAATTTTTTTTCAACAAAATTATAAAAGATCGCTAATTACTTGGTCTTCAAACCAAATACTATTATTACACACAAAACAAAACAAAAATAATTTGCATTTTTGCGTGTAAAATTATTGGTATTAATGGAAATAAAAATGGCGGAAAATGTAATTTGTAGGGTTTCAAACAATGCTTCATATTAAAATCATTTTTCTCAAGTGTCATTATTCTGTATTTTTTAAGTACAGTCGAAGATACGGATTCTTTACGAAGAAGGGTTATTTCTCATGTTTTATAGATTATTTCTAATATTCGATGGTACGATCTTAAATTCAATAAATTCATGTTTTGACTATCACAACTTAATAGTAATCAATTTGAACGCGTGCGCACTTCTGAAAATTCGAAAGAAAACGACTTATTACTCTACCTAACAATTTATCATGTCTCATTCCCTCACTCTTTTGATTTTATTATATTTCAATACAACGTATCAACTTGTCCAGATTTTCTTCTGTGACTGGTGTCCACAACCTTCATACTTCGAAGTTAAAGAGAAATACTTCTAATGTGAACAGTATGCAAGGATCAAGCAACATGCGGTGCGACAATTTGCCGGACATTAATTAGAAACTTATTTTGATTTTAATTTTTTATTCATTCAATACAATTACCAGCTCAAAACTCAAAATAATGAAGGTCTTATATGGAAGATAAGACATTTCGTAGGTTGACGATGATCTGAAAAACCGGAGATGTCAGGAAATTTGTTTTTTAGCTTCAAAAGTCAGGGATCTATTTCCATATTAAAGTTATTTTGGAAGTAATGATAATGAAAAATTGTCAGAATCTAAACGGTTAATTGGAAAGGGCGCATGGTTAAAAATACATTACTGAAAAAAATATTGCAATTTTGTCGAATTATTTAAAGTTGGAATCCTATAAAAAAATTAGCTTCGTATTTAAAAGTGCATTAGCAGTTTTGTAGATACTTAAGAGGGTGGGAAACATGATCATTATTTTTTCAGATTATGAATTTTTAAATTTAAAGACTTTTTATGTTAATAAAATACTTTTAATGTATAATTTCTTAAAATTATCCAAATAAGTCTTACAGGGCTACTACAATTTTTCTTAATTTTTGTTGCACCCAATAATTCATTTAAAAAATGAATAAAAATAATTTTATATTAATTTTTATGGAGTCATAAATACAGATTAGTGTGCAATATTGTTGTGATGATATCTGTTAAATAATATTAAAAAAATTAAAGATAAAATTTTATTTATCATTTAACAAATTAAGCAATATAACTGAAACACCAGAAATAAAAATATTTGTATTTAAGTTAACATTGTTGTAAGAAAAGTTAATTAATTAAAACATTTATTCATGAAAACAATTTACGTTTTGAATGATAATGAAAAATATTTCATATTTAATTATCAAGATGTTTAGTAAAAAATTAACCCTCCTTTGAAGTAAATAGCCGAGTTCCTAACCAGACAATTTTCAAATGTTCAATAACTTTCTGCTTGTCTGCAAGATGCACATTGCACATTTTTAATTGATTAATTCATGGGTGCTTTGTATTTATTATAATGATTTATATTAAAGGAAAATTTATTATAATTTTTAAGTGGGATCTAAACAGTCACAATTTGAGAAAATTTTAATAAAAAGTCAAAAAAATGTTTTGTTGATTTAAATGAGTATTTTTTAATCATTCTAATTAAATACATTGATTTAAATCATCTAAACCAATATTTTGTTCATATTTTCCAAATAGAATCTTAAATATTCCAAATGTACACTTACTATGCATTTGTTTCATGCGTTATTAAATTTGGCAGAATGATCTTTAATACTATGTTAAATTGGAAATGATGATTTTCTAATCGCCATTAATTCCTCTGACTCTTCGGACACGTGGTGTTCTAAGATGTCCTTACAAAAAAACTGTCCACAACCTATTTAATAGGCTTATTTTATTTATAAAAATTACCTGTTCCATCGCACATCTCGTATAAAACATTGACTTCATTATACTGCAAAGACTAGTATGGAAGCAGCACGTAACATCAAAAATTAAGAACTGGACATAAAATTTAAATGTATTTTGGCTATTTCATTTCAAATTTAACATTCATTAGAGAATCAATTACTTATTTTACAACTATTTATTTTAAAATAATGTTAAAAACTATGAATATTAATCATGGGGATCAACAAATACCTCAGATATTGAAATACTACAGAGATATCAATCTAAGATACTGAAGAAAGTAGTCATTAATACTAGGTATATATGAAATATAGTCATGCATAATGATGTCAAAACCGGCACAGTAAGGGAATACATTAAAATCAAAATTTAAAACAATGAGTTTATATTAATGATCTTGAAAAATATATACAGAATACAGGTAAGAATATGCGAAAAATACAACTAAAGCAGTATGCAACATTACATTTATATTTAATATTTTCCAATTATATAATTTTGAATATAAAGATGCTAGTGAATAGCTTTTCATTCATCCAGAATCTGTAAATTATTCATTGATTCTTTTCATCATAATAGATTGTAAATACAAAATGTGATATAGAAATGCAATGTTTGTACATGTACTTACATTTATAGTTTGTTTGGAAATGAATCTGGAAAGGAACCTCTTAATTGTAGTGGTTATGTTCACTTGATGTTCTACATGACCAAAAGTTACTACCAATTAAATAAGCTTACACAATATCAAGGCCATAAATAAATTGTGCAAACGATTAAGTTTTGTAATAGTGTAGTTTTCGTACACGTTATCAAAACAATAAGTTGATAATTCAGAAAATTATTTTAATCCATCGTTTAGAATGTGAAACTTGTAAATACAAACTTTTTACTTACAACTGTAAGTTCCAAATGATTTATATGTGGGCCTGTAGTATGCATATGTGTGTTTATGAATGTAAAATTACGTAAATGAAAGAAAAATTAAAACTTAAGAAAGTAAATTCGTTTACATACTGCAACTGTTATACAGCAATGTACTGTTCAAAACTACAAATAGCTATAAGCCTCGTAGCTACAACTTCAATAGCAAATGTGACACCAAAATAAATAACTAAATAGTAACAGTATACAATTTAAATACACTGTTATTTTTATTTTATCTATTTTTATTTTTACAGTAACGAGAAGTGATCTACGTCCAACGTCACGTGTATTATGATCTGTCGCTGGTCGCATACACCTTTGAAATGGCGGATTAGCTTCATATCACTATATAGCCTAACCTCACATTCGTACCTAACATTCAGTCTCTCACTCTGTAATAGTTACCAGAACTACTAGTGTGGGATAAAAAAGTATAATATTACAACAGTATAGTACAAAATAACTTGAACTGTGCAAAAACTTCACGAAAATATCAAAGGTAAACACACTCATACAAACGATTCACTAGGTTAAGCAAGTCAATGTCACATTACCTGCATTTTGATTATGTCTTTTAAACGTGACGCCCTGTCTTCATTTGGTTCGTATTGGTAAGCTTTCGGGTCCGAACGTTTTTTATATCGCCCGTTTTTCTTGTCCTTACGTCTGTCACTCATATTTTTAACACATATAAACGTATCCACGCGCACACACACTTTGCTACCTTCTTCAGACCTTGTCAGCCATCAAATCTGTCTTCACGTGTGTGAGGTGACTCTCCTCGCCGGCAGGAGCGCTCAGTGAAACAATTGTTACTTACCAATAACTTTCTTGAAAGATCACAGAGAAATTGACCGCTGGAAAAAATAACGTGAACAAGGAGACGTAAACCGTGCGTGTTTTACCACACCGTGACTCCCGCACTCTACACGTCCGATTCGTAGGCCGCGACCGCGAAGACTGACATGCCTTCAGAAGTATAGCTCATGGTACGCACTATGTCGGTAGCTCTACCACGTAAGCAGACCAGAGCTCACGGACTGCCTTAAAGACCCTGCAAGTCAAAGCGTCGTGTTCTAATACGAGACTCGTGTAACTTTTTGCTTACAGAATCAGACACGTTCCGTTTGCGAGAAAATTTGTGCTTTTCTCACGTGTCGCTCGTTATGTTCGGTCGTACACTTCTAATGTTTATAGTTTTTCTTGACTGCCATTTTTATTTTTACTTAAGCATTCCGTTTCACATACCCTATTAGATGTTCACCTTAGCAGGTTCATCAGAGTGCAACCTGCTGGATTCGTGAATAGATGGTAGCGTAGACTTTTTCGATTATAGAGACACGCCCAAGAGGAATGTCTTCTTGGCTGATGCAGCCATTTTGATATGTGATATGCGATCTCGAATTGCTCGAGTACTTGGAAATGACGTGCGATACTTGATGCTTCGCTATTCTTGGCTTGTTTCGGGTATTTAAACTATATTTTGAATAAAATATCTTCAATGATGTGTCATGAAAATGTATATAGGAGAATAGTTCAAAATAAAGATATTAAATTCTTAAACCCGCATCTCCGCCAGTATAGTTGATTTGACAAGCGCTTAACAATAAAACTAGTGGTACTACAACAGGACTTAGTTTTTCGTATTATTTTTAAATTTTCAATTTTCGAACATTCAAGAGAGTTCAAAGAAACTAAGACATACGCCTACTTTTAATCGTTCCTTGTCCTATCCGTGAACAAATATAAAGAAAAAAATTGGAGCGGCTTTTGAAAAAATGTTTCGTTCTTATACACTATTAATTTCAAGTACAAATTACGCGAAAACTACTCGTTTTTTCAAAAAAGTGTGCGTGACTTTTTTAAAGAGCTGATTTTTTAAGAACAACTTGTGTTTAAGGCAAAAATTCCTTTCTTCAATTTTGTAGTTCGGAAATGTTAAATTTTTTTCAATATTCGAAAATACGGAGTGTTCGCCGGAAGCAAGACTAGTACAATATTTTACCGTCTTTTAATAGATTTGAGTCGAAAATTTAAAGAAAAAACGTTGAGCCTTTTTTAAAAACTGTGTATTTGTGTGTGTATATGTGTAATATATATTTTAAATTTTTTGAAATGTGTGTACGTGTCTCGCAAAATTACGCGAAAATTGCTCATATACTCGAAAAATTATACATGACCTTATATCATGATCTGTTTGTAGAATCAGCTTTCATTCAGGAAAAGGAAAAACTCTCCAATATCAATATTGTTGTTGTAGGACAACGCCGAAAAATTCGAACATTTGCAATTTTTGAAACATTAGTGGTTTCAACGAAAATGTGACCTGCGCGATTCTAGTACGCGTCCTTTACGCTATCCGAGGACAAAATTTAATAGAAAAAATTGGAGCCATTTTTGAAGAAATATTGAAAATGTTTTTGAGGATTTATATGAAGTACCTCCCGAAATCAAAATATCCGTTTCAAACTCAGCGGGCCTTCATTTCCTTAAATTGATCAAGGAATATCAATTTTGATGAAATTCGACTGAAAGGGTTTGTCACATATTGTTGCAAAACACTGTCATGTTTCCCCACTACCAAAATGATAAGTGCCCATACACAGCAAAAGAGGTTTAGGTGTGGTTTGCGGAGCATCAGAATATCATCAAACCTCTTTCCTGGCCAGCAAAATTGCCAGAGCTCTACATAATTTTAAACGTCATGGGGCGTTTTAGAGCAGAGAATTAGGACCAAATTTCCATCTTCTACATCGCTGAAGCAATTGGGGGATGTTTTGGTACAAAGATGGGAGAACATTCCTTTGGAAACTATTCAGACACACACATTCAGACACACACTATTCAGACACACACTATTCAGACATCCATTTCGCGACGAATTGCAGTAGTTCTAAAACCAAATATGGCAAACAAATGTTGGCAAACACCGTACTAAGTACCGTAAGTTTAATAATTTCTGTAACCAAAAAAAAAGTAAAATGTAAGTGACGTATGGTTGAATGATCGAACTGTCTCTGAACTCTCTTTCTGGATCCCCGGAATCCCTAACCCTCACTTTTACTACATTAAGTATTATTACTATATATGTAAAGTTAACAAAGCGCATTTTTGGCAATGTTTGATAACTAGAAATATTTGCTCCCATTAAATAGAAACTATTTGCATCGGAATATGAACTACGGAATTTGCTTCTCACCGTTAACCGCTAAAATATGACGATTATTTGATAGTACTGTTGACGAAAAAACTAAATTTCCCATCAACACCTCATAAAACTGAAGAAAATGTGCGGGGATGGAGAAGCTACACTTCAGTGAAAGAAGTATATAATGGTGCAAAGCGATGGGTTCGCATCAAACTTCAGCCGATGAACTTCTGGCCCCAGTTTGCGTCACAATATTAGCGGGAATTTCAAATGCAGCCAGAAACCAAAAGTATCACCTTGTTACAAGTCATTGACACATATGAAGCATTTATGTCTTTTATTTCAACTACACTTTCATCATGTTCATCACATTCATTTGGTTGGTCACCGTTAAAAATTGTCACCATATGCCACTTTCACATTTTTTTTCAACACTTCTCGCTCTCCTTGCAACAAGGCGGTCAGCGTCTGGTGTGAATATTAAACGAAGTGCCCGTGTTGTGGTCTCGTGGTTCGTGACGTAAACTGGTGCTGCGCAGAACAAGCAAAAATCGGTGCGCCGGACAAGCTGACCCATTCCTTTCTACCATGAAATGTACGGCAATATAATTAGTGGATTAGAATACTTCTCAAACAGTTAATCCTCTGATCTCTTCTGATATTATAGATATGGGGATAATCAAACCACTAATATATATATATATGTATATATATATATATGTATATATATATATATATATATATATATATATATATATATATATATATATATATATATATATATATATATAAATTCCCAACGTAACTTTCTTGACTTGTAAAAGTCAACGTATCTTCTTTTCTTGACTACCCCAACTGTCTTCAAGTAGAACTTTAAAATTTCATCTCTTAGTCAATTAAAAAATTTGAAAATAAAAATATATAAATCTTTGGAATTAAAAAGAAATAGAACCTTCTTATTCTGATTTTATATCAAGTATATACATTTCATTATTAAAATCCAGTCTATTTTAAACCTTTTATGACTTACACCTTCTTCTCTTCCAGTCCCCCCCTCCTCCACTATTGGGTGGCCTTCCACTTCCCACCATTCTACAAGATGGCGGCCACCCTAGTGGTTCATCACTGGATCATTTCCGGTTTTATTTTAAATGTTTAGTCGTTATCCACGTTGCTTGGGCAGTAAGTTATTTCATTTTTTTTATTTTTTCAAAATTTTATCATTGTATTATTCATTTCACTTCTTTTGTCTATTTTATTCTTTATATCACTGTTCCTCTTTATTTTAATCACTCGATTTTTCCTTTTTGTTAGAGACCCACTGAGGATGGGAAAATTCCCAACACTTATTTTGGGCATAAAATAAATATATATTATTTATTTCTATTATTGTAGTTTGATTATCCCCATATCTATAATGGATTGCCACAAGATATCGGCTACCACCACGGAATTTCTTCTGATATTTTTGGATAGTATTCTTGATGTAGCAAGTACATCCAATGTCGAAACCGGTTCTGCAATTCTTGCTAACGTTGAACCCTTTCTTCTACCTTTTTCTGTTCTGTGAATGTGTGTCATCGACGGATGTCTTCAAATTCCGAGTTATGAATATTGCGGTGAAATAGATTACTTCATGTCGGATGAGTACAGCCATTTAGCCTTTGTTGAAAATCCTATACCGTTGGACCTCCCAACAGATTCTATCCCAAGCGACAAAGTTCCTGTTGCTAACTTCAACGATATAATCCTATCTCCTTTGCCTCTGAATTCAACACAAGACGAAAATATGAAAAGGGATCCGTTTAGGCTTGGATAAAGGAGTAAAGGCGACATTGCAAAATTAATTTCACTGATAAATGTAGCTTCACCAAGCGCACGTTTTGTTGGGCTCTCCGTTTGCTACTTGCGGTAAGAGTAGTCGGAGGTGTGTTACTATTTTCTTAGCAATGCAAGTAAATCAAATCTGACGTTCATTTACTGACCTAAATAAATTTCCTATAACTCCGGAGCGAAAATGTCTAGTATTCAAATGTTGCTAACCCCTCTTTTCTGAAACTTCAACTATGTATAGTTAAAATGTTGGGACGAGATTCTAGAGCTTAAGAACTGCGCAGATGGTACTTCTCCCCCATGTGTCATATTTAGTTTTTACTGTTCTTTGACTAAATATATCAAATCAAATAATAACAGGAAGGATATTTAAACATGAATACATTCCCTCGATTGAAAGGAGAATGCATCATATGTAATATATATTACATATACATGTTATATATAGTAATTTATTGCGGTATTACTGTAGTAATATACTATTATAGTATTGTGTAGTATGCATTATATTATTAGTACAATAATTTACTATAGTAAATGTATACATGTATACATGTGACAACAAGATTTATCCACTTTTTTGGTGTCATAGCCCAACAATACGTGTGTTTCTGACGGAAAATCGCCACATTGAGCTTGAACTTACAATTCCTTCGCAATACTACTTAAGAACGTAGTAAAATTGTTGTTGGAAGTTGATGAGAAAAAAATCAAAGGGCTTCGATGCAAGAAATAGTTTGGGTCAGTCTACATCAAGTGATGAAGTAGAATGCATATTATATGATGTACGATACATTCATATAATATTCTCTAAGAAATAAGAGTAGTATCTTACGGGAAGAAAATTACACTATATACTACAATGAATATTTGTGGCTTCATTCATAACTATATTGAATGAAGGATCATCGGCAGCGTGATGGAATCAACTCCGGCAAGATTCTTTTTATGTTTTCGGATTACAAAATGTGATCTCGTTTGCAGAAAATAGGTGTGACAAAGTTGTTATCTTTGCCTCGTATTAAAAACCCAATTAACTTCCCATGAATTAACGTCATAATATTTTCTGAACTAATGGTACAAAATTGCCCATTCCGGTCCTTCAGAAGTTGTTGCGTTACTGAAACCGGGAGAGAACGAATATTTCCAGTTAATAATTTAGCCTTTTACGTTCCACAAAGTCTCAGCTTCTTTTGTTTGTGTAAATAAACATCGCTCTTCGATCCTCCGGTAAAGATATCGCCTCGTGTGCCGGCAGACGCATAAATATTCCTCAGTAAACTTATCAATAAAACCCGCCCGCCGCATGGCTATTAGCCAGCAAACGAGCGGCTAAAAAACGAAGAGTAGGTAGGGACGCGAAGGCCTTGAAGGAATTTGGCTGGCCTGCAGCCCGGCCGCTGCCGTAGCAGCGCGCACGGGCCGGTCCCCTCCCCGCCCAACCCTTCCTCCGCGCGTCGTCCTTGTGCCCCGCCCCTCGCACGCGACCCGGCCGGCCTTGGAGTCGGCGGTAATCGTCCAGAAAACCCCCATAATCCCGTCGTCGTCATGGGAAGCCGTCCCTCCGCGGTCGGTTAGGACGCTTGAGGAGGATCGTGAGAGGGTGGTGGCACAAAGAACACAAGGGGACAGAGGGAATGCGGACTGGTGTTGATGAGCGAAGGAAATAGATGCCACGGAATCACGGGTTCTCTGCGGTTTTGATGATGCTGACGCGGTGACGGTGCACTCGGCACGTGCGATCTTTCTCGCTGCCGCGGGTCGGTAGCCGGTTGAGCAGGCGGTGGCGGCAGCGGCGTCGGCCTGCGGCTTGCCGGGTGGCCTCGCTCGCTACGCCCACGTGTTGCAGCGGAGACAGCAACACCGACGTCGGCGGCGGCGGCGGGGGGTAGTTGCTACCGCTCAGCGTCGTGTGTACCCATCGTTCGCTGCCGCCGCCGCCGCGGCCGCCGCCGCAACCGCCGCTCCAGCCGCCACCACCCCGAACCGCTGCCCATCCGTGTGCCTGCCTGCGGAGACGCTCCGAGCCAGACAAAGAGGGCAGATATTGATCCAAGGTCGGGCGCGACCTGTAGGCGCGTCGCGGCTCGCGGTGCCGTTGTCTCGCGTCCCCGGTCGCCTCTGCCGTGCCGCGCGCGCCTCCGTCCCCGCCCCCGCCCCCGCCCCCTTCCCCGACATCACCCCGACCACTTCCCCACCGTTTCCACCGCCACCGCTGCGGCGCACCCTGCGCTTTTCTCAGCCCCCGCCGCCGCGCGTCGTTGCGTTTTTCGCGCATAAAGCGACCTGTTGATCACTCAAGACTGTGCTGACACTGATGGTTCTTTTATCGCCTCGTTCCAGGACCGTTGTTTGGTAACTTCCTTGCTAACCATAGGATGGTTAGGAAATTCTGTGGGAGTTTTTGCCAAGTTGAGCACTTCTACTTCTGTTCTTTCACTATAGTCACGTAGATAGACGCGATAATAATATATTTTTCGGTATTGGAGAATCCCAAAACGTGTGTAATTGCCACAAAATCTCGACGTCGATGTTTACTTTCTCACCTACTACCTACTTGCCTAGTAAAGTATTGCAGTAATGTAGCGGAAAGTGGTGATTTTTCGATGGAAAACTCGTACTGTGGGGTTCTGTTATCGAAGAAATGAATAAATCTCTCTCCTATGTATAGTAAATTACTACCTCAAATATATTGTGTAGTCAGAATCCACAGTTTTTGGGTCGTCGATACCGAAAAGTTGGTTTTACACAAAACGTGTGTCCGTCCATCCTTCTGTTTACACCAGCGCCACACTAGCACTTAAACAGTTCAGTCGATTTCCACCCACATTCCCCCATCGATTTGGAAGAGCTCGAGGCCTGAATTTGAAACGGATATTTTGCTTTTTGGGGGTTCTTTACATGAAACCTCAGCAACATTTTCAATTTTTTCTCAAAAATGGCGTAACATTTTTTGATTAAATTTGTTTCTTATATACAGCAAAGAACGCTTAAACAAATTGTGTTGGCCCTATTTCAGGTGCTTGAAAAAAATTAAAATTTGTTCATTGTCTTACTTCAGCAGTAATAATGTAAATTAGAGTTTTTTCTTAATGAAATCATAACTTCAAATACAGATCTTTAAATAAGGTCATATACAATTTTTTGATAATATGAGTAGTTTTCGCGAAATTTTGCATGAAATATAAACAGTTTTAAAAACAAGTTTTTGTCAATTATGACTTCTTACCTCAGCAAAGTACGCTTATAAAAATTGCCCGTCCCAATTTAGGTGAACTCTGTGTTTTTGAAAATTGTAAAAAAATAACATTGCAAGGCTGCAATAGTGAAGATTTATTTTGCCTAAATGAAATCTCTTTTTAAAATCTATATTGTGAAATATTATCAATGAAATATCTGTTGTTTTTTAAGTTGCAAATGCGTTTATTCAACCTACATTTTAAATAAATTCTTGTTAACGTCCTAAAATAATGTGCTTCATTTTTATATAAAATGCTTGAAATTTAATTTGGGAATGTGCGTATTCTTACGGGTCTTTAAGGCAGTTATAAAACGTTATAGAATATGTTTACTTAGTTTGGTTTTCAATATCAAATTTTCACGGTGATAGAAGTCGTGACTTTTAGTGCCGTAACACTGAAAAATCATGGCAAAAGTTGGGGTGGATAGCGATGTCACTGTGTAACGATTTTTTTCATTTGCTGCTTAATTTTAGTGCTACTTTCGGCGATGATAGAGAACTTGACGGTACAATTTGTAAACTTATCACTCAGCTAGATTATTTTACGCTCAGCAGTTTCGAAGTTCCAAATCGGGTCCAGACTGAACGGGATAGACCAAAATAAGGTCGGGAATGATTAGCCATTGACTTCACTTGACTAGCGAGGTACTTACCTTCGAAGAAACTTATTTCACAATTTTAATCGTAATGTCCTGAAAGCATTATCTTCCTAGCAGACTGATGTGAATAGAGAAATATTTTCATTTCAAGGTTAGGTTGTGAAATATTTTAAATTCGAGAAAGTGAAAATATAACAGTAATAATGAACACTGAATTGGCAATATTAGGGGTATAATTGTTAATTTTTATTAAAACTTGCTAGATAGTATTTTGCATGTAGAATTATAATTGTTCAGTATTTCCTAATTCAATTATAATTGTTACTTCACACCTCAAATTAATTTTTGATTCATTGCCAAAAATTTAGAAAATGCATTTGAAATCAATGTAGAGCCATAAATGTATTCTAATTTTTATCCCATGACATGATTACAAAACAGACAGGAATGAAGATTAAAAATTGCTTGTGATCAATTCTTATTTATCAAGCATTAATGGGCATTTCTGGCAAAATTCAAAAGAAAATATCTAGAATCTTATATAAATTTAATAGTGTGAACATAAAATAATCTTAGGTGCGGTTTCCTTTCTATCCATAATATATTCTTTCACTTCTATTTATTCAAATATCATAACAATGTAATACAATCACCAAATACCTTAATTTCATGTTGTAAATAGAGTTATGTCTGAGTAGAGATAGTATGTGAAAGTGTAATTCCTCAATATTAAATCAAGAATACTTTGGTTGTGATATGTTTTAATAATTATCTCAATAAGCAAAAATTTCGGTATTTAACATGTTACCAAAGTATTCTGTATGCTTCTTATATGAGAAGTAGAGTCAGGATTTCTAAACAAGGACGAATTTTCTGTTTATTGTGACTCGGAAAATGATTAAATTTCTTTATAAATAAATTTATTATACCTTTCTTGCGTAGTTTCATTGAGGATATTTGTAGGATTAGAGAAAATGTTTGATAAATAAAAGATTAAACTTATTCAGAATACATTTTGCCTATTACAAAGAACATTTCAACTCAGAACTTACAATTTTTTATTGGCAAATAAAAGCTTAATATTTTATGAAATACACATGTCATTCTAATAAGTAAACATACCAAATCTAAGACAATTATTAGAATATTATGCATGAAACATACGGAGCATCACAGAACTTACATATATTTGAGAAAGAACGTACAGTAAATGCTTTTTAGTTGCTATTAATCGTCGACACGAATTCGTGTGAATTTTCTTTTACGGCTTCCTAATAGTGACCTCGTACATCATTTAAACATGTTGGGCAAATACAAATTGCTTAAAAGTGCTTAAAGACTGCAATTTCGTTCAGAGTTAGGTTAATGTTTTGCTTCCGTGAATGCTTACGGGAACATGCAACATATTATCGATGTATCGATTGATGCAGTTAAATAAATTCTTATTGAACGATAGGCGACAGTAGAGCGTACTGTGTCAATTTAATTAATTGTCAGCGTGAATATTTGCATGAAAAATGAGTAATGCCTAAACAAGTACAAGGGATTTTGTGGCCATTTATTATTTGCTGTACTGTTTTCATGTTCTGCTGAGTTGCGAAGTGAATGAACCTTTCTTTACGTTGTGTTGTTTGCTGTTTGCAGTCTGCCGGAGCTGCATTGTACGCCACCTAGAAAATAGCAAGTTCTGTCCCATTTGCGATGTACAAGTTCACAAAGCGAAGCCTCTCTGCAGTATCAGGTAAGTTTCGACAGATTGTTGTTATAGCTATGTAAACGTTCGTAAAACTTCAACTTTAATACTTACATTCATAGTATGAAACTATTCTTGTAGGGGGTACTAAATTGTAAATATAAATTGTTGATGATCTCTATTTCATTAAGAAGTATTACAATAAGAAATAACACGCAGTTTCTTTCCTATTTTGTTCTACCATACTTCAAGTTATAATTCATTTGTTCAATACTTTTCCTACTCTATTATTTTCGATGCCTACGGACTCGTGCATATCAGTGTATTGATACTGAAAAACGTTCATTAGTCTGTTGTAGCCTGTTTTCCGTAGTATCGAACATGTATTTTATTCCTCACTCGTTTATTGCGAGGTCGAATTTTGTGTAAATGTTCTAGCATATTTCTGGCTCGGGTGGCCCGATCAGGGAAGTTCGGTGCAAAAGTATAGATGCAAAAGTATATCAGAGTTCAACCCAATGTTGGGTACTATCTGCTTTCGGTGGTCTTCACGTACATGCAGGAAACCTGACTTAAGCGGTCACCAATGGTTTTGGAAAAAAGTGACTGTTAATTGAGCTAGCAGATTAAACATAAGTTGTGAGGCTATTGGAAGCGCAAATAATCAAATTGGGCTAATTGCTAAGAAATGAAGTGTTCCCTTCAACATTTTTAATTACTATAAACGATAAAATATAATTTAAACAAAGTATTTAGGTTCATTTTCCTCCTCTCGACTATGTGTAAACACACCTTGGACTTTTCACTAATTCTCCTAATCGAAAAACTCACATCACCGAATGGAACAAGCAAACTAGATTTAAAAATGCCATTCACGTTCTGTAGAAACTTTACCACTGGGCCGTCTGACGTGTTCCGTATTAACAAGGCCGTTTGTTGAGGTGACCGCTTAATCGAGGTAGCCGTTTGAGCCAGTTGCATTGTAATGCATTATATGAAGACGTGTTTAGAAATGATACGTAGGATTTCTTCTTTGCTGTCCGGACGCTGCCGCGTCGAAGGCTGAGAGGCCGACATTTTGCCTGTCATGTTCCAGGCTTCATCAGGGCAAGGAGACCGCAGTACTGCGCGACGGGTATTATTTACCATCCGGCGTGGGCGTTCGGGTGGGGTGCAGCACTGCAATGCCCTTGCCCTGAGGAAGCCTGCAACATGACAGGCGAAACGTCGGCCTCTCGGATTGCGACTCGGCGTCAGCCGGACAGCCAAAAAGATGCGGCCTCGAGCCGTGGAAGACGCGTTTACAGACACGTGGGATTATAATCGAATCCAATGTGTGACGTGTTGATAGGCCGGACCCCACGCTGCAGACGTTGGTGTACAAGCTGGTGCCCGGGTTGTACACGCAAGAGATGCAGCGCCGCCGAATGTTCCATGCCAACCCGCCCCCGGCGGCGTTAGCGGCGCAGGCAGCGGCGGCAGCGGCGGCGGCGGCTGCTGCGGCGGCGGCGGCGACACCCACGCCTGCGTCGGGGGCGGCGGCGGGGACGGTACCCCCGGCGGCGATGGCCCGCAAGCTCTCCGCCGAAGAGCGAGGGGAAGGCGTTCCCGCTTTCTTCTCGCCCGAAGACAGCGTCAGCCTCTCCCTGCAGTACTACGACAGGTAGGTTTCCCTTCGGTCAAAACTTTGTTTATTGAGGTAAAAAAATAGTTATTTTCATATTAAGTGTGTGAAGTCTCCGTTTTTTTCATAGTCGAGATTGAGATTTTTTGCCAAGAGGCAAAAAGTCTTAATCGAGACCATGAAAAGGGCGGAAACTTTACACACGAAATATGAACAACATTTTTTCTACAACTGCATAAAAAATAATACAAATATTTTCGTAAACTTGTATTGGAAAAAGAAGCCTGGTACTCCGGACAATATAGAAATGCATTTTATAGGACCATGATTAGTTAAGAGTATCTTAGATAACAAAAATTCTGTTTATTGCGCTATGGTGAGAAGTAGACTTTCTGTGTAATATTGGATATTATAATTATGGATAGCGAAGATAGTTATGATACTCCAGAGGAGTTGGTGGAGTGTGCAAAATTAGCCGTTTCTAACATGCTACCAATTAAATCAAAAGGTATATACTTAATTTGAATTAAATAGTTGTGTTTCTGTCTATTCTTTGTATATTTTGTAAGTCCGTAGCCCGGAATCAAACGTGCAAAAAAGTATTCTAAAACCGTGCAAAAAAGACTTTTTTCACGGTAACAAGATAGTTGTCTTGGCAACGATCTATTTTTAATGGCGATTAAAAAATGACGAAGTTCACGTACTGCTAGCAATGCAAAGAAGTTGTCTTTTTTATGCAGTTGTAGAAAAAAAACTTTTTTGTATCCAGCATTATAAACGACCTTTTCCATTACAAGAAATCGTTCATAAAAGGGTGTCTTACTGCACAATTGATGACGTATTTGCCGTTTATGGCACGAATAATTGCGTTATCACACGTTCAGCCAATCACAGCGAGAGAATCGTGGATGTGATGGCGGTAAAAGAAACAGCCAACCAACGTTTTACGCACAGATGTCAAATAGCAGTGATGTCATAATAAAGTTGTTTCTCGAAATTAAGTTTGATTCTCTTATAAATTGATAATGCTGTTCTACACAAAAATAGCGTATGCAACTCGTTTATAATGTTGCTTTATCGCATTCGTGCAAATTTGAAAACTAGCTCCTAATGTCGCTCGTTTTCGAAACATAACTCATGCAGTGAAGCTTAACATTATAAACTAATTGCATGAATTGCTATTATTTGTCGTCAAAAACCGTACAAACTACGTGACATACAGTGAAGGAGTTTCATCAGCGGAGTCACAGTCCTCTATTTTATGATACCCCTGTTTCAATTAACATTAAAAGTAGCAATTATTTTGTAGTGTATACCTGTAACTTTTGTGTGTATCTGACATTTAGTGAGAATACACGCAACATGTAGGCCCGCAAGGGCACAAGGCAAAGGGGCTAGCATTTGCTCTAAGGATTTTTAAAATCTTGGCTAAAACCGGATGCGCTTCTTGTTATTTTTACGGGGGAGGGAGGGAGGGAGGAAGGGATGGATGGAGGGCAGTGTTTCTTGAGGCACTGCAATTCGCTGGACTATCACTACCTAGAGAGAGGGGAGAACGTAAAATTAAGGTTATAATGAACGTAAACGAAGGTCGTGCTACGCTGTATACTACGCCGGTCGTACCGCGTTGTAAGTTAATAATTTTGTTCTCATTGTTTACATTTCATTTCTTTCTTTTTCGTTTTAAAGAATAGTTATAGTTAAAGTTAGTTGGTCTCCAGAAAAGTATTAAAAAATCCGCAACAACCCGCAAGAGCGTTATTCTGAAAGAGATGATTTTTTTGTTATTCGTGAGTTTACGTAATTAGTTAATCATCAAATTTGTTATTGAAATGCATTTGAGAGAACACTGTGCATGAAAATACCGTATTAGTTCGTCTTTCTAGGTAAAGAAATATAAAGCGCAATGGAAGAACTATCATTTTTGTTTGTCCATCAAACAGTTGGATTTATATAGAGAATAAAACTACGATAGTTCTTTAGCTGACTCATCCTTTTACTTCGTACCTTTTCTTATTCTATTTTTCACTCGCACTCGACCCCCATTGTATCCTCAACCCAAGGTCCTCCCTTCCTTTTTACCATCGCTCTCCTCCATTCATCCCCCCTACTTCAACCCCTCGCTTCGTAAATTTTCTCACCCTGTCCTGCTCTCACGTTTAATATCATCACAGTGCTATTACTAACAAAATCTAACACTGTCTAAACTCTCTCAATAGTGTGGGTAACGGCGATAACTTCCTCTGTGTCTCCTTGCCTACGACAAGTTCCTCAGAACGGACGAGAAGTGGGAGAGGATCCTGAGGCTGCGGGAGCAGCTGCAGGCCGCCCTGCCCCGGCCCTTTCCCCTGCCGCCCCTCCCGGACCCTCTCGCCGTCGTGCTGCCCCTACCGCCCGGGGCGCCGGAGCGAAATATGCATAATTGTGTAATTATCGAGATGAGGGAGGGCGCTGATCTGCCGTGATAAACGGCCGGAGGGGTGGCGCGGTGATGCGGAGCGGGGCTCAGCTCAGCTCGACGAGACGAGTCCCGACGCGGGGCGGAGCGGGGCTCGGCGCGGCGGGACTTGCGGAGCTGAGCCGGGACTTGGTGGTGCTGAGGGGTGGCGGGGTGGGACATGGCGGGGATGAGCGGGTCTGTGAGATTGAGCGGGGTTCGGCAGGGTGGAGTGGGGCTCGGGAGGGGGGGATGCCGGGATATTGTTGGGCTCGACATGACGGGAATTAGCGCTGTGAAGCGAAGCTCGGCAAGGAGCGACTTGTCGGGGTGAAGCGGGACTCGACGGGTGGATCTGGCCGGAGTGGAGCGGGGTTCGACGAGAGCATTTTTTGTTACATTGGCAGACATTACAACGTTCAGCCGTAAGGCTCTTCAGTTGATTGGGCGAGCAACTTTGTATTAGCAAAGCGTGAAGGGGGTAATTTCGTGTTACTTCCCTGGTAACGATTATAACTTCAACCTAAGTTATTGCGAGGAAATTTTGTTAGTTTAATGATAGGGTTTGCAAAGGAGATACTATGGAACGGACAAATAAATGCAAGAAATATGCTTACCTTATCTAATGTCAGAGAGATATTGAAGGAAAATGTGGAATGGAAGTCTGTTTCTTAGGCGGGAGAGTGGGGGTTGATCGGTTCCTATTTCGTAGGTGACTGCACCTTGCATATGACTTAGATTATTGAAGAAATTATGTGCCAGCTTCGTAATAAAGGAAGTAATTGGTTCTATTGTAAGATCGTTGTGAAGGGTCTTGTTGCTGACGAACCAGAGGGCGTTTACTGTTATTCTTAGCATTTTGTTTTGGAAGATTTGTAATTTCTTTAATGTGGATAGAGGAGCTGAAATCCAAACAGGGCATCCGTAAGTTAATATCGGGCGAAGAATGGATTTGTAAATGGTTAAGAGAGCATCTTAGTGGGATGAGGCGGGATTCGACGGGTGGGTATTGGGGGGTTGAAGTGGGACTCGACGGGAGGGTTTTGGGGGGGTGGAGCAGAACTCGACGGGAGGATTTTTGGCGGGGTGAAGCGGGACTCGATGGAAGTGTCTTGGCGGGGTGGAACGGGGTGCAGAGGTGGGGGTCAGCGTTACAACAGAAATACTGAGGAGATGAGGGGTTGCCAGCGCTGCAACAGGCTAAGTACTAAGAGATACCTCCCTTCTACGAAATCTCAGCGACCTTCTTCCACCCGGATTTGATTTGTTAGTATTTCCGACGAAATGATTAACTTCTTCAACCCTCTCGCATCTGGCAAATTGGAAATCCGACCAATTACTGACGCAATTAATGAAAAATGAGATTTGGATATGTTTGACAATGTTAGATGTGTTATAATAAATAACAGTTGTATAAGTTTGAGGGAAATCAAAGACTTCCAGATGTTATTTATGACAATTATTGCGATAAATAGAAAACACCATTTCTCTATTTATGTTTCTTGTTCACTATTGATATTTCTTGTTTGTATTTTATGCAATAAAAGTACCACAATAAGGGATAGTACATACATACCACAATGAGTGTGCCTTTATCGTTACACCAGGGAAGGGTATCGGGTTTTCGTCTTAGCTGTCAGATGGCAGACCTCTCCCCGAAACAGAAACTATTCTGAAAGCCCATTTCCGTGGTTTCCGGGTACGTGGATGCTGGAGCAGAAGCGCGAGCCACTTGGGAGCCTTCTTGAACACCCGTTACCAAAAGGCTCACCGGCTGAGGTGGCTCAGGGCTTTAATTGACGTCACTGCAGTGTCTCGTGCCGGGAGGACCGTCGAGTCCCGATGGTGGCTACATTTTCGACACTACTTTCATAGCTAGGTAGCATTCAACCGCTATTTGGAAAAGAATTCTAGCGTTCAGATGCTCTGATCGATAGTTTTTCGTGGTTTCTCTGATCAACACCGGGCGAATGCCGGAGCAGTACCCTCATTAACTGGTCATGGACCGCGCGCGATCTTTCCTTCTACCTTGTTCTATCATAACCCCTTACCTATGTGTGTGATAATGCACTGCATTACCACACACATCGGGAGCTTAGAGTTTGGTCTAACTGTGGCAGTTCCCTGGTGGTGGGAGATACCTGCATAAGGAAAACCCCGCAAATCGACGTGTTGGTCGGCACGGATCTCGGCACTCAGTTCGGGAAGATCACTGCAATCTCCAGCGATAAAAACATGCACTGCACTTACGGTGCTATTTACCTTAGCAGTTGACGCTCCTGGAAACACCAATCAAAGAATTAATCTAAATGAGATTTATCACCCATTCCATGGGGCCCTTTTCCGAATGATACAGAACAATACAGCGAGGTTTGCACACATAGACTTGAACACATAGAACGTAATCAAGTAGTTATCGGATTTCGAAAAAATGCTCGTCAATTGGATTTAGAATTTACAAACTTTTCTGACAAGTCTAATAAATTTTATTTTTAGTATTTTCTAAGTTTTTTTTAATATCTCGTCCAGAATAACGAATAGCCAGAGGAGATGAATTATTAAATCAAGATAATGAATACCCGAATAGAGAGAATATACCTGCAACAAACAATTGTCATGAAGTAAAGTGAATGTAGAATAATATTTTGCGATGAAAATGAAAATTAATGGGAGGTATTTTCGTGTTTGAATAGTTTTTTCTTCGGTAAAAAATAATAGTCTTCGTGTAAATATCCAGGCGACATCCATTCCTTGACAATCCCTGTACTGTTCTATACAAGTATGATGTTGGTAGAAAGTTCTATAACGCTTTAAAATTCATCTAAACGTTTTTATTTAACTGTGAAAAGAGTCAGATTCTCAACGAAAATAAAGTATTTCCGTTATTCCAAACATGACGCAGGAAGTTATTTGTGGAAGCTTCGCGAAGAAATTCTCATTTTTACTTTGAACGCAACTGTGTTGCTTTTCTATCTCGACGTTTATTTATGCAGGAAACTTACGTCGATAATTTGGACTGACGTGATGTCATCAAAGAATACACATTTTTCTCTAACTTTTTCATTCATTTGTGACTAAGCATTGATGACTCGTTTCTCTTACTTTAAACATTTGTGATAATATCACTATTTTGCATTGATGGCAGTGCTTGAAATGTCATTACACTTTCAGGTAAGTGATTCATTATCTGCGTCTTTCTATACATTTCTTGAGCGTCCTATTTGCACGGTATTGACGCCAGAATTTTGCAAATTTCAAACTATGTAATGCATCTACAAATATTATTTTGAACTTATCAGTTGTATTAACACTGATTATTCAGTTCTAGAATAGTGTAAACATTCCAAATGGACACAAAGAGAAAAGTGAATTACAGATTTACAATTTTTGGTCGTATTTTTAGTCTCTCAAATTATTTTTAGACAGGAGTGTTCCTGTAAGAAATTGACACTAGCTCACTATCATGGCTCTGCGAGTTGCAGTTTTCAACGGTGTGTATTTAACTTTTAGGGATCAGTCACATTTTGGTCTTTCAGAGTATTGTTTTCAGTTGTTTGATTATTGGTTCAGCTCCAAAATAATACGATCGATTTTCGCGGAGCACCTGTTCTTTGGCCCAGAAATTACTGAAGGCTAACGAATGACCTTCGTATGGAATTCGTGGTATTGCTCTAGATTGGTTATGTTCGTACCTTAAACAACGATCTCAGAGAGTTGAAATACCTTACTGGAATGATGGAACATTACGTACGCACCTTTCCGACTCTTTGCCCATTGCGTGTGGAGTTCCTCAAGGATCGATTTTAGGCCCTATTCTGTTCCTACTTTACGTAAACGATATGCCTTCGACGATTCGAAACGGAAGAACGGTTCTCTTCGCGGATGATACGAACATCCTTTGCAATAAAGAAACCGTAAATAGTACAATATCAGATGTTTCAAATTGGTTCCGAAATAACAAATTAATAGTAAACGAAAAGAAAACGGTTTAATGCAGTTTTCCATTTCAAATAAACAATTCTGTGCTCCATTGAAAATGAACAGTGTACCATTGACTCATGTTAATGCAACAAAATTTTTAGGTCTCTCAATTCAGTCAAACCTTAAATGGAACGTCCATTTAAATGAATTGAACACACAATTAAGTTCATTATGCTACGCGTTCAGAATTCTTGCAAATTCAGTCAGCCTTCACACTGCTCGTTGTGTATACTTCGCGAATGTTCATTCCCGCCTGAGATATGGCATAATATTCTGGGAAATACATCTTATAGCTCCCAGACTTTTAGATTACAAAAACGAATTGTACGAATAATAACCAAATCCCACCCACGTGATTCATGTAAGCCTCTCTTCATTAATCTAGGAATTCTACCATTACCGTGTCTTTTTATTTACGAATCAGTGGTTTTGTAAAAAATGACTTGCTCAAGGGCGGGAATATTTTTTCAGAAAATGCCGAAGTCTATTACTATAACACTCGACGTAGAAATCATATTCATCAGGTGACAGTATCAACAGCTCATTACAAAAATTCACATACAATACATGTACATTATTTTACAACACTTTGCCAGATGACATTAAACGATTAAATTCAATAGAAAAGTTTAAATCCCAAGTGAAATCCTTTCTGCTGCAAAACTGTTTCTATACAATTAGAGACTATACTGAGTATCACAAGAAAAGTAACATTAATTTTAACAATGATACATAATGCATTATTTACCATTTGGACTGTATAAATAAGTATAAACAACCTGTAACAACTATTGTACTACAGCTTCCGGGTCAATGACCCCCACCTCGATCAGGTTTTTCGTCCAGTTTCCCTGATCCATTGAGCAAATGCTGAGATGGCCCCTTGTTTTGCTTCTGGACATAAATGTAACTTCATTTTCTGTGCACGTCTTCTAGAATTCAGTGGGAAACACAATTATTCAAATTATCGTTTCCATGTTGTCGCGACAGGAAGTAATAAGAGCCAAAATTTATTGCTTATTTATCTTTGAAAATAGATTTTATTACATGGGAGTTTTTTTGTTTTTTTTCTCCCTTTCAAAGTTCAAATTTTATTGCTTATTTATCCTTGAAAATCGATTTTATTACATGGGAGTTTTTTTGTTTTTTTTCTCCCTTTCAAAATTCAAAATTTATTGCTTATTTATTCTTGAAAATCGATTTTATTACATGGGAGTTTTTTTGTTTGTTTTTTTCTCCCTTTCAAAATTCAAAACTTAAGTAGTATATGATTTAGTGTAGGGATCACAGAATTTTGAAAATGTGCACACAATTCACATTTCCCCATAGCACGTCATACGCAGTTTTTAACTGTTTTTTTGACGTAAAATAAATAAATAAAAATAAAAAATGAGAATAATTTGGTTATTTGTGTCAGCATTGTGACCTTTGTGAGCATCAAATCGGGAATTTTCAGTAACTTCATTTGCTGCCGTGTGGCAGATCAAAGGGGGTGGCAATACACAGATGTGAAACAACGCGCCGAATTTACATGTATGTGCATATGTTTGTTCTATTGTAGAAAAGTCATCAATGTGAAGTCTCATATTAGTGAAAGGGGAACAAAACGACGATTGTACGTGGAATGAATCATATTTGCTTACATTTTCTGTAACTGTTCTGTCAAAACTCCTCATTTGAAAACTTCGTATGTGAAGAACTGACGCTACGAAATTCCAAAAATAAAATGGTGCGTGTTCCGAGGAAACGAACACGCATGATGAAACGTTTTGATGTATGCAAACCAAAATATAAATATTCGCTACTAATTCCCCACACGGCAGCTTAGGGTCTTCCAGAACTTCGTAATGCGAGGAGCCTTAAATCGTCGCGCGGCGGTGAGAAGTGAATCTCGTGGTGGCAGTAGGCTGACCGACAGCGTATAAGCGAGACTCTGACAGTTCTCTCACCACGTGCTGTAGTACGTCATGTGACCTGCTCTGAATGAATTGGCTTGCGAGGATATGTTTGCTTTCTCAATATCAGGGTTCAGCGTTACCATTCATTTGACTAACATACCGTCGCGGAGGCGATTAGGTTCGCACATGCTATCAAGGCTTGTGATCGCCTGTCGGTAAGAGGTAATGTTAGAGATTTCATTTATCTGCCATGTCGGTGATGCCATGTGCGTAGTAATGTGTGGCAACAGCGCATCGAACTGTCGGAGTCGCTTGTACTATGAGCGAGACAGACGGGCGTTTGGGGGCGAGTGGGTGGACAGGCGGGAGGACGAGCGGGCGGTGGCGGCGGCGGCGGGCGACGGACGGCACCTGTTCGGCGGCGCTGGGCGTCGGCCAATGGCTGCGAGCGCCGCCGCCCCGGGGGAGGGAGCGCCCGGAACAGCGCCGCCGCCGCCGCCGCCGCTGCCGCCGCCGCCCGGAGGTCACGCGCTTGAGGTCACGTGCGGCGCCGGCTACGACCCTCCCGAGGGAGCGAGCGCCTGGATGAATGAAAGGAGGGCCGCCGCCCTCCGCCACCCACCGCCGCCCGCCGCCGCCCCCGGACGTCCTCCACGCGAGAGAGGCGTTAATGGGCAGCGCGGCGGCCGGCGGCAGGGGCGCGCGGAAAAGCACTCGTCGCCTCACTTCGCCAACTGTTGGGTGAGGTGGGACGGCTCCTCTTTCGCAGTCGAAGGGCGACGGGAAAGGGTTTGTGTATTCTCGCTAACGTATTGCTGTTGTGGAGGAAAGGGGTGCCCGAATGAGTGACAGGATACGTCACGGAAGTGGAATATTAAATGGGAAAATGATTTAAAAACAGCATGAATATTGATTATGAAATAATCAAGAGTTTTTTCGTGGCCTATTTTAATATTTTAGTTACATATGTATCGTACATGCAATTGATTCATATGCTCATTTATTTTTCTCTCCTTTAGAACACAATTTTTTAAAACTTTTTTTTTTGCGATTTCGTGAATATTAATCTAATTTACCTTTACGAACCTTTTATTATGTGTCTACATTAAATTGCACTCAATTTTAATCTAATGTATGTGCGCATGAAAACTCTCCAGTTGCTAAATAGCAACTTCTAGTCATGTAATGCCTAATGAACTACACTTAATATTTTGATAATTAATGGTTTTCTTCGGAACTTGACGTCGTTCCCCATTTTCGTCTCATTTCGTAATGAAATGGGAAGGAACTTCAACAACGTGAGTATTGCCAATCTTTTAGCACCACGTACCTGTGGTTTGGTTATTTTTTGTCAGTAACGCGACGTCATTCTGATTGTATATAATCTTACGATGTATTTCTGGAATTAAATCAAATTAATTACAAGGATTTGACCTTCGAACCTAATGGAAGACCGTTTTAATGTCACAATACGTACGGCCGAATAGAATTTCGAGGTCTGGCCAGAAACAGAAACAAAGGCGTATTTTCTGAGAGCCTTCTGAAAATGCGAACAGGACGTATTGACATTTATGGCTTACTGGATCCAACGCGTCGCTCTACCTCAAAGAGCATCCTGCAGATCGTTTGCCAACAACGCTGAGCAACGCTCTATGTTGTGAAAATAAATCTGTGGCAAAAAAAATCCAATAGAAATGAGTTGGTGGTCCAGAAAACACGTTTGCCTCTAACCATTTGCACCCTCTCAAATCCTGATATTTCGAGGTTACATTCTACAGCCTAAAGAAAGTTTCTGTTTACATAACGATTTTGTTTTGAAAGTTAAGATGCATGATTCGGTAAGATTATTGAATATACGTAAATATTCCTCCATTTCTTTCTAGATCCGGTGGTCAGGCGAAAGAGTAAGCTTCTATTCAGAGAGGCAATTTTACAATACCATTTACTTTTTAAACCATACGGATTTGTGATTTCATTTGAGAATGTAGTTTTCAGTTTTCTCCTTTTCACTAACGTTTTACTAACGTTATGAATAAGTGACGTGTACATTTATTTGACGATGCGTACATTTCAGTGTATGGAATAAACAATTAACGAGGAAAAGGTAAGCGACATTCTCAGCTGTTGCAAACTTCTTTTCAAAACGACTCGATTGAAAACAAACTTTAAATGTGTCTAAATAATCATAATCAGTTAATGTTTTTAACGATAACAAAAGTAACAATAATTATTTACTTTATTGCAAATTAAGCTCGAGAAGGTTGTATGAAATTTAATTTGCAATAACGAGTTGTGTTTAAACTATTTTCCCTATTAACCAGATTTCATTTTCGATGGGACAATATTCCTGGGCACGTATATTAGCGAGGGGACGTGTTAACTTGCTACGTCAGTCTCTGAAATGGAAGTGGAAGCAATAAAAAACACTAAAGAGAAACATTTTCCTGTGTTGAAGCACGGGCCACGAGGTGCATTTATTGGGGAAACTACGGATGTGGGCAAAAACCAGCAGCCTGCCACTAGATTTCTCACCCGAGACCGAGATTTCGTTCGAAACAACTGCATGGCTCCGGTCAGGCTGGGATCGAACTTCGACTCCGTTCGGTGTGACGGTCTTTTAGGACTTTCCAACTTACGAAACATTATTTCCTGCTGCTATTCCAAGACCTTTGTCGAATCTGAATCCTCGCAGCTCGCCCTCAGATCTCTTGAGCGGACTGCGCGCGAACCGCAATTGGGGAAAAAATACGTGTCCCGCTTTTTCTCTTCCGCGCGGACGAGCTGTATGCGTCGCTCCCTTTGAATCCGGTCTTCGAGCAAAACGCCGACACCGCCATCACCCCCGCCGCCACCGCTATCACTCCCGCAGCCACCGCCCTCGCCCTCGCCACCGGGCCACTGCCAACGCCACTCTCCCCCAGCCACTCCCCCCAGCCACTCCCCCCAACCACTCCTCCCAACCATTCCTCCCAACCATTCCTCCCAACCATTCCTCCCAACCATTCCTCCCAACCATTCCTCCCAACCATTCCTCCCAACCATTTCTCCCAACCATTTCTCCCAGCCATTCCTCCCAACCATTCCTCCCAACCATTCCTCCCAACCATTTCTCCAGCCATTCCTCCGCAACCTCCCTTCCTCCCAACCATTCCTCCCAACCATTCCTCCGCTCCTCCGCCGCTCCCTCCGCCTCTCCCTCCGCCTCTCCCTCCGCCTCTCCCTCCGCCTCTCCTCCGCCTCTCCCTCCGCCACTCCCTCCGCCACTCCCTCCGTCCTCCCTCCGTCCACTCCCTCGCGTCCTCCCTCCGTCACTCCCTCCGTCCACTCCCTCCGTCACTCCACTCCGTCACTCCCTCCGTCCCTCCCCCCTCCGTCACTCCCTCCGTCACTCCCTCCGTCACTCCTCCGTCCTCCCTCCGTCGTCCCTCCGTCACTCCCTCCGCCGCCATCCACCACCTCCTCCGTCTCCACTCCGCCACTCCCTCGCCACTCCCTCCGCCACTCCCTCCGCCACTCCCTCCGCCACTCCCTCCGCCACTCCCTCCGCCACTCCCTCCGCCACTCCCTCCGCCACTCCCTCCGCCACTGCTGCCACCACCGCCACCATCTCTGCTGCCGTCATCGCTGCCATCGCCACCCTGACTGCCACCGCCGTTTCCACCGCCGCGCCGTCGTCACCGCTGCCACCGCCACCGGCGCCGCTGCACAAACGGACGCGATTTGCACGCGAGGCGGCGCGCCAGGCGACAGCGGCTGCTCCTTGTTAAAGGAGCGACTCCTAATGAGGCGCGGGCGAGAGCGACGCAGCTACGCGTTCGAGAGCTCAGCCCAGCCCAGCCCAGCCCAACCCAGCGCAATTCAGCCCAGTGCGCCCCGCCCCCGCTCCGTTCGCGTTTCGTGCTTGCGCTTTCGCCACTAGCTCTTCACACTCCCGGCGTCCTTCCTTCTTCACGGTGCTCTCTTTTTCCATGGTTTTTGTGGCTGTGGTTGGTGACTTCACTCTGACACTCTTTTTAGTTCGATTCATTTTTATCCGTCTCCATACACGGTCCTTTTAATTTTGATATCTGTCCGTCTTTCTCATTCTACCCTCTCTCGCAGCACAATTGAAATTCTTGCTCATTAAGTTTATATAATTTTCAATGTAGCTACCTCTCTGGATTGTCTTCGTTGTTTTACATTTACTTGGAATTGTATCCCGTTTCTGCTCCATACTTTTAATAACTATTTTCTCAAGGTACCGTTTTTTTCGTGATTTAAACACTCGAATTATTAATCTTTAATTTTTGGCTCGTTGCTTATCCTACAGACACTATGGAATTTCAGTTCTCTCTTCATTAACTTGATCCTTTTTCTTCGTACTAGTCACCTTTCTTCGTGCTTCTTTCCTATGCCTTTTCTTCTGCATTGTCCTTGATTCAGTTTCCTTATTCATTTTCTTTCTTGCCCTGTCATCTTCTGTCGCAGGATTGAATCCACGGTTAGATCACAGAACCGTGCCTGGTGCCATCATTATTTTACCCCCTCTCAGAATCATGAAGTGTCATCTTCTCCCTTCTCATTTCTTCCGACTGAACACTCCAACGACCTTACTTGCTCCTTACTCAGTAATTCAACGTGAGTTGGATCGTCTGGATTTTGAGGCAAACATTTTCAATGTTATTTCTTCTATCTCTTTCCATGTGCTGCGAACTGCCTCAAAGAAAGAACTTTCTCAGGGTGATGGTACAATTTCTTCTTTCATTTCACTATATAATATATAAATATCACGTGTTCATAGTATAATATTTCCTTAGAAACGTGTAAAGATGTTACAGTCGCCCTTATTTGCTTATAAATTCGTCGCACTCAATGCGCCCTTTAACGAGACATCTCATCCATCTTGCGTGTCTGCGTGCGCGTGTACAAGCACACACAAACACAAGCATTCACGCCAGCATTAACCTACTAGCAAACTTGTTGTAGACTTCATTCTTATATTTCATATTTAATGTGCAACTTTCTATCACAGGACTATCATCAATTTGGAAGTTCAATATCGATGGTAATTACATCAGTCTTGCCCTCGCGGCCGGTGACAGTTCGCTTGTACTCTCAATATCTCCATGTATCAGTATATTACAATTCTATTTTAATTTATTGCCTGTACTCTTAACAATCGCACCGTCGAACCGAATATCTGAATCTCATAGTTATCTTGTTTTAGAGGCAGCCTTTATAACATTTTCCAGTTTTAATCTCGTTAAATAAAGGTTAATTTATTGTTCTGCATTCACTTTTGCTTGATCGGAAGTCATTAAAACAATAATTTACCAGTCTCTTCTCTTTTTCACGCGCTTTTCGTTCACACAATTTTAAAACATTGTTTTCTTCTTACATAATGTTGCATAATATCGTACCCCTGGCTCTCCCTTTCTTTTCGTCACTACTCGAGCCCACGAGAGAGCCGGCCGCCCACCGCCCGCTGCCCCCCCCCCGCTCAACCCTCACTGCCCGCCGCCCACTGCCCGCCGCACGCCGCACGCCGCCCACTGCCCGCCGCCCGCCGTCGGCCGCCTCCTCCCTCCCCCCGCCGCTCACTGCCCGCCGCCCACCCCCACCGTCCACTGCCTAACACCCACCGCCCTCCGCCTACCCCTCCCCAATCAATCGCGCAGAAGGAGCGCTGCGGATGAAGGTAATTTTGCCCGCGCCCCCGACCGGCACGGCACGGCGCGCCGCGGCGAGGCGCGCGAGGGCGACGGGCGCCCGGGCCCTGCGCCTCGTCTGGGAGGGCGTGGGCCGCTGGAGGGCAGGGGGAAAGGGCCCCGGCGCGGCGCGGGGGAGCCCTTCGGCGGAGGGCCCTTCGTGCGGCCCTGTTATTGATTATTTAAAACTTATTACGCATCAAATCCCGGCGAAGGAGGCCGGGAGGCGGGGGGATGGGCGGGCGTGGCGACGGGGCCGCCTGCGGGATCTGCCGCCCGCCACCTGCTGCCGCGGGCGGGCGCCAAATGGGAAACGAGGTGCGGAAGGCCAGTGGCGAGGTTGCAGTGGGGATGACACCGACTTAAAAAGCCATATTATTGCAAAAGGTGAAGCGCGGGAGAAAATATTGATAATGATCACGATAATTAACTTATTTTTTCTGCACATTATTATTATTATTATTATTATTATTATTATTATTATTATTATTAATTTCGTATTTAGTTCATTTCTCAGTAATTTAGTTCAACTCTGTCCATGAGGCGACAAATACTATAAAATGTTCTTGGTTGATTTGCAAACAAGTAAAATAGATACTTGCACAAATATTCCAACGGTGTTGGTTTGCATATCATTACAAGTACGGTATTTTCTGTATTCTCAGGTTTTTACGGCTCATCGACCTGAAAAATTTTACTTCAGTGCGAAAAATCAGTCTATAAGTAAGAAGTAAAAACTATATTTTTCGTGAATATTAAATTGACGGAATGTAAGTGAATCGTAAGAAATCATACTAGATTGCTTGTTGAGAAATTACGTTCAGTTATTTGAGCTATTGTGTTTCCCTGAACGTGAAGCTGGATGTTGGAGTTTGTGACGTAAAGAAGCAGTCATCCCTTCATTCAGAACGCAAATGTTTTTCTGATTCCGACAATAATTAATTGAATGATTCCGATCTAGAAATAATTATAACAAATGAAATAAACGTGTAGCAAAATCTACAAATTTTATCAGTCTTTTTTTAAAAAGGTTATGATGAAAACGCATGAATGCATTTTATTCAAATATTCACACCGCTGATATTTGACAAAAACAAGCCTTTATTATCTTAGTTACTGCAAAACTGTCATGCAACCGAGCTCTGAGTGTGAAGGTAGCCGGAAGCGTGTGTACTATTGCTGTTGACAGTAGGAGCACGTTGACTTCGGTTTTATTTTATATTTCTTTTTATTTTCGAATTCGGTAACAAGGCTGACCTAATGCGAGAGTGATGCTGGGATGGATCCCCTGCTGACGTTGCCACGTGTTGCGCCGAAGGGAAAAAAGACGTCAACGGCAGAAAATCTGCTGAAATGCTTTGCCTGCAAATACCACCAGAAAGAGCCTGCGCGTCTGAATCTGAGTATCGGCACGAAACATATGCGGGATGTTTAATTTTACGTAACCTGATAGAATTCGGGATAGGTCACTTCTCGGAGATTGAAACGTACTTAAACGTAGCAGGGTGTTGTCAGAAGGTTGAGCGCGTCGTTCCTTGCAGATCAGTGGGCTGGAGTGACGTCGCATATATAGAATAAGACGCTCATTTTACAAGCACACTTGTGCAAAATAGTTGCTCATGAGCTTGAGATCAGGTAACATTTGAACAACGCCAACGCTCGTCGTTTGCAAAGTAAAATTCTGTCGGAAGTTCAGCCAGCCACTTGGCATGATACACAATTCCAAAAATTATAAATAATGTTAAAAATTATAGACTGTCGTTTGAAATAGAAATAAATTTCGTATATACTCCCCTCGGTTTGTGGTTTCATTTAGGGGACTTTATCACATGATTGGATGACTAGCTGTAAATAACGAAGACATAGTACCTGTTTCACATTTTTTACATTAACATTTTCCTTCGTAGATTACCAGCAATAAAAATAAAAATTACGAATGCATTGTTAGGTTATGTTTTCTTGCTTGTTGAAATACATATCTAGTGTGGCAACTCTGAAAATTCAATGACCAAGTTTTTATTTTAATGGACAAGACTTTTTGTGGCCCTGATACTCTCCGTTCCTGTGAATTGGAGTACGGCTCGTAATAAGATTAAATTTGCTAAATTTGGTAATTTTATAAATACAACTAAATGGACCCTCCATACTGTAATGAAATTGCAACCGTGCCTATATTAACTGAGTAATTATGATTAAATAGTTGAAGAAAGAAATATGCTTCGTCTCGGAAGAATACATTACAACAGCCACAATCTCGTCCTCCCGGACTCTACAGTGCATTTTTAATTCGATGACCTTGTTTCAAGGGGTGCGGCGGCGGAGGCGAGACCCTTTGCCAGAGGCGCCGAAAGAGACACAAGAGCGTAGGGGACAGGAATGCGGGAGGCTGGACGGGGGACGGCAATCTGTGGAATTGCTCGGCCGACCCAGAGCGTGGCTACGTCGTTGCCACCCTCTCCGATCCCCTGCCCGTGCTGCCACCGCCGCCGGAAAAAGCGTTTGTCACGCGTGACGTGGAGCTGCGGGTCCCACAACTCGGCACTGATTGATTTTGCATCGGCCGGCGGAACAACCCCGAAGGCGGTCGGACGGGAACTAAAGAGTTTGACCTACCGTCTGTCATTTTACTGGGACGTCACACCGCAATAGAGACGCGTGGATTGTTTATTGGGTGGCTTTCCGTTTCGGAGGCGCTGGTGGGCGTGGTGTGATTTACAACACACTTTTTTTACTTCGCGCTGCAGTTACTTGCCCGTGTTTTGCACAGCTCTCTGAACTTTTTCTCTCAAGACAAAACTTCTAGAATGAAGAAAAGTAGTGCCGAACCTTTCGGGAGGAATTCTGTTACAATCCTTTTGATAGACGAGTTACCGATTCCTCACAGTCCAGGGCATAAACATTTTCCCGTATATTCCATGTATCAAACTGCAGTGGCATGTAATATGGAAGTATGTAATACAAATATTGTCTAACATGATGAATAAACTTTCAAGAGATAAAAATGCTTACATGTATCACTTCTCCGTGTGCAAATGGAGAACACATAAACGAATATTAAAATGATTATTCCATGTATATTCCCGAATATTCCATGTATCAAACTGCAGTGGCATGTAATATGGAAGTATGTAATACAAATCTTGTCTAACATGATGAATAAACTTTCAAGAGATAAAAATGCTTACATGTATCACTTCTCCGTGTGCAAATGGAGAACACGTAAACGAATATTAAGATGATTAAAAGATAATTTAGTTTCGTGGACTGTGTTCTCGTACAGGCAAGTGGTTGACAGAATGAAGTGTATAGAAACATGTACAAAGTCAATTTCACCGACAGTATGTCAGTTCCACTATAAACAAACCATTTTTGGTGAGGCGTCCTCTCGCTGCGCGGGTTCTGATGTCGAGCATTACGTGCGTTCCCGCGCGACTCCATAGACGCCGCTCACCCACTGGGACGTTGTGCGAGGGCGGGCTCCGGGGCCGACGGCTGTTGCGTAGCCCGAACGCGCACACTCCAGGAACCACGCGCGTAGACGACGAGGGTGGCGGGGGCGGGGGCGGGAGCGGGGAGACAGGGGCGGAGGCAGGCCGCGGTTTATTTGCTTCGCGAAGGAAATGGGGCACCGGGGGTGCCGCCGCCGCCGTCGCCGCCGCCCCGCCGCCGTGTGCGTCCTTTCGGAGCCACCAGATCTCCTCGTGCGCGCACACGCGCTTAAAATTAGCCCCAGGCACGCGTGGGCGCCGCAGCCGCAGCCGCCGCCACCGTTGCCGCGACCGTCGCCGCCACCGTCGCCGCCACCGTCGCCGCCACCGTCGCTGTCGTCGCTTCCGCGCGAGCTGGACCTGGCCCCTCAAATCTTTTATCATGTTCACACATTAGCTCTTTCGCCAGCGTTCAGCGTATATAGTTATAATATTTATTATATTTTTTATCAGCGATCGTGTCGAATTAATATTCGTAACTTTACTTCTGTTCGGCTTACACTGCACTTTGCTTTTTTGTGGACGGCTCTTTGCATAAGTTATAATGATTTTACAAACGTTTGTAGTGTTGTGCAACTGTTAGAATGTTTTTATAGTCGATGTTAATAAAGGTCGTTTTGAAAAATATCGAACATGTGTAGGGTTTTAAGAATATTCTTTAAAAGTTATTTTTAGAGGTGTGTACACAGTACACAGGATACCATTTGAAACGCAGTAAGAATGGAGATTAGAGACGTGATTACCAAATGATTAGTACTATTGTGATGTACTAACAAGTTGGAGGAAGTTCCATGGCCTGCTTGTCGGGGTACGGCATTCTCATATAATGTTCAGAAAATCTACCGATCGGAGCAGTCGGTCGCTAGATTTTTCCTCCAGGCGATTGAATTTGACCCATGTATGTAGCTATAGCTCGACAACTTCGAAAAAACTCTCGTCTGCGCATGCACGAAAAGTGCCGGAGGAGACGGTTCCTTCTCTTCGTGGCTTAAGTTCCCCGCCTAAGGAGCAGCAGCAGCAACCGCCGCCGCCGCCGCCGCCGCCGCCGCGCGGGCGGGGGAGAAGACAGGCTGGTTTTGACAATCGTCTCGAGCTCTACGGTGTTGAAGGCTCGTATTTCTGTTTATCCTGTCAAATCAAACGACCTTTGGGCGTGAGAAATGCTATTCCGAGTGAAATGACCTTCCTTCCCTTCTCCTTACGTGCAATTGCCACAATTGTTCGGAATTTTTGTCACTCGGAAGGGAGTCAGTTTGTGTGCGCTTCTTGCTGTGCGTGGTTGTCGATCTCCGATTTGTTGCTTTGCAGCGTTTTCGAGTTTTTACATTTCCCTTGATGTGGCTTCGACTTCAACATCCACGTGTTTATAAAGATGACCGTTGAGAGGTCTGGTTCGTGAGTTAGTGTATTGAGTGACAGAGTACTTGCGGCAAATGATAATGTGTCGCCGTCAAGAGCGAATACGTCGTGAGAACAAAGTTGCAAAAACGAATCATCTATCGTAGCCGGTCCTTTGGTTCAACTGAAGTCCCCCTCGAGAGCAGCTGTGAATGGCTTCATCACGTCTGTTAGTGTAAGCGATGCCATGATTTTTTTTTCTGAGTTGTCGAGCTTTATTATCGAAAATCCGCCACAGTCGCGACTCGAAACCTAGAACCTCCCGATCATCAATGCTGCAAAGGCAACGATGCTGTGCTGTGCTGTGCTGTGCTGTGCTGTGCTGTGCTATCGCAACCCGGTAAATGGATCCTCGGAGCCAGTGTCGGTAACCACAGTTAATCATTCTTTTCATCAGACTTTTGCCAAATCAGCATCAAGTATAGAAGCGTTTTTTCCTGTGTCGTGACTTCCCGCGGGGTGAAAAATAAACCTCGACCACTGCCACCGCCCTACAATTGGCCGCACGCGCCTCCGTGACCCGAGCCTTAGCGCCTCCACCCCTCGGCGCTCCCCTCGGGGTGTTATCGCGCCGCACCCCTCGCCGGCACACGCCGCCGCCGCCCCTGCCACACCCACCGCTGCCTACTCTGCCACCGCCCCGCTTCCGCCACCGCTTCCGCCACCGCTACCGTCGACTTTGCGTGTACGGCGGTCGCTGCTGTCAACTTCACTAGTTCTGCTGCTTCTTATGACACCTATGTATCTTATTTTTCCTCTTTTCCTCTATCTGTTTCTTCTCTTTCCTCTTTTTCTTCCTCATCTCCTGTGTCGTCTACTCCTCCTTCTTCGGAATTCTCCTCCTCCGTCTCCTTCTTCTTCCAGTTTGTCATCTCCTTCCTCTTAAATTTCTAATCGTCTTCACTCTCCTCGTTACCTTCATTCTCTACCGAGACACTAGTAACTTCTAACAACCCTGCTTCCGTCAATGGCTAATGGCCCTACGTTTCAGACATTTATTGCGTGTTCTTCCGCGGATACCATTCCTTTCCTTCTTTATCTGTCACGATCTCCTCCGTTTTCGTGTCCGTTTCAGTCCCATTGTAGAACCCCTGCCACTGGCGAACATCATCGCGTTGTAAACTCCCTCCGTCCTAGCATGGGCGTACGTTCCCCTGCCACAGATGCAGTTGTCACAATTGCTCGTGCAGCCGCTACCCTCAGGACACCTCGGCAACCCAAGCTCCCTCCACGAAGCTCGTGTTCCGTATCTCACCACGCCACGCAACACCTCGCCACACTTCGCCACACCACGTCACACCACGTCACACCACGTCACACCATGCGACACCATATCACGCTACGCCACACAACTCGACGCAATTCCACCCACACTACACCACACTGCGACACACCACGTCACACAATGCCCCTCACCACCATTTCCAGCGCCACGTCATTTCATGTGATGTCACGCAATTCTTCACCATTCCATGATCCGGTTTGATTGCTGTTCCATGTTACGCAATACCATACCACGACGCGTGCCACGTCGCGCCATTTTGCAGTTGGCCTCCACTACGCCTCCTCCGACGTATCTCTCCACGTCCCCTCCCGTCGCGTCCACCTCGTCCACATTGCACCACGTCTGCGAAACCTACAGCTCGTCGGCCCCCGACGCTTCATGCCACGCAACGCAACGCCACGTCGGATCATCGCGCTGCGTCACGTGGTGTCACGTTGCGTCTAGTTACATTGCGTTGTCCCCACATGTTACGTCAAGTCGCGACGCGTTGCTTGTGATATATCGGAGTGGGCATGTACCGACTGCATCCCGCGGTCAACTTTTCCGAAGCCGTTTACCTACCTCCCCAAAAAAAGCAGAGCCCAATTCCATCCGTTCTGTTTTCTTCCTTAGTATGAGGATAGATTTCTACGTTTCCCGTGGTCTGTTTAGAATCACATTGTTCGATTGTAATTAAATCATTTCTGTCTGTTTTCAGAAAACATTTGCATGTCGTTTTTGAGCATTGCAAACCGTTGAAAACCAAAGTTTGTTGAAACAAACCATGAAATTACCGATCACGAGTTTCTGCTTATTTCGCTGACTAACCGTTCAAAATTCCGAAGATTTTCCATGTTCACCAGTATTAGAGATTTTCTCCGGGCTGGTGCGAGAACATGTATTTGCGGTATTTACAAATTGAAACTTCACTCAAATGTTTCCTCCTTCCGAAACACCGGATGAACGAAAGGTGTGTGGTCAAGCTATACCATCTTAGGTAACGAAAAGTGAAAGGGGATTAGCTGATTAGCTGGGAAGCGAGGAAGAGAGAAAACTGACCGCACGATACATTCGGGCGATTCCCGCGGGCGTCCCCAGGTCGCGATCAGAGCAGCGCGGCGAGAGCGCGGCGTGCTGAAAGGAGCTCGCCAGCGTAATTGCGACGCCGGAGGCGGGCAGCCTGCCCTCGAGGAGGAGGAGTGTGTTGAAGTAGGGAAAGCGTCCCTAAATTCCTGCTTTTAATTAAGGGGGCATGGGTGCCCTGATTCTGGCTGTCATAACGGCAGCGAACAGTTACGAAGGGTACATAGTTCTATTGAAATTACTGCTCATTATGTCGAGCTCAGGCCAAGTATCACTTCACGTAAACGACAACTCAACACAAAAGGTAATGTTGGAAACGTTGTTATCAATTATATTTTATGCGATCTTATTTGCTGTATTATTTTAGCATATTAGAAATTATTGACGAAATTGAATTTAATATGTAACTTGTGGCCTCCAGCAGAAAACGGCAGTTCGACCAACAATATTTAAAAAAAAGTTATTCGTGACACTCGCTAAATGTAACACGTAAATAGCAAATGTTTATTGACGACCAGCTCCTTCGCATGACATTAACTGTGCCGTGAACTGTGACGCACTGAGTATGAACATTCAGTTAGTACGCGCAATAAAAGAATAAGCGAAATAACACAATAAAATCTTTTTATTGAAAAAATCGAAACTCTTTCAATTAAAAAAAATTCCCGAGTTTGTGGTATCTTACGAAACCAGACACACCTTTCACACGACCGAAAGCTGCCGAGTTTTCTTTCAATTTCTGCGCTCATCGGAAATTAGTAAAAAATGATTAAATAAATATAGCGTTGATTGAGCCTTCCAGAAAAGGTTACGCCTGTAAACGTTAGGGGTTGGTCCTCAAACTCCCAAACATCCCGCTAAGACAAGTACAGGGCCTTTGATCTGACAAGAAACTAACCGCGATATCCCGACCAACAGGCAGGAGGCTCCTCTGTTTCCGTCACTAGTTGCAACTCGTCGGGTCGTGCTCACGGAGGGAAGTTCAGGCTCCAACGCTTCGTGGACGTGCAAAATTTATCACCGCTTATACGCGCCCTCCCTCGATGCAGCCCCCGCCGCCGCCGCCATTGGCGCCTAGTAACGAAGTTTGGCGTCCGCGCACCGTAATTGCGTATGCTCCTGCGGTGAATGGAACTGCGGAACTGCGAAAACGCGAATTATTTACGGTCGGTTTTGCGCGTCCTCTCAGTGCTTTATTAATGATGGTAAATGATTCGGCCTCGCACAGACGGCCAGCGTGTGCGTTTCGGACGCAAAGCGCGAGCTCGGCTGCCGCGCCATGGGCTTGAATAACTCATTAGCGCGTTAATGACACACTTCGATGGTTTCGAGAGTCAGTGGAGCCGCGGACTGACTGTCGCCCCGGGAATAGCCCGTGTTTCGGACGTTCCGTAAGCGGTGCATAAGAACCCCCTTTGTTGGAGGATTCCCCTTTCTCTTTACTAACTACCCTTCCCCCGCCCCGTCACGCCCCGTCCCGCCTCGCCCATGCCCCGCACTGGCCCCCGCACCCCGGCGTGCCTTTTGCATACGGCCCCTCTCAGCCGCTCAGTCGCCCGCGCGGGTCCGCACCCCCGCGTTATCGTGCCACCGCTTTCCACCCTCCGCCGCCAGTTCGTTTCACTGTTGCGTGAGCATATTTGAATGATTATGCTTATTTTCGTGTCCGTGTTTTTCTAACTGTGTATGTAATTCTTTTCCGACTAATTTAAAGTTTTTGTTCTATTGGTTTAAAAGCTGTTTAAACGTTTCGGCTTCAGGATAATAAACTTACATATTTTAAACACATTTCATTTGCTAATATATACTACATTTCTAGTGGCCTCAATTAGTGTATTGATTTATTTCAATTTTATAGGTGTACATTTGGGGGGGGGACGGTAATAAATTTAATAGAACTTCCACACGTGTGTATTGTTAATGTAGTAGGCCAGATGTTGCACGTCATATGATTGAAAATATGACTAAGAACATCATTAAAACACGAATATGTAAATTTCCCTCACCCAAGATTTGTTGAAAATGTACACTAGCTGAAAACCGTCTTAAATGTCAAACCAAAAAGGAAAGAATATCTCGCAAAATCCACGCGACGAGTGAAGGATAGCTGTTCCCCAGCGGTTGAATCGACAGAACGTTCCAACGTCCTCCTACTCCAACGCGCTCGCCCTCGTCTCCAAACTTCCCCTCCACCCCGAGTCCCCGCACCCCGGCCCCCTCCCCGCTCCCTCCACGCCCCCCCCCACCCCGCCGTCGCCGTCAGCACTCGCCGGCGAAAGCCGCTCGGCGGAGATTTAATTACGCGACAGCGGCACGGCGGAGGCGCCCGGAGCCGGCGGCGAGCGGAGTGGGGCGGGGCGGGAGGGGCGGGGACCGGCGCGACTCCCACCGAGCTTCCAACGCCGCCGCCGCCATCGTCCCGAACATGGGCCTCGCCATGGAGCTGAATGGGAACGGAGGCGGAGAGACGGATCGTGCCGCGCGCGCCGCCGCGTCGTCGCGTCGCCATGGCGACGAAGCGCGCGGACACGCTGGGGCTTACGCCACCGCCCCCTGGCGCCGCTCCTGTTTCCTTCAAAGTCGCCACCTCTGGAGCCACCCCTGCGAACACCCCTGCCACCGCCCCTGCCCACGTCCATGCCGACGCCTCTGCTTCTGCAAATGCCGCCACCACTGGTGCCGCACCTGCCGAGGCCGCTGCCACCGCTCTTGCCATTGCCTACCGCTTCTCTTACCGCCGCTCTTACCGACGCTCTTACTGCAGTTCATTCCGCCGCTCTTACCGCCGCTCCTACCGCCGCTCTTACCGCAGCTCCTACCGCCGCTCCTACCGCCGCTCCTACCGCCGCTCCTACCGCCGCTCTTACCGCCGCTCTTACCGCCGCTCGTTTCACCGCTCCTACCGCCGCTCTTACCGCCGCTCCTTCCACCGCTCCTTCCACCGCTCCTACCACCGCTCCTACCACCGCTCCTACCACCGCTCCTACCACCGCTCCTACCACCGCTCCTACCACCGCTCCTACCACCGCTCCTACCACCGCTCCTACTACCGCTCCTACCGCCGCTCCTACCGCCACTCGTACCGCCACTCTTACCGCCGCTCTTACCGCCGCTCTTACCGCCGCTCTTACCGCCGCTCTTTGCGCCGCTCTTACCGCCGCTCTTACCGCCGCTCTTACCGCCGCTCTTACCGCCGCTCTTACCGCCGCTCTTACCGCCACTCTTACCGCCGCTCATACCGTCGCTCGTACCGCCGCTCGTACCGCCGCTCGTACCGCCGCTCCTTCCACCGCTCCTGCCACCGCCACTACCGGCACTAATAGTGCTGCCCCTGCCAAAACCCATGCCGCCACTCCTACCACCACCCCCTCCGTTTCCCTATTTCCGCCCACGCCATTGCCCGTTCGTGGCCCCCTCCTCGTTACCTCTCCCGCCGCTACCGTCATCGCCTCTACGTCTGCCGCTGCCGCTGCCGCCGTCGTCGCCGCTGCCGCTCGCGCCCGCAGCCGCCCGCGATGAATCACTCGTCCGGCGCGGCGCGGAGCGGGGGCGGGGCGGGACGGGGGCGGGGCGGGGGTGGGGCGCGGCTGGGCGGGCGTCGAGGGGCCGCTGCCGCCGCCGCCGGCGCCGCTGCCCCCGGAGAGATGCGCCCCGGCGAGAGGGAGCTGGAGGGCGCCGCGGCGGAAGCGGCGGCGAGGGGAGGCGGAGCTGGTGAGAGAAACGGACCGGGTAAAAAATAGACGTGCATGAGAATAGGACGAAAATCAGAGGTTGTTGAGCTGGAGGGGTCCCTCCAATACGTTTCGAAGGGGAGGTTTCGTCTATGCAGTTTAATATTGAGACCACGCTCACACGCAAGCTCGCTGTACACATCATTCAGTCCTTTCAGGGCTGTTTTTTTAAATATTTTAACGCTTGCTATTACGTACGGTATACGAAGATCAATTGATTTTACGCGTAATGTGAGAACATAAAATATTGAAAATGAATTATCGCACCCGAGAATTCTAATTTTTTTTTATTGTAATAATGTTTGTTAGGAAGATTTGTTAGGATGTTTGTTAGGAAGATACATGCTTTTACTTCTGTATGCTGTGGGTTGGTGTTCGTATTTAGTCGGCTTATTATTCTTCAATTCGCATTTAAAGTAGAATTGCCATTTCAATCTGTAAGTGGGGCCGATCATTTTCTCCTCTTAATCCGTTAATATCAGAGTTTTATGCATAAACTTGGAATATCACGTCGGTATGGTACTTTTTCTTCAAAATATTATCACAGCAAGGTACGACATGTGGTACCTGAAGTTTATAAACAGAAAAATGACGTAGCAGACAATGATGTCGAACGTCCAATACTTTAGGATTGTTGCAAGTCCATGTGTAGGAGGAACAAGAGTAAGTCCGCATCGTACCATCAGTCCGACATGTAAAAATCCCATAGGCAACGGTAGTGACGTCGCCAAAGGACCAATTAAGGCCTACGCAACCTCCCCCGTTCGCATTCCTCGCGACGTGCCGTGGCGCCGCGTCCTTGACACGGATGATCTCATTGAGCGGGGCCCCGCGCCGCAGTGAAAAGAAGTCGGCGCGCGCGCGCCTGGGGAGTGAGTCTGTGAGCGACGGGGCACGCGGGACAGGGGGCGGGGCGGCGGCGGGGCCCCCAAGGGACGGGGCCCCAAGCGGCTGGCGCGCGACGGCGGGCGGCGCGACGCCGGGGAGAGAGAGGAGGAGGAGGACAAGGAGGAGAGGAGAGGAGGCGGCGGTCGCGGGTTGGCGGGGCTGCAAAGCGGACCCGCGCCGGGGGGACGGCGGTGAATCGACCGAGGGGCGCGGGGGCATGTGGGCGGGGCAGGGGGGATCGCGCCTTTGTCCGGCTGCGGCCCAGAGAAGTGCGATGCTCGCTGGAGGAAGAAAAAAAGCGGAATGAAAAAAGGAGATGCCGACGGACAGTGATGGGGAGGGAGGGTGGACCAGTAGCGCAGTGATTAGAATATTCTGAGCCCGCGGGGCGTATCGGGTTGCGGTGTGTGACTGGTGTAATGGACAACACAGTGGGTGCAGCTTCCTATGGGGGTTCTCCTGGTTGTCATTTCACCTTTGCGGCAAGTTGTTACGTGGTACTCTTTTCCTCCTTTGAATTTATATATATATATATATATATATATATATATATATATATATATATATATATATATATAGAATTTAATAATTATGGTAATTATTGTTTTTACCATAATTCGTGCATAATCTATGGATTCGTTCGTGAAAATAAATACTTCGAGAAAAAATGTGGACGTTGCGAGGTGTATGAAATTTGCTCAAAACCTCCGCGAAGTAGGTTTTTTTAAACGCGCCGCAAGTTTGATGGTGCCGCAGCAACCAGGCCTTCGACTCGTGGGTTCGGCATTTGGGAATGCAAATCAAATCTCATGTCCAGTTAATCGGGGATAATCGGAATTGATATAGCAACACGAAGTCTTCTTTTCCACTACCCTTTCGTACGGAATACTCTGTTCGTTAGACATTTACTATTTACAACCTTGACTACTTCATCTGTCGCTCCCAATCATCGCATTTCCGTCGTAATTTTAGTGCGAGAGTTACTACATGCGATTTGGCGTGATATTTGATTTATATTCGTAAAAAAATTGTACGTGAAGCATGGGGGAGAAGTATAATCTGCGCACGCGAATTCTAGCGGCCGGTTGCACTGATCGGTAGTTTTCCGTGGTTTCTCCGGTCAACACCAGGCGAATGCCGGAGCAGTACCCCAACAAACGGGCCACAGACCGCGCGCGATATTTCCTTCATTTTCCTTGTCCTATCCTCTCCCCTTACACACACACACACCCACACACACACTTACACTAACATGCACTACACTACAACTATTCCGGGAGACCGGTCGTGAGCTTAGAGCTTGTCCCGGCTGGGGCGGTGCCCCGCTGGTCCTGCTTAGGGGAAAACCCCACTATCCGACAGTAGGTCGGCGCCGGATCTCGCCATCCAGCGGGGGAAAATCACCGTCATCTTCCGAGAGAAAACATGCATTACACTCACGGAACTAATGACCAAAGCAGTTGACGCGCCTGGAAACATCAATCAATCAATCCAACAGGTTGAATGTAAAGGCGATCATCTGGCGTTGCGTTTTTCTTTCAAACCTCGGAAATATCGTAATAGTAGGATTTCCTCCCCTCCCACTTCGTTGACTTGGACGACAGCGGCGAAGGCGGCGGCGGTGGCAGTGGGTCGTCGGCGGGGAGCGGTATTTCTGGCGGTGGGATTGCGTTACGGCGCTCTCGGCGGCGGCGGCGGCGGCGGCGGGGGCGGGGACAGCGGCGGTTGCGGCGGCGTTGCGTCGGAAGTGGCAAACGAACGGAGAGCGGCGATTGGGATCGATGTGAGCTGCTTCACAAAGAGCGAATGCCTGCCGCTGTCCGGAGCTGGCTCTTCTTTCGCGCCGGCCAAACCAGCGCTTGGCGTCTCGCGAAAATGCGTACGGAGTAATTTGAATTCAACGCACATTCGCTCATCTACCGGACAGAAATGGTGTCGCTAAACACACTGCGGTAAAAGCAAGCCATTCAACGTAGTCGTAATATGGTAGAAATTGGCAGATCGTCACGTAAATTAGTATTTATTCGAATTACAACAGTTGTGTTCGGAAAGCAATCGGGTTTCGTGATTGCAAGATACTCTCAATCGTAACGAAATCTTAAAGGAAGAGAAGTAAACAATGTTGTTTTTAAGTTACTTAGTTTTATTGTTTTTGTCAATATTTCAAACCACAACTGGCGGTCACTCACGTTTAACTTCTAGCTACGTACTTCACCTGTTGAATTGTATCGTACTACCAATTACGTCCAAAGCATAGTCATAAATTTAGAAGAGTAATGCTTCAATGTGTTAACTTATAATTTTCTCGTGAAACATTTGAAAACAGTGTGGGGAAATGTGAATGTAGTTCTTACTGTCCTATTACCACTCTTTAATTTAAGTACTACATTCCTAATGTATATGGAACGTTATTTCTATAAAAGTTATAAACTGTTTTTTCGTATTTTTTTCTTAATATTTATGTGCATAAATACGTATTTCTACTCTAGATTTGCATGTAATAAAATCTAGCTTGCATTTCCGACCACCTGTATTAAAACAGGAATAACAAAAATTACTCCTATTTTCGGTTCTGCGGAAACTACGAATTTCTCTCGATTGAAATAAATATATTTACGTCAATAAAAACGAAATATTTTGGTCGTCAAAATAGTAAATATACTTCTCTTTACACATTGTGAGTTTCGTTGTCGAGGCATAGTGAAAAACAGGGAAAATTCAGTCTCAATATGAAATTTTCAGAATTACGTCGTCATTGTAAACGACGTACAAAAGGCACCCTTCGGGAATTGCACATTGAAATAAAATACATTGGGCCTTTGTATTATGTAATTAAACTCGCAGGTGTTGCTGAATGCGAAATTCCCAAGCTGACGAGCAACTTCCTTTAGTAGCCATGGTTTTGTGAGAATTAAGCAGTTCTCAATGAAGTTGGTCATTCAGGTATTAACAGTTCGTTCTTTTTCAGTTAGCTTCTTCGGTTCCTTCCTCCGGCTTGATCCAGAAAAGGACGGTTCGTTCCGGAATGCGACACTAATCGGTTGCCTTCGCTTGTTTCGTGACCGTGGTTGGTAGAAAATGATCGATGGTCACCGGTGTTTTTCATGTACATAGAAGGAATGCGTTGAACTATAATCAACCTTTTAATAACGATCCCGAAACTTGATTATTCATCCACACATTCGGTTAAAAAACATAAATTATAATCATTTATGTGCAAGGTGACTAAACTCAGAAGTAAATATCTTTTGAATAGGAGAAATCAAATGAGTAAATATGAACCCGATGATATTAATCGGCAGATTGCTTTATTTAATCATTTAGGTGATGAATACATCATCGAAACAGAAAATAAAAATAATTTAGTGTCATTCAACTATTTCATGAATAAAACTTTCCTTTAAAATTTAAAGGAACGTATCGTTTACCCTGTATTCAGTATGTTTGTTTTGGAAAGAAATTTACCATCCCATTTGTTTATTGAGGGTCTATTTATGAAATATATTTTTCTATTTTCTATTGTATTTTTTATTCTGTCGCTTACTTTGAAATACGTTGGATGTAATTCGTGGATTATACTAAACACAACCGTTCCAGGACTTTGTTCGAAGTCGTCTTAATATTGCGGACCATACATCTCGGGGTTATTTCAAATCCAAATTTTTTGGATTTTGAAAATTTGGAGAACAACCGTCTCGATGTAACTGTTATTAAGCTACTTGTCTCGACAGTAAATAAAAATAAAATGATTTTCAATGTCTGAATGATTTTGGCGGTCTAGTCTACGCCGCATTGTAGGTAGTTTCCGACGTTTCGGCTCTCATGTCGAGACTGCTGAGGAATGAAATGGTTAGGATGGTGCGGTTTATACTGGATAGGTAAGAGTTTTCAAAAAAACTGGAATCCTACATCACTTCACTCTCAAGCATAGGAAGCTTTTACTACAACCTTCACCTTGAAGCATAGTAGGTTTCTAAGCGTTTTCTTTCATAAGTCGATAGAAAGTAACAAAAACTTGGACCTGAGCTTTCAATGTACCTTCTTTCTGCATCTCTCCTGCCCAGAGTGACCCGTCTCGTAGTTTATTACATTTTTCAGAAATATTTATTCTATATGCTGCACTATTGTGCTCCGCACTATCACTCGTTGTAAGGACTTTCTGAAGGTTAAATATTAAATGTGAATAATTTAGTATTAAGTGTGTATTGTCGTTGCACATGACTTTTATTTAATGAGCCTGACTATTACCTTCATAAAATCAGAAAACGATTCCCGCATGATCTTTAAAGAAACGCGTAATATAGGTAGATGCGTCGGATAGAGCACAATAGTGTCCCAATCGTGTAGCGTGCATGTTCCTGTAATTAACTATGAAATAGTTGTACATAGAATGAAGTATTTCAGATAAAGCATGGACGAGGTAGATGAGCACTCGTGTACAAAATTTCTCTCATTGTCATTGGCTATAAAACGAGAACAATTGAAGCTGGGTCAGGGGCACCCATTTCGTTCAGGTTTTTGTCCATCTTGATATATTTGGCAAATAGTGAGATGGCTCCTTGTTTGCTTCTGGACATAAATGTAGTTTCACTAAGCCCCATTTTATCGATATCTCCTTTTGCTTGTGGTAGGAGCAGAGCCGGGGTATGAGTTACTCTTTTATTAACAATACTAACAAACATTTCGCTTACCGGTACAAATTCAGTTGCAGTTCGCAATCTGCAGTTCTTTACCGGTACAAATAAGTTTTCTATAATTCGAGAGCGAAAATGTCTTTTTTTCTTGAAATATTGCTAACCTCGGTGTGCTGGAATTTTAATTTATCATTCAACTATTGCTGAAAGGCGGGGAAGAGATTCTGGAGCCGAAAAAATCCTTTGCAAATGGTACTTCTCCCCCATACGCCACATACAGTTTTTATTGTTCTTTGACAAAATAAACAAAATCTAAGCACTACCGTGCTCTATGCAACTAACGACTGAACTTCAGACGTCGGAACCACTAGAGTATTCATTCTGAATGTCTCTGCCACGTGTTAACCCGACGCCATTAGACGGAACAAACGTGCTTCATGCCTTCCGACGCCCATTCGGGTGACGGCGAAGTGTTTGTCTCCGCGCGATCGCCTCGGGCGACGCGGGAGGAGCGACCAGTGGTGCGTCGTTCGCGCCGTCGGCATCGCGAACTCCGGAGGAACGGTTTATTCTTAGTCGGCGCGCCGCGGCGCTGCCGCCGCCGCCGCCGCCGCCGCCGTCGCTGTTTGTTGCTCGTGTTGCGCCGCGACGCCCCGCGCGTCCGACGCGGCGATCGGGGTGCCGACGACGGCTGTTGCGCAGTGACGAGAAGCGGCGCGGCGCGGCGCGGCGCGGCGCGGCGCGGAGGCCAGGCGGCCGCGCGGTCGCGAGGCAGCGGTTAGCAATCGACGAGTGACAGCGGACTAGATCTCCGCGCTGGAACGATGTCGACACGGTGACGGCGTTTCAAATAAGCGCGCCGTGCCGGAGAAACAAACAGATCGCGTGGCTCTGCGCGGGCGGGGAGAGATAGGAGCGGCATTGTGTTCTCGGAGGATTGTTATCGAGCATAAATATTTTGGCGATGGAACAAAATCGGCTCCTCCTTATAAAAGGTGTGAAGTTCTCTAGGATTCCCTGGTATACAATTTCATTTAGTAAAAAGAATTGTCATCTCCAAGGTTTTGCGATTTTTTGTCCGTTGCACTTTCAATTACTGATCTGGTTCTGTAGAGTATTTCATTATTTTAACTACGATTTAAATAGATTCCAGAAGGTGACATTCTACGTTGTGAACTTTGGACCTGGAACGTATATCCTGAAATTATTTAAAATAGCCGAAAACGTGAATTCAAAATACGAATATTTTAATATTTCCAATTTTTTTATTTGAAGTAAAAAATTAATGACAATCGTTAAAAATCTTAATTAAATCATTGAAATCGGGTATTAAGAAAGAATTATAATATTAAAAATTCTCATTAATGTAACAAAGATAGTTCGTATCAGAATGATCTAATATTCACATAAATTATCATTGTTTTATTTTTATTTTTGCAGTGATGACGATAGTTCAAGTGACGGGGACTGCGAGAAGAAGCCTGAGAAGAAGAGGGTGAGTAACACATGCGTGCAGGCGGGCAATTCATTAGGTTGTCCATCCGCAGCTCCCCACACAAGATGCTTCATTTCAATTCCACTACCTATAATCTCCCTATGAGGCGTAATAATATGCTTTCGGGACTCGTAAGTGACGTAGAAATGAATGTCTGTTCTTCATTTCTTTAATAATTTTTAGTTTTGAACAAAGTTGATTGTGGAATGAAATCCTTAAACAAAACATTTAATCAGTACTTACAAAGGTAATATATATATATGGATTTCGTGCGGGTTTAATTCAAAATTTATCCTGCCAAGTTTGAAGTAAAAAATCTTATATCTTATTTAGTTCTGTTTGTTTAAAATTATTCAGCTGCATCGCGGCCATCTTGAAATGTTTCGTCGTTGCTGGCATTTAGTTACCAGACGAATGAGTTTCAAAACTATGAAAGAAAATTATGCTGTGAAAATATCTCTTTCAATTTCTATGAAACAGTTTCCCATGAACAATCTTTTTTTCGGGAGTTTTAAATTCAAAACTAGCAAATTCTAGAAAATAACCCGACGCCATCTTCTTCTTCACCGGTTTGGAGGTGCAGATCAGTTCCCACGAAACAGGACCCCATTTCGATTCCTGTCTCCCTCCCCAAAAAAAAAACAACCATTTCCTTGTGGATCCTGGACCCTGTGCGTTCTAGACGTTCCGTTCCTCGGTGACCGCCTCAGAACTGGGGATGTGGCATCTATGTCGACGTTTTCGAAACATCGATCTTTTCTTATAGAAATATCAAGGTTTTCAACGTCGATGTATTAAAGCCGATGTTTTTAACATCGATGTTTTGTTGTCAATATTTTTACGTTTTCGATGTCTTGTTTGCGAATGAAAATTTCTTAATATCACAATTTTGTAAATGTTAAATTAAGGAAAAATAACCAATGTCAGTTCGAACCAAAAAATGCTGTTTGAACTACTTTTTCTAGCTAAATATCTCTTATCTGCGATGCCCTGGTATTTCCTACATCTATCCTCGTATTTCGTAGACGGAGAGGCGGTCAAGGCATACGCCGGGGGCGTAGGGCTTCCCTTCTTCTTCCCGTACCCCTATTCCGCGAACTGAAGACTGTCCCGTTCAGATGACCCTGAACGGTCAGGTTTCCAGGCTCGGTTTTGTCCATTGTGTTTGTAACTTAGTTTTGAGTCGGGTCTGAATTATAAATTAATAATCACGGTCACTGTCAAATGAAATTTTGTTGCATACGAATTTAATGTGAGATGTACTAAAACAGCTTCGAAACGTAGATGTGTAAAAACATCGATTGTTTTTGGTCGATGTATTGTTAATATCGCTGTTTGGTAGCATGGATACGTGGGAGTTTTTGTACGGCGAAGCGTTATAGCAATCGTCAGCACTATCGATCTTATGTGCATGCGCAGTTCGTTTCCCATCACTTTGTTGCATCTGCGCATCATCGAGATTGCAGAGAGATCAGATGATCGCGATTGCAGTCGATTGCTGTACACAATGCCGTGTAAAACCTTCCTGTAGACAATTAAAAACTTAGATGGTTTTTGGTCGATGTATCATTAACATCGATGTTTGGTATAGGGAGATCACTCTTACGAAGGGACCACCGTTGACAACTTCTGCCTAGCTACTGCTGGCAACAGAACAGCTGGTTATGTGCAAGCGCTCAGTTCGTCAATGCGTTCTTTCGCATTTGGCTCACTTGCAAAGGGCCTCGACACTACCTCTTGCAACTGCCATCGCCCGACATGACGTTCATTTGTTTTCGATCTGTCAAACCGGTCCCTTCTTAGAGTAACTTCTCTATACCACGGCTATTTGCATGCACGGATGTCGCATGCGTACGCGGAAGCCCGGGTGTTGACTGTCGCTGACTGTCGCTGACTGTCGCGCGTTGTGGCCGCAGGCGCTGCGCCGCTACCTGCAGTGCCCGGCGGCGGTGAGCGTGCGCCACCTGCAGCGGTTCGTGCGACTCAAGCACGCGCTGGGGCCCGAGCACCGCGTCGACATCATCCACGCGGGCGAGTGCCTGCGCGACGAGTTCACGCTCATGGACGTCGCCTACACCTTCGCGTGGAAGCAGGTGCGGAGCAGCGAACAAATAAATAGCTGATTAATAATGCTTACATAAATTAATAAAAAAGAAATAGGAAAATTAGTAAATCATGAATAAATGCTAAGTAAATCGTAAATAAATACCAACATTAATAAATAATAAATAAACAGTACATTAATAAACAAAATGGTAAATTAATAGATTAATACATAAATTAATGTGTCTGAGATCGAAAACGGTAAACTGCCAAATTTCATTCATTGAAGGATAGATATAATGTATGCAAAATGTTCTTACAGAATGTATCTTTTCAAGAATAAATGGCTCAAAAGTGGATGAGTATGGCTGACACTTGAGGGTCTATCACGTTATGATTTTCTAGCAAAACATTTGATTTGAATGTCCTTGAACATACATGGTCACTTACGCGTTTTACTCTCAGTGCCTCAGTTATTTCATGTAAAGAGTGAGGATGAGATAGGTATTAGAAGTAAGCGTCAGTTGGCATATACTCTTGAAAATATTGAACAAACCCGTTTGAGCAATGATTTTTTTAAATTCACGATAGTTCAGTTGTGGACAGAATTGGTTTGAGCGTGTCGAGAGTATTTAGAGAATTCCTCACCCAGCGAGGCGTGGAAGCTGTGTTGCAGACGTGTGACAAAACACAAAAAAAAGATATATTTCGATTTTACGGTTGAATAAACCGTACTGTTTACTCATGTGTCGTTACTCTGCAACGAAAACCTTCACGATTTTCATTCTGAAATGTTAGTGGTCAGAAAATGTATTTGTAATCACATACGCCAAATTTTAGATTTTTCTTTTCGCGACGGCAATTACACAGCAGATGTTCCCTATATCCACGTAATTACGTATTATGTAATAGTATTTTCTAGTATGCCGTGATAATATTTCAGCTTAATATTTGATATATTATAATATAATATATAATTATAATATATTATACTATAATATAATATACCACAATATAATATATGAATAATATTTGAGCATTTTTGAATGCAAGTTGCAGTTTTGAATTTCAATCTATTATTTCAATTCATGTTCCGCGAATATAAGAAATATCCTTTCAGAAACACTTTTCGTTCTGCAATCATGGATATCGATTTGTTTTTGTTCTATAAAGGGAATTTACCTGTCGCCTCTTTGCAGACGGAGCCCATGCGCTTCAGCTACCGCATTTTCCACCTGCCTGTGGCGGCGCCTCTGGAGCCCATGGACTCGCCCGGGGCGCCCGTCGCGCCCGCCGCGACCGACGCCTCGGAGCCGCCCGCCGACGCCGACGCTGACGTGGCGGCGTCCAGCCCCGCGGCGGCCAGCGGCGCCTCTGCGGAGCGCGCGGCCACCCCCGACGCGGACGCCGAGGGCCCCGCCCCGCGCTCCCCGTCGCCGCCTCCCCCGCCGCCCGCGCCGCCGGCCTCGGAGCCTCCCGGGGGCGGGGGCGGCGGCGGGGCGCCCGAGCCGGCACCTTCCCCGCCCGCCGCGTCGCCCCCGCCGCCCGCCTCCCCCGCTCCGCCCGCCCCACCCGCGCCACCCGCCACCGACCCCGCGCCGCCGGAGAAGACAACCCCGCCCGGGGACACGGCGGCCAAGTTGACTCCCGCACGCCGGCCCTCGGCGGCCGACTGCGACACGCCCACGCCCACACCTGCGCCCACGCCCAAGCCTGCGCCCGTGCCCACGCCAACACCTGCGCCCACGCCTGCACCGACGCCTGCCCCCACGCCTGCGCCAACACCTGCGCCAGCGCCGCCTCCCACGCCCACACCTACACCTGCGCCTACCCCTGCACCCTCGCCTGCCCCCACCCCCACGCCCACGCCCACGCCTGCACCCGCACCCGCACCCGCGCCCTCGCCCGCGCCTTCCCCTGCTCCTCCCAAGAAGAGCGCCCTCACCTTACCCCGCGAGCCGGAAGCCCCGAAACCGGCCCCGCGACCGGACAAGAAGCCCGAACCCAAAGCCAAGCGATCTCCAAAGGCCGCGACGGCTGCCACTTCCTTCACCAGCGCTACCACGCCCACCACTCCCACCACGCCCACGTCCACCGAGGCCAAGTCGGCGGCCGCCGCTGCGGACGGGGCTCGGGCGAAGACCGACGAGCCCTCGTCCACGACCACTACGACCACAACCACCACGACGGCGGCGGTGGCTCCGCGGAAGGACCCGGCCTCGCACGGCGCGTCGCGCGGCACCAAGCGGTCCGCGTCCGGCGATGCCCACGAGGCCGGCGCCGGCCACGGGCACGGCCACGGCCACGGCGGCGGCGACGACGAGATCGAGGACGACTGCGCGCTGAGGATCTCGTCGACGGACGAGGAAGAGGAGGAGGACGAGGAGGAGGAGGCGGCGCCCGAGGCGAGCTGCGCGCCCGCACGCGCGAAGGACAACGGCGCGGCCGTGGGCGGCGCCACGCCGAAGAGGCCCCACAGCCCTCCGCGGAAGGACGGGCGCGAGGACGACAGCCCGGTCAAGCCCAAGAAGGTGAAGCTGGACAAGGCGGAGCGCGCGCGCCTCAAGGAAGAGCGCGAGTACAGCGGCGGACGCAAGCGCAGCAAGCACAAGTCCAAGCACCGCGAGGAAGGCGGCAAGAAGCGCAAGACGCACCGCAGCGAGCTGCCCTCCGCCACGCCCACCATCCTCCAGTACGACGAGGACGCCATCAAGCTGAAGGTGAAACTGTCCGGTGCACCCGGCGGGAACGCCATCGTCACGAGTCTCAACTCGACCGGTTCGAACCACCACCGTCACCATCATCACCATCACTCGAAGCACCACCATAACAAACACCACAAGCAGAACTCCGTGGCGGATTCCGGCCCTCCGCCGTCTCCGGCTCCCGCCCCTCCGCCGTCTCCTTCGCCGTCGTCTCCCGCCCCTGCTCCTGCTCCTAGCCCCGCGCCGGCACCCACGCCCACAAACACTCCACCGGAAGCTTCCTCGACAAGCGGTGTGAATGGCAACCACACCGCCAGCAGCTCGACGAACGGCAGCGGAAATGGTAACAGTGGAGCTAACAATACGGGAGGACACGGAGGGTCCGGCGGTGGCAGCAACTCGTCGCGTTATGCCGCCGATTCCGCCACGTCGAACGCCAACAAGGAGCGGCTGTTGCAGATGAGAGCGGTGCGACACAAGAACGCCTCTGCGGCTGCCGCTAAAACGACCGAGGCCTCGTCGTCTGCTACTACCACCACCAGCGACTGCATGTCTCCGAAGTCGAAGAAGTCGCCGCCGCTGATTATGCCGCCGTCGTCCATTACGGTCAGCAAAGTGAACACCTCCGAAAAGCGCAAGCTGGACATGCAGAAATTGAATAAGTGCGGTTCCGAGAACAAGCGACCTTCGCTTGAAATCATGTTGGTGAACGCACCCACATCCACGCAAAGCGGGAACAGCGGCATCAACAAGTCTTCTTCCGTAGGAAACAAAGTGGGGACGTCAGTCACTATTAAAACGAGCGGAAACAACAGTACCGGCGACTCAGAGTCGTCGAAAAAGAATTCGTCCCAAAACGACAATAAAAACTCTCGCCCCATGCCATCCACAATCCCGGTCATGCGAATAAAAAAGCCGTCGGGATCGAATATGCGATCTCAGACGGGCCTACCGACGGGGCTCCGAGCTCCTTCAGGTCTCACCATCACCCCCGCTGTAGTTCCTTCCAACAAGACTAACGACTCAAGCGGCAACGGTGGTCATTCCAAAGTAGACTCTCCACGCGCCAGCACTCCGAAAGACGCGGAATCTTCAAAGGATAGCGAAGCCGGGAATACGACGAGCAAAGATTCGTCGGAAGCGACTGCGGCGTCGGATGACCACCACATGAAACACGACGACATCGGCGCGCTGGACCTGTCCGGAAAGTCGTCGCGCTCGAAAGACGGCACCCCGCAGTCGTCGCCGGAGATGAAATCGCCGTCGCCGGGCGCGTGCCCGTCGCCCGCCAAGCCCACCAGCAGCAGCACGGCGTCGTCCACGGCGGGCGGGTCCGCGGCGTCGAACACGTCCGCCGCGGCCGTGGCGCACCAGAGCATCCTGTCGTTCGCGCAGAGCCTGCGCCACCTGGGGCGCGCCACGGGCATGACGGGGCCCGGCGGCATGATGGCGTCGGCCGGCGCGGCCACCGCCCGCAGCAACGGCACCAGCTCGCCCACGTCGCCCGAGAACGCGCTGTCCATCCTGGGGGGGCTGTCCCCCGGCGCGGCGGCGGCGGCCGCGGCGGCCGCGGGCTCGGGGCTGGCGCCTGCGGCCATGAGCAACCTCAAGACGCTGTCCGAAGCCGCCGTCCACATCCGCAACATGATGACGCAGGGGTCGAAGACCAGCAACGGCCGCGCCAACGCCAAGCAGCAACAGCAACAGCAGCTGAACAACTTGCAGAACAACCGCGAGCAAGCGTCGACCCCGCCGCAGCCCACCACCCCCAAACCTACTTCCTCCCCGGTGGGGCCGTCGTCCACTAACGCCAGCGGCACGGGCATGGCCGGGCGCGGCGGACACTCCGCGGGGCTGTTCGGGAGCAGCGCGGGCCGCAACCACGCGGCCGCTGGGGTGCCGCTGTATTCGTCGATGCACTCGCCGCACCACCACGGCCAGTACGGGCTGCCGGGCGGGCCCGGCTCGTCGCCCATTCGCATCCCGGTGCCGCCCTCGAAGGCGACGGGGCGGGGCGTGAGCGCACCGCCCGGCGGCTCGTCTCCGCGGCCGGGCATGCCGCGCTTGCACGAGCTCTTCCCCGGGTCGGGCGCGGGGCGCGGCAAGGCGGCCACGCCCACTGGCACGGCGGGCTACGGCGCGGGCCGCGGGGTGACCAACGGCGGCACCGCCTCCAAGCCGGGCCCCAACCAGGCCGTCCGCAACATCCCGAACCCATCGGCGCTCGTATTCCGCCAGCAGGCGCAACATCGCTTGGCGCAGCAGCAACAGCAGCAGCAACAACAACTGGCCGCGCACGCCGCCGGTACGAACTCACGCGCGCTCACGGGGCCCGGCCGGCACTCGCCGCTCACTGGTAGCAGCGGAAGCGGCAAGAACTCGCCCGGCTACCATTCCTCCCCGCAGTCCACGTTCAACAACGCCTCCGGGAACAACGGAGCCATCCCCAATTCCATAGGCAAGAACAACGCCGGCAACGCGTTGGGCGGCGGCGGCGGAGCAGCCACCGGCAACAACAAGACGTCGCCCCAGGGCGGGAGCCCGGCGCCGTCGCCCGCGCCGCCCTCCAACCCCGGAACGGGCCTCTCGCCGCACATGCCGCCCGTCTCCTCCATTCGTAAAATGGAGAACATGACGCGCAACATCGAGAAGGTGGCGCAGGGGCTGACGGTGCGGGCGGTGGAGGCCACCAACATCAGCAGCAAGTAAATGCACCCTCCCACGGGCGCAGATTCAACATGAACGCCAGATCGGTGCCTACATTTCCGTATAGTACAAGAAAAGAAACTAATCATTGGTGGGATCCCTACTATGTGTACCTTAAAGATGTGTCCATTGAACAGAGGAACATCTACCTATTTTGGAAGTTTGCGCGGTGTTATGAAAATGTCGTTTGCAAAATAAATTCGCGAAAGTGGTGAATTGATTCCCACATTCGCGTTGTAATTTTAATTATTTCTACGGCTGCAGACAATGGACCGCCATAACTTAGACATTGCGACATATGCAATTAAAAACGTATTTTTAAGTTATCTTCTTTTCCAATATTTCATGTGTATGAGAGTGATTGGACTAGCAGTGAGTTAGTGAATGTGAAGTGCAATTTAGTTACATGCAATATTGCAGTCTCCTCGTTAGAACATGTGTTGTCTCAGAGAATCCCGTAGAGATTCGTTATTTAGGAAGATATGTCTCGAATCACGGACGCTTCAGCGCTGAACACTACATTGAAGTGATGTACATGGAAATATGCACTTAAAAACTTATTTTAATGAAGTAAGACTTCTTTTGCCCAGATACAAGACTGATCAATTGGGCAGGTAAATGATCCTATTGTCACGAGGAAGGAGAATTGGGAGATGAACGTTTTTGATGTTGATAAATTTATTTGACTGTGAAACAATTGACTAACAACGTGTCCGTATTTACTTCTTTGAGGAATCTATAGGGTTTAATAGTACCATGTGGGCATGGTGGTCGAGAATGCGTATGTGGAGGAGACAGTAATGGCGGCGAACAAATGTTAAAATGTTCAATTTTGTTTCGAGATTTTTGTTATCTAGAAAGCTGTTTGTGTGTAGGAGTATCCAAAACTCCAGAAAGGTTTGATTTTACTTTTAGACTTGATCTCGAAGTGAACTTGCAACATTAAACATCTGAGCCTATAGCAGAAAAAGTACAATGAATATTCTTCCTTAGGATGAATGTTGGCGCAAAAGTAATTTAACGTAGTATACAATCGCCAGAATGCTATTTCGGTCACCTCCACCTGCGCTGTCAAGTGTCCAATAAAAAATTTAACAATATTTTGCCAAAACGGGTCTTGCAACCATCATATTATGTCGCTTGATACCACATTGAGTTCTCTTGCACCTCTGCAGGAGTAATTTCAAGCACTTGCTTCTGGCCCGCTGCAGTAGAAACGATTCGCTGCAAAGAGGCACCATCCTGTTCGAGTGAAAGTGTAATGTATGTGCAGCCACTGGTTGAATCTTATTAGCCTGAATGCACACCTACTAGGGTAGGTGCTTGGGATGATTTCTTTGCAAATAACTACTAGGATCTCAGGGTCTTTTTGCACTTATCAGCAGTGTAATATATCAAGCAGCTTGCGGCGGATTGGTGTCGAATACACCGTCTGTATAATTTTTTATCAATTTTTCTGGACGCTTTGCCGTACGAATTGTGCTTGACAGATCGCCACTGTAAGGGATACACCACTGCTAAGTCTTTTGGCTTTCAGAGACTCGGCAACGAACGGATTTTTCTGTGGCGATGCTACGTTTTGACGATGTGTGCATGCACTGTTTGCCTATTCTCGTATGTAGAATGATTAAAATTGAGGCTGGCCTAATAACACACCAACTTTTACCACGTCGACATTCGTGTTGGCTAGAAAATAATCGTAAAAAATTATCTTAAATAGCGTGTTAGGATTATTCATTTGCTTCTTTGCTCGCTGTGTGCATTCTATCGAGGTTCTGTGATACGAATTGTTCGCCAAGGCGATCAACCTATTGTAGCCGCCATTTTGAGTGATCTGTCAAGCGTTCTTCGTCGGCACGAGATCGTTCTGGAATGAACTGCAGTGGGCTGTAGTGTGACTACTAAAAGCGGCCCCCTTGGAATATATCGAAGTGATAATATTAATAATATACATTTTATATCAATTTTCGTCGTTTCTTGTTGATTTGATTTCAACAATAGTGTTTGTGGCTCTCGCGGACATCCTGCCGTGCGCGTAGCTGGGCAAATCACTACCTTTTCCATTAGGTTCTGGAGTGCGCGTAGGATGTAGAATTTGTGAGGCGTGAATTATCTCGGGTTACATGAAATTTCAATTAACATTTTATATTGTATATAAAAATGCTCTCTGAATTTTCCAACAGTCTGCTCTCCCGCGTTTTAAGTTAAGAGAGAGAATTATAAAAGAAACATACTGTAAGGGTTCCCATTCTCGCTCGTAATATTTGTAGCAAATTGAAAATGGGTGCAAAAATTACTTGAAAATGTGAGATCAGTTTTACATGCATTACTTCGTCATGTTGTATTAGTAACCCTTATAATCGAAAGTATCCTGTATAATTTGTTGGTACAGTCTTAAATGCAGAAACTGAAGAAAAAGCACCACCTTTGTCGTGGTAAAATGAAACAGTTTCGTGTAAATATTTAGTATATAGCTCTACGTTAAATTCAACAGTATTTCTGTTATAGACATGAAATTGAAATATTAAATATGTTTGAGACGCTATTCAAAATAGCAGACAACGTCGCACAGAACGAAATTCTAAGGTAGTGACAGGTAGGCGCACCGGAGACCAGTAAGAGTCGAGCTGTGCTCGACCGCATCTCAAGTACAAATGCAGTTTCCGTTGTACAATTTTTTTTCTTCCTCAATTCTTCTATTTACTCGTTGTGCTGAAAGAGACGCGGCCGCTGTAAGAAAATATTGGAAGTTGGTGTATCAGAGCGATCCAAAATAAATTGCCAATTTACGTACGGATAAGAATGCAACATTTCTAGTAATAAACAATTTTTGCCGAAAAGTATTTTTTTGTTTTAGTCGATATTGCAATGGGCTGTTCTTAATTCGACGTGCCTGGGGACTAAAAGTAGAATTACCTGAAATATGTTTTTCAATAACATAACATATATTTCCACTTCTCGAAGCGCTTCATGGTCTTTCTTCGAAATTAAACTGGTGTTAAGAAGGATGGTTCTATATTCTTGATGGAGAAGTACCAGAGATTACTGATATGTGCGTTGCACAGAAGTCATTCATTCTGTTCTTTTTTCACCAAAAATCTCTTCTATTTTTCAATAATGTATATTTATGCCATCGTTTATTCAGTAATGTGACTGTGATGTGGGACGTCTTGAACTCCACGATATTATTTTCTTTCGAATCTATAAAGTTATGGCTTCGGATTAACCTAGTGCAACCTTCGAAAATTCAAATTAAAAGCAAATTTGAATGTAAATAATATTGTTTTGTTCTATACGTTTGGACTTTAATTATGAATTTTAGTAAGGACACTGTTTCCTTCGAATTATTCTATGTCGAATTAAGTGGAGCTCACTGTCGTATTCGTGCGAAAATGTTACATGAATTTGTTTGACAGGCAGTTTCGAACTTGCTCAAAATCAAGCGTTTTGTTTGAGCCCTCAAAATAGTGCCCATATTTTGCTATCGGCAACTCCGTTCTTCAATATTTTTGTGTATACTTGCAACAATGACCGCTCTGATTCTCCTTTCGATTTTACTCCGACTTTGTAGCCGCGAAACTCTTATCCCCAACAAGTACGTAAGACTTTTCAAGCTTTTAGGGCATATCAGTGTCTTCCGATTCATGAACGTTGAATGTAAGGTTATCACTAAATATCGAGCACTATTTTTATTACATTATAGATATCGCTTTGTCCGCTTGCGTAGTGCATTGTATTCGTATTCAGGACCAAGTACTTTAGTAACTTGAAAGGTGCCTAGTAATAAAATATCTGTGTCAGTTTACTGCGTAAGTTCCCAATATTGGAGTACAGCAAGAGACATTTCTCTTGTTTATGCACTGTCAGGACGTAGAGTAGTATGTGGTTTGTCCAAAATCATTTTAGCATCATTTCACATAGATGCTGCCAATCTTCAAGTACAAATGTAAGTCAAAACCTTTACAATTCGTTTGTTGGAAATGCTTTTTCTTTAATATTTTGTGATCTCGTCGTTTACTTTTTTCTTTCCTCTACCAGTTACAAATTGTTGATTGAAAAAACGTCACATAGTATTAGCACAGTAGAAAATTGTATTTGCTGCCGTGAGTGGCCTATGACCTTGCTAATAATGTATGTAGTGTAAATTTTGTCTAGTTTATACCCCAGCGAATACAAAAATAAATGTTGGGAGATCTGTTTGCGAGTCTCCCATACAAGCCTTAGCATTATTACGTACCGTTAATACTAAAACTATTCAGGATATATATTGATTACTAATAACTTAAGCAATAGCAGTTGGTAATAATGTGTTGCAAACTTCCTTTCCAGCCTCTTTACAAAGTAACCAGGTTTTGATGCGGGTTTTATGACGCGAAATGTATTCTTGAAGGAATACCATTTTGTGGATTATAATGAAGGTGTGCGTTTACCTTCTCTCTAATTTTTCAATATCTCGCCAGAAAGAAGAGAATTATTTTGCCTTAAATGAATTAACACCAAAAAGCGCGTATGTGGTCACAAAATGTTTCGGAAAAAATAATTGTTGTAAATTGTGGTGGAATTTCATGTTAATAAATTACATTGCGTGTGCAGTGAAACGTTCTAACCTAAGTTGGAAGTTGTTCTCAAGAACTTTTTCCATTAAAATATCGCATATTCCAAATTAAAATTAGTCTATATAACTTCCTTTGGAAATATTTATATTTTATTTCGACACAAAAACCTTGGAAAATGACTGAGCAAGTATCTGCTTCCTTCAATCCCTATAGCACTTTCTCTTTCATAACAATTCTCAAAGGGTTTTTTTGTAGTTTCTTTGTGAATAGTAACGCGTTATCATTATTAACATCCCATGATACAACGTTGTTCCCACCCGTTTCCCATTTGTTGTTCGAAAAGTCGCCGTTAATTTCGCGCTTGTGTCTATTCGTTTGTTTGTCAACTATGTCACTACCGTATTTATTCGAGAATTTACTTTTTCCCTGGATTTTGTTCATGTTATAATAATGTTGTCTGTTATAATTTTCTTTGTTAAAAGAATAGTACATATTCTATCTTGATTTACGGGTTATCCTTGAAAGTTCCTACTTAATTACTTCCTTTTTCTTGAGGCGACTCGTGTTAGTCTCGAATTCCCGTATGAAGAAATTAAATTTTCACCCCAGTTGGTCGCGAAATGTATTATTCCATAAAATTGAAGGTTTCAAGTCTAGCAATATTCATGCGATGTAATTTAATTATCATGAGCAGAGATCCACATGTTAGCGGCTGTAAAATGAACGTTGTACAAAAAGAGTTTGTTAGTAGAGATCGCAAATTACTAGCATCGTGTTGTGCCGTTGAGTAATGTTTAGAAACGTCAAAAATATTCAATTTAAAAATGCAATAAAAAGTGTTGCTTACCAAAGTACTAGGTATCCTCTTTTTAATGTTCGTTCAAAACACTGGCGTAGATTCAGACTGATCCTCTGCGTAAAGTTGCCCTCCAGGAAGCGATCTATCTTACCTATTCCCGTTAGATTGTGAAATGGTTTGTTTATTGAAATTGTGATAGTGTCTACGTTAAACGTGAGAAGTAACGTTGGCTAACCAGATAATACAAACAGTATAGATTTCACGGGAATAGATCTTACATTTCTGTGGAGAGATTGAAACCTGACTGCCATTTTAATGCACTCCAACATGTACACATTTTTTAATGTCGCTCTTTGTCATTATATCTAAAATTTAAAAGTGATGAGCACATTTGTCTCAACTCGTTGTATTTTTATGTAAAAAGGAAAATGTTTATAAAATGCAGGTCCAATTTGAGCAAGGAGCAATGTTAAAAAATGAGTATATGCGATCAAGGCCACTTCAAGTGGGACGTAAGAACCGCATTCTGTTGGGAAGACTGAATTGGCGATAAGTCTTATTCCGGTTTTCTATCATTAATGGCTCATCACGGCGACTTGGCGCTGATTAACTCGTACACAGCGCCCGAGGTAAATGCCGTTCCAATGCCCTGTATTAATAGTCTTTATAATAGTGCAATTACCCCATACGAGGTCGTTCACCTTGTCAAGGTAACTCGAGAATTGAATTCTCCAAGTCCTGAAGACGTTCCGTGGGACAAGTGCGGCCTCACGAACTGCTATCGCGCCTGGAACAATGGTGGGCGACTGTGACTTCTCCTCCCCCACCTCCTCTGGGGCGACTTGCGCCTGGAGTGCAGCCTTTCGCGAGTCCAACTGAATTTCTTGTGTGCTTAAGTCAGCCATTGAGACATTGGAGATCCGGGTGTACAATGATAATGCTACGAATACTTGTTTTTGCGCGTTGTGCCTTTCCGTTGCCGAATAAAATAGTTGCAATAAAAGGAATGTACTGTGGGTGATTTTGGTTTGATTGTTGATGTTGGACTTTTCTTGTCAATAAGAATGGTCGTTGGCGTATTCGTAAAAGCCGACTTCGAAATCTCGTGAATTGAAAAATGAGATCTAACAGGAGTCATCAGGGCCCGGCGGAGTTGAATTAGTTATTGGTGTTTATTATTGTAATACACCGATCATTTAATTACATCTGGTATCTATTTATCAGGAATGATACTCCTCCTGTGATGAAAGTTGTTCGTATTTTATACGTTCTTTCGGATTTTCCTATCTTTCTATTCTTAGGCTTGTTCCCTCCTAATCAATTCGCCAAAGCCATATTTTTTCTTGTCTTGTTTCGTCATTGTTTAATATATTAGAGAATTATATCCCGTCATCTTGATGGAATAATATCAACATTATGGTTGTTTTACTTGTAATTAAAGAGACTTATGGGGAAAATATTTTCTAGTTTTTTTTTTAAACGTTCTGCGTGACTAAATTATAAGAGAAAACAATAGATTTGAGACAAGTTTCACCTAATGATGTCCATATCCACAGGAAAAAACGCTCTTCTATTGATAACAGTGTTTCTTTAACACTACCGATAACTTCTTTCAATTTATCATTTTTAGACTCACTTCGCCACACCATTACAATCACCTACAATTTAAAAGTGTCATGTCAGGATTTTGGCAATAAGAGCAGTAGTTGTGTGTTTGGAAAATAAAAGCTCTATATCAGTGTATTTAAAATTCACTGTATTAGCTGATAATATATAAGATTATACCACTATTTTCCATACAGTGTAAAATATTACTTAAATAGAACTTGCACCAATTCTGTGTGTGCTAATACACATGCATATACTTGTGTATATATGCACACACAATATAGTTCATATGTGTGTATATGTTGCATACGTAGTGCTAAATTATATTAATGAGGCGTCGGGAATCGAGAAGATAACTTTCGTAGTTCATTCCACCGATACCGCTGTCGTCTCCTCAAACACAAATGGTAGCATCGTCGTTAAATGTTCGACAGGTCTGTCGTGTTTACTTGAGTACGATGGTCATGTGCTACACCTACATTTAATGGCGATGGTGCTGTTCAATAAATGTTCAGCAATGTCCAATTTTCCAATTATTATCAAAAGGTGTTGATATTGTTAACAATCCGTGCACGAACAAATGACAGGGAAATGAACGAACTGTTTAAAATTAAAGGTCCAGCAAATGAAAAACACGAGACTGTTCATGTGAGTGGAAACGATTTCTATTAACGTCATTTTTTTATAAAATTGAAGCAAGCAGCAGCACGGAAATAATCTAACGTACTCTGTCTTAGAGACTGATTTTCGGGTATTTGAAAATGTTTAATAGTTTGAAAAAGAAACACATTCTTCGGTGGATCCAAAAAAATTACTGGAACTTTTTTTATAATATGAACTTTAATTTTAATCATTGTTTGACAGTGATTATTTTTTGATCAATTAAAGTGGTTTAATTAACATTTTTAGTTGAACTAGTTTAAAAATGAATTCCTCTGATATTTTTGTGTATAAAGTTAGTTTCGTTAGAGGAAAAGCAGTGTGAAAAAAAATTCATTCCATACAGTGCATCATTACATCTACAATGTTTTTTCTTATTATTTATGTAATAAATTTGACCACGCTAATGTGTGTCTCCTTGTCCGTCTACGTTAGGATATTTCATGCTGAAAACATACTTGCTCTGATCTTTCCCGTAAATATTCTTGCATAGTTTTCTGGCAATTTGCGCCAAGAGGCTTTTCCTTTTCTACGCCCGCCATGGGAAAACAGAATTTCTTGTGTATACGTATGCTGAACACATCCCTTGAATGTTCTATTTGTCGGAACGACAGCGTGACGGGAAGAGTGCGTAACATTTCGGAGCGAAGTATAGAGCTCCTAATTTGCGCTGCATAGACTTGGGGACACATTGGTCGGATTTTATGCTTCACTTTGGTAATGTTTTGTTTTCAGTGAGGTAAATATTATTAGTCGCGTTGTACATAGCATAATGTTGATGACTTATGTATATAATGCTGTGTGTACAGATAGTGCTCTAAGTGAAGCTAGATTGTAGAATATAGTCTTGACTCTCCCTTTTCAACTACATTTCTCAATGTCAGTACTGATTCACAATACTTACACTGTGTTTTATTTAGTGTATTGTTATTGTTTGAGAGAAATGGTTTCCAGTCCGTAAAGGAATAGTGGCTTTGAAATAAGCGCAATATGGCATGCAAAATAATTGATCTACGCATAGATTTCGGTGAACCGAAATCTCAATTACGCAGACTGTGTATGTACCTCGTAAGTTTTGTGACTTACTGAATATTATGGATTTTATGTAAATACATTCACTATGCAAAAAGAAAGAGTAAGAATTCAATCTTTTCCTTACTTACAGATTCCTTGCTGTTTACCTACCTGAGTTATCATGATTTCCCGCCAAATCCCAATTTAGCAACAAGTAAAATAGGTGATTGTCGATCCCAGATTCTATTCACTTTATTTGTATTTGAGGATAGATTGTAAAACTATGAAGATTTGTAGTGTTCTCTGCAAATCAAGAGGAGACATTGAGCTGGAGGATAAAATGGTCAATGAGCCAGTATCTATTATTCTCATTAACTTTAAATATCTATTTACAATTTTTAAAATAATGAAATAATTAGTTAATTAAGCGTTACTGTTAGGCGTTCTATTTTGCTTGGTTCATACGAAATAATTTTGTTAAACATTGAATTACATTGAATAGTACCTTGAAACGTGTTGGTTCTGTTACTGAGTTAATTTACAATCTTTCAGTGAACAAACTTATTGCTCAAAACTAACTTTTACTCTTGAGGCACATATGCTAATCAATCACATCAGTCATTAATTTATCCAATCACCTAACAATAATTAGGTCAAATCGCCCATCACTGCAATAAACATCGTATATATTATGATCTACCCTGAATGTACGAGTTGGAGTGTTTTCTCATTGCTATGTTGCATTCAGGTTGCAAGAAGATAAAATAAGGTAAGATTGCCGTAAGTATGTAAATGAATGGAAGGTTTTGCAGTTGCCACTCGAGTCTTACATTAGTTTCAAACCAACTTGCAGCAGAGGCTCCTCAACACAATGTATCACTTTACTAATCAGAAATTAATGAACAGTCGGGCTCACATATTGCTCCAAGGAAACGATTTCTTTAATGTCCCACGAATTATGGTCTATAATCATTGTTTTGAAACAGCTCGAACCGTGTTTGTGCAGACTACAGCCATTTTCCCCCGATTCGTAAGTGGCCGCTTAAAACAGGTTCCATTGCCCCTACAATCCAAACAGTTCTCTGGTAAATATAATACAAATTTTACTCAACATTCTAATTAACACTTTTTGAGATGGTTTATTAGTGGGTATTATCCGCAGATATCAGACAGAAAATGAATATATTGCAGCAGTATCTTAAGTTTCCATTACATGCTACAATATTTCTACGACGCACGTCAGATTCTAAGTTAACTACAGAGTATGATTTAAAGTTATTATTTACCAGGTGAGTATTTTCTTGGCAATGAATACATTTAAAAAGCAATGAAATGTTGGAGAACTACTTTCTTATAATGCAATTTAGTGAACTCATTAATCTTCTTTGTTTAATGAGCACATAAATATACATGCTTGGTCTAATGAGGTTACGCCGGTTAGTAGGGCGACAACTGTGTTATTACCCCTGTTTTCTACACTCAGTATTTAAATATATGATGCAGCATACATTCGTACACATTCTACAAAGTACTGTATTGGTGATGAAAAAATATACTTTTGTACACTAAAGCTGCGTTTTACGGACTGTTTATCGTCCGTAAAATTGAGCTTTATTATCTAGGTCAATAAATTTGTTTACATTCTCAACCTTAAGAAAAGCAAATTTCCCTGTTCTCTTAATCGTTTGGAACGTTACAATTTCTCAGATTAGGGCGGGAAAAGCTGTTTTTGAAAATGCTCAGATATGATTGACAACATTACGCAGAACGCGCTTCAGTATTTAAAGACTGTTAACAATCCTCGGTGACCAATGAATATGGGGTTACCAACGTCCTTATTACATTTCGTTTACAAAATGAATTGTAAGTTCGTCGGAAGAAATAAAGTTTTTGTACTCTATAACAGTGTAGAAATGGACACTTTAAGAAGTAATTGCATCATATTATTTTTTAAGTAAGTGCGGTATATTGTTAGTAGGGACGAGTTTTAATGAAATGTCATTTTTTTTTCACTTTAGAAAAATGCTGTTTAGTATAGAACTTCATTTTATGTTATGAGAAAAAATGACTCATTTTTATTCGTCTTTCTTTGTTGCATTTTTCGTTTATTTCGAATAATAAGTCATTTTTTACCTTTTACGTCACTTTTAATACATTTTTCGCTGATTTAATCGATTTTAATATCATTCCAATGGTACTTGCTTCAAATAATACTTATGAGAATGAACCAATGTTCTCCACAGAATTCCTGAGTACCTACACATGGTAACCTATTCAATTTCTTCACTCAGTTGTAATGTCAGCCATTGTGATTACGTAATCTAAGGTTCCTGTGACGCCTGTCAGCGCCATTAGCGGTTCAGCCGATTTCGAGATAAATAAAGACGGATCTTTTGGTGTCAGTCCACACCAAAAGTTTGAAAGCTGAGTTTACTTGAACGAATAGAAGAAGCCTCGATTACATCAGTAACGTATCCAACAGCTTGAGTTATTAATCCGAACAGGTTTTGATAACACTTTTTACGTCATTTCTCTTTGCTTTTAGGGCATTTTTAAAACAATTTAAGAGCATTTTATTGATCGTTTTGGGTGATGTTTTAGGTAATCAAAATCCGCCCCTTAATTATTAGTGTATTATATAACACAATACTTAACATTTGTACTGTATAATTTTAAAAATACTAAATATGTTGGAAACAAGTACTGTGCTTTAGCGACTGAATCAATGACACATCTCGATCGGGCTTTTCGTTCAGTTTCTCCTATCCGTTGAGCAAATGTATCTTCTCTATGTGCACGCTTTTTTGTGATAGGTGTAGAGCTGAGAGTACAGAATGCTAGCAATTTGTTAGCAATTCTATAAAATCAAATCTATAGTTCGTTTACCTATACAAATATGTTTTCTATTACTCGGAAGTGAAAAATTCTAGTTTTCAAATGCTGATAACCTTTTGTGGAAATGAGAAATAAATTGTTGCGTGGGCAGTGAATATATAGGTATTTCATTTTACGCATCCCGAATAAGACATGTCTGATAAAACATTGATTGAACCATTAAATGCCAATCATACCGGGTAGTGATCTGGGAAGACCTAACTCTGGAAGAAGAGGAACCTACGAGACGTGAGTAGATAGATAGTAGATTCAAAATGTCGGGAATTCTATTATTGTTGTGTGGATTATGAGTAGGTTTCTAGGGAGATAATATACTTCAGTTACTTATCAAAGCAAAGAAGAGACGTTTTCTTCACAAGGGAGTGCGATGTTGCAGCCTCAGGATTCGATTTCGCCGCTTTGATCGCCTAGTAATATGACTGTTATGATGGCTAAAGATGTTATCTTGTTCTTCCCTTAGAAACGGTAGATTGGAGGTTTGAAGGCAGAAACATGTGGTTCGCGTGTACATTCAACTGAAATATGATATAGTCGAAAATGATCAAACGCTGACTTTTGTCGTTTTAATCCTGTAGCGTTCCAGTTTAATAGGAACACATTGTTGAAAAATCATGGATTCTATGGTGTGTTTATAGCTATAACTTGGGACAGTGTGGTATTGATGAAATTTAAAAAATAAGTGAAACTTTTGAAGGTTATTAGTTGTTTGCCAAGTATGTGTCTGACGTGGAAGGCGTGAGAAATGTTTTTCTGTTAATGGCGAGGAGTTGTGAAATAAGTAGTACATGAGGTAGTTTATGGATTATTGGTACTTCGAGTACTTGAAATTTGTTAGTTCTGAATGTATTAATTCATTAAATTGTGGACAATCGCTATAACTTGCTCTGTGATTTTGGACGCAATGTAGTACACAAATACGAGGTACATCAGCTGATTTCGTACAGTAGCTAATAGTGATTGCAATTAAAATTAATACATTTGAGATCAAGATCACAGCGTTCCTGCGATTGCCAGATCCCTTGACATCGCTTACATTAAATTGGACATTTACTTTTAGGCCTTGGTTGAACATTGGTAACACTCACAAGCGATTCAATAATACAAATATTGCTTGCAGGCCGAGAGTCATTAATTGATTAAACGGCAATAAGAGGTTTCGATTTATTGAAAAATCTGTATACTTTTGAAATATGGTTACCTAGTTTGAAGATGTTTAAAAATGAATTTAATAATGCATGCTAATAATATTTAATAATAATACTAATTTTAATCATTCATAATAGTAATATATTTTATTCTTCATGTAACATTCTCTTGCTTCTAATGCCATGTACAGTTGTAAACTGAATTTAAAGGAATTGTTTGTCTTTTTACTTTCTCACCTTACGAATTCTTCGTAAGAAGAGAAAGTTATGTAATCGTGCGCCGGCAAAGGGCGAATTTTCGCCAGAAAAACTCTTACAGCTGGGCTCTGGTTCGTTTTGAAATCTGATTTCGTGTTAAATGTATAGACAATAGATGTATCGTATGGAGGCGAAAATACTAAAATTTAATTGAAGAAAGTTTTCACAACACTTAGAACACTCCATAATGCACAATTCGCTGATGTTTAAACTGAGTTCGTCGCATTAACGCAAAAACTTGAATTGATTTTCTAAATTGTATTATTTTAAAATATTACATTTTATTGAATGACTTACTTGAGCAAGTAATCCCCTTTCCCTTTGTCAAGAAAGCTTAAAACTTTGATTCTAGGACAGTAGTTTTTAAATTTTGTTGGGTTACGCATCTTCTTTACTAAGATTGCGAATGCAGAGCCTTTAACAAGTTTTGGTCTGCTTTTATCCAAATAAGTGACTCAGGATGATCCAAAGTGACAAAACAGTTCAATAAAAGTATACATTCTGAGAGTGTTATTTAAAAATACGAACACGTGTTACACTATGGAGAATTAACGATAAGCTCATGAAAAGTCCTCAGCGAGCACTGTTTGAGGATTTCTGCCCTAGAAGGGAGAAGCTTCTAGAAATAGTACATTTACTCATACATACTTGATGCTGTACAATCTGCCCATTGTAATACACAATTCATGAGAATCCCTATCGTCATCAGACGCCTGTATAAATAAAGTAGGAAGGCAGGATATGAAGCTGTTTAGTCAGTACGGTAGGTATCGAAATTTCCGCTGTGGCCCTTTGTAATAATCATGAGTCACTGAGCACGGTCCAGTGTGATCATGTAACAAAATTCATTAATGGCGGAACTGGAGGAAAGAGATAAGGAGATCATGACGTCCCTAAACCTTGTTGAGAAACATTATACTACTTTCCAAGAAGTAAGAAGTCTACTTTGCTAAATTTAAATGCGCACAGAAATTGAAAGAAAACATAACCACTGACAATGTGAATGGTGTCCAGGTTTTCATGAAGCACCCACAAACTCGGGGATAAATAAAAAAAGAACTATATTAATTTTGACTGAAAAATGCAAATATTTGATTGCGCTATTCCGCCTATTCTTATACTGTGTGTACCCAACCGAATTTTCTTACTCAGTACGTCTTTGCTTACGACATAGATGCGATAGCAAGACTCCAAGAAAGAGGCCTTCCGCCTATAAATATTTACTATTCAAGTGTTGCTTTAAGGAAAAGCAATTTGTTTTGTATTCTTGGTATCTAAAGAATTGTTGTAGTATTCAAGTAAGTAGTAATGTAGGAATGTAATTCTATAGTAGTAATTCCCTGTTCCCTAGTCCCTGTAGTAATTCTATACCATGTTACTCCAGTATTCGTTAGACTGTGTTTGTTAAAATATTTAATTTATTGAAGGGTTACACGAAGGTATTTTATATCTTCTTGAGTGGTGTCTGAGGTACTTCTTGAAAAACATGTTTTTTCTGCGCCGTTTTTGCTGCCCCATCCACTATACTCACTATTGAACTAAAAAAATGATTGAACCAAAAGCAACCTTATAATGCATATTGGCAGTAACCCATTATTAATGTTCTCTCGTTAGCAAAATCAGAATTTTGTTACCATAAAAATTGCAAGTCAACCCTTTATCGCTCATGCGATAAGATCGTAACTCCCCCTTCCCCAAATGTGGGTATTTCCAGTCCTCAGATGATGTGACGCATATGTATGCAACTCGGATGATGTATGCAACTGGGCTCCTACGAATTCCAAATTTCAACAATTTCAAATCGCATCTCGATCAGGTTTTTCGTCCAGTTTCCCTGATCCATTGAGCAAATGCTGAGATGGCCCCTTGTTTTGCCTCTGGACATAAATGTAACTTCATTATTTGTGCACGACTTCTAGAATTCAGTGGGAAATATAATTATTCAAATGATCGTTCCCATGTTGTCGCGACAGGAAATATTATTCCTTGACGAAGGACTTCATGGATAAGAGCCCAAAATGCATTGCTTATTTATCCTTGAAAATAGATTTTATTACATGGGGGCTTTTTTTCTTTTTAATTAATTAATTCAAAATTCAAGTAGTATATGACTTAGTGTAGGGATCACAGAATTTTGAAAACGTGCACAGAATTCACTTTTCCCCATAGCACGTCATTCACAGTTTTAACTGTTTTTTGACGTAAAATAAAAAATAAAATAAACGGACAACTGCCATCTCATGCAAACATAATGTGTAATGAAATATGTATCAGATTTGAGATCCTACGAACATAACATGCTAACATCCGTTCTCATATGAAATTTATAATTTCAATAAAACTATGCAGTTCTTGTTATTCTTTTCAATTCGTGCCTATATGGATGGAATTAATAAGAATGACAAATAGTTCTGCAATGAAATGTGTAGACAGATGTAATACTGCGGAATTTTTAAAATTTAAACTTCAAGAGTAACTCGAAAAACTTTCGAATTTTCTGAAATTAGAATTACCCAACAGCTAGGTTTTCTAAAAATATTAATTATTAACTTATGAATTAGCAGGATAATGACTGTTGCCTACACAATTCCCATGCTTTGTTGGTGTTTAAATGTAGGCCAAGCAAGAAGAAACAAAACGTAGAATTTAATACTGTGTACTGTAATATAGCAAAAAGTGAGAAAATCTTCAACATATATAAAAGAATAGCAAGTTTCATTGAGGGGAAAAAAGAAAAAAAGAAAGTTTATGTACTACAAATCTAGCTACAAACAGTGGATTTTCAAAGGGCGAAAATTTCTCAGAGATGGATGTCATCCGACTAGTAAGTAAAATTCCACTGACTAGTTTCCCGGCAAAAATATATCCTCCCACAAGGTTGGGCAAAATACTTGAAATTTAGTATTTAAGTAAATACTTCGCCAAAATGCTTCGTAAATAAGCATTTAAATACATACTCAAAATACATTAGCGTTTGAATAGCTAAATACCTACGTATTTAAAATACTTCAAATACTCAAAATACAGTAAATACAATAATTTATTATTACTTTTTATTGCAACAATTTATTGTAATTGTCAATTAAAATAAACTACTAATTGACATACAAATTTCTGAACAATAATGTATAAGTCTAACGTAAATAAGCGGAATTTCCTGGACTCTGGAGCACCTTGACTGGCTTCGGCGAAGTAAATACAGTAACCCACACGATGTCAAATTCTCCTGCGTCTCTAAACGGTGTCCGTGCTCGACACGTTACAGACAAGAACTCACAGGGCATAGAGCTTCTCGATCGCGGAACGCCCTGGCAGGTTTTACGCGGTTGTTACTTGTTTGGTAGAAAATTACCTATCAGTGATTTCTCAAAAAAATGATTCTAGAAAACAAAATATAGTGAACAAAAAATTTAAAAAATGCGGAAAATTCATTATAGGTACTTATAGACTCGTAACGCTCCATTAGGCAATTATCTCTAAAATAGGCATTATGAAACCCTCGCAAAAGTCATTCCTGAGGTAAACATTGATAATTGGGGTAAGTTACCTAAAAATACTCAAAGAAATAAAATAGCTAAAGGCATTGTCGGGACTAGTTATAAGAAATAAACGCGTTTTTGTTGTTGTCGGATAATTGTCCAGCATTTTTAATGATTTGGATTTTTATAATTTAAAAATGGAGAGAATTCCAATTCAACAGATGAAAGTGACTTTTATTTTTGTTACAATGAGGTTCATTCTCTAGCAGAATCAAACAAAAAGAAACTATCCTCGTTATCTTCATCTGCATTTTAAGTATTTCATTTTTAGATACCCCTATTTTATGTATTTAAATACATCTCTAAAATACATGTCCAAAAACTCAGTACTTCTGTCAAAAATACAGTTATTCAAATACAAAATGTATTTAAAATACGTATTTAAATACAAGTACTTAAATACTGCCCAACACTGTCCACCACAATCCGCGACTTCGTAAGATTCCATATTCACGAGCAAAGGAATGATGCAAAAAGCCGATAAACACGACTCAGGCCGCTATTGTGTCGGCCACTAGCTGCGAAAGGTGACTACAAAAAAGCGTTGCTAGCAAATTTCAATAAATTGAAAGCAAATAGCGTCAACCACGTGCTTGCAAATTTCAAACTTCCCAATAATAGCTAATGGCGGGGGCCGGTCAATGGACAAGTTTCCAGACTCCCAGGCATTAGGCATTTTTAACTTCGGTTTAAATATTTCCAACTTAGTCAAAGATTTCTTTTAAAAATGCCTTTTCCACGGTGACTTAACCTGCAGAGGAGCTGTGCAAAATGGACTCTGGTTACATAACTAATGTAGGAGATAGAATGCATGGAAATGCTATAATGTAATCCGTTTAAGAGTAAGGCTAGTATCTTGTGATTTATATATGAATTTTTTCCAGATTTTTATATATTATATTTTTTATGTTGTGACTTAGTCCAACATATTAATAGCGTTAAAGCTCATGTGTGTATTAATAACCTTGAAGATAGAACTAAATATTCCGAAATGTCGGCACACTCAAATATATTAATGTTTTGAATTTAACAATGAGCAAATCTCATGATCCGGAACAATCTTTAATTTACTTAAATGGTCGTGAATCTACAATAATAAAAAAATAGCTTGTAAAGAACCTCCCGATTGGATAACTGTGTGCCAGCTGATTGCTGTCAATTCGTCCCACGTCTTAATGAGAGTATATTAATGTAATAACTTTAATTATCAAAGGCCAGATTAAGTAGTGTGGATTGTGAGTAACCATAATGAACATCTGCTCTCAATGGCTGCCAGTCGGTCGAAGTTGGCCACTCGCAGCAAGCAAGCGAGCATGTAGTTGTGTGGAACATAATCGAGAGTTTGCGGCCTCCTTAGCACCCTGCGAACTGGGCCGAAGAGCAGCGGCGCGTGATCTGCCAGATAACCTCACGCTCGCACTCGAATCCAACGCCGGCGCCGCAAGCCTCAACCACGCGGCGCCACAAGGCTCAACCACGCGGCGGCGGCGGCGACTCAATAGATCCTCCGCGCTCCATCCCGCTCCCCTCTTCCACTCCTGCCGCTCAGGGCCTCTTCACGACGCGGTCTTTGGGGAATGCCGAGGGCCTGGGCTTGAAGAGAGGTCTCGGATAGAGATGCGACATCGATGTCGATGGACTCAATACATCGATATTTTCATCAAACATCGATTTCTTGATGTCAATGTTTTATAACATCCATGTTTCGAGCTCGAAGTTTTTACTTGGTTGACTTTTTATTTTTGAATGAAAAAATAATAATAATAATAATAATAATAATAATAATAATAGTAATAAAATACAATAATTTTCAGATATCTATAATTTGAATAATCTTCACACCAAAGTCAGCACGAGTGAAAAATAAGTTAATCGAATTATTCTGAATAAATGTAGTGTGTTATTTTTGTATTATACAATAGATTTATTGGAACATTTTACTAATGTTCTGAGAATTTTTTGACGTTTTTGTCACCTCAATCTCAATCACAAATTAAATAACACGACCACCGTGACATGAAAACGTCCCCCTGCACGCGAACACTGATGTTACTCAAAAAGTTTTACAAACATCGATGTTAAAATCATCGACGTTTTCCAGTCGATGTATTTGAACATCGATTTTTAAAACTTGAACATCGAAACATGTTTTGTTGACGATGTCGCATCCCAAGTCTCGGAATGAAAAGCCAAAACTCGAAAACAAACAAATTGAAATTGGAGAATAAATATTTTGAAATTGAATGATCTCGACGATCCCAATTTCCTGGATGTGAGACTGGTATGTCGTGGGAAGAAAATGATACGTCAGTAATTTATGAAAATTTTAGTGATGATCGATGAGTCTTGTGTTAAAATGGACATTACTGTACGCCCCACGTCATTCGTATGTTGAGGTCACACAATGTGTCAAACCAATGCTGCTGTCAATTCTTTCCCCTATCCCTTTCGCTCACCTCGCCACTTCCCTTCGGTCCTTGTTACTCTCTGTCACTCTTCAATATCCCCTACGTTTTGCCATGTTCTCCTCCTCCTCTCTACCGTATTCTGGAATTCTCCTCTACGCTTTCACCCTCGGTTCGTATACCTAGTAACTGCCTTCTTTGTCATTCCTCATGCGTATGGCTCAAGGAAAATAACACGAAAGTACTGCACACCTGCTAGTTTCTTTCTTCTCTGAGACGACACAGGGAGTGACGAAATGAAGTAATATTTCTTAGCGATAGAGCTTTCTCTGTTTTCGCTGTTTTTACAAACGTGGTGAAATGATCCTATCTAGTCTTTTGCATCACTAAGTTATTTATGATACGTCTGATGTTTCGTTTTCGTTAATGACAAAAATTGTTAGTCAGAACCATCATTGATTGAACTTAACTGATATTACTTTTGATCTTTTTATACTCCAGTTAGTTAATTAATCGAAAACAAATAGTACTATTTCAATAAAGTGTAAGGGGTATCCGACCCCTACTTCCCTAAAATATGGTCTAACTCCGCCCCCGTGCGTTATTGATGCCCAGCCCATAACTTGCCGCGTCGACGCTGGCGCTAGGTGAGCCATGAACTGGAACACGGCCCGGCGTGGCGTGGCGCGGCAGCCGTCAGATAAGTCGGGTTATCGGTCGGGGCGGTTCGGGGGCTGGCCTCCAGCGATGGCAGGCGCCGGGCCAACCCACGGCCAGGCGCCGGGCGCGGACGGCCGCCCGTCTCCGCGGCCTCTACCTCCACCGCCGCTCCCTCGACGCTGGGGGCCCGCGCGCATCGCCACGTCCGGGTGAGTGGAATTAGTACCTATTCATACATTCTTTAGTACTTACCGGGAGCGGTAGCTCAGTGCATCAACTGATGTCACTGCAGCGCCTCTGACCGGGAGGTCCTAGATTCGAGTCCTGATGGCGGCAGGATTTTCGACACTAGCTTTTCAGCTAGGTCGAATTCAGTCGCTGTCGCAGAATTGCGACGGCTGCAGAATTCTAGCGGCCGTCTGCTCTGATCGGTAGTTTTCCGTGGTTTCTCCGATCATCACCAGGCGAATGCCGGAGCAGTACCCTACCAAACGGGCCACGGACTGCGCGCGATCTGTCCTTCCTCTTCCTTGTCCTATCCTCTCCCCTTACACACACACACACACTAACATGCACTACACTACCGTTATTCCGGAAGATCGGTAGGAAGCTTAGAGCTTGTTCCGGCTGGGGCGGTGCCCCGCTGGTGGGAAAGTCCTGTTTAGGGGGAAACCCACTAGCCGACGGTAGGTCGGCGCCGGATCTCGCCATCCAGCGAGAAGATCACCGCCATTTCCCGAGAAAAAAATGCACTACACTTACGGGACTAATGACCAAAACAGTTGACGCGCCCGGGAACACGAAAAAATCAATCAATCAATCTTTAGTACTTGGCAAGTCGTGCGCACAAGGCTGGGGGCAGAGCGGCTGCGGCCCCCTTGAAAAATTGCGAAAGGGGCCCCGTAGCCAAATGTAATAAAATATTTTATTTCCGTAAATATGATCATTTGTGATTTTCCTCTTTTTTAAGGTGACACTTTGGGTTATTGATAGGCGATGTTCGGAAGAGAAGCTCTCCAAACCATCTGGCAACCATGTAATTATTTGAAAATCATACCAATTTGTTAAAAAATTAAAATCATACCATATGAATTTATTAAGGGAATCTTTAAAGTTACTATTGTATTCTCTTATTATTATGTTTATTTAATTTCAAAAATTTTCATAGGTAAATTTTAAAAATGTAATGGAAAAGGTGGCCCAGAAGGGCCCAGAAATTTACTTGTCCCCCTCTTTTTTTGGCTGTGCACGCCTATGAGTTTTAGTGTAATTACTACTTCAGTAGATATTGGTGGAACATGCGTCGAGAAAGGGCGTGAAACGAAAACGCGTAATTATGGTGCGCCACATGTAACTCATAAAATTGTACTCTGGAAGAAGGCATTTTGGTTTGCTCCTGATGTAAGACGGTAAAACAATTACCACTTGCCGGAGTTTTTGATACTGACAGGGCCGTAAGTAGAGACATGGGGGGTCCGTGGCAAAAGACAATAAAGGATCCCCCATCTTCATTTTCCCCCCAAACTTAACCAACTTTTTCTACTTTTGTTTTTTTTAATTTTTATAATAACTAAAGTAGCTTGATACGGTTTAATCAACTAAACTTTTCAGTAGATGTGTGGTTGATTACTGTTATACAAATTTTTCTCTTTTCTCGGGGACTCTGTACGCTCACGCGATACACCTCCGATTACTCTGATGGTTGATACAGCACTGGATATGGATTCTTCTTAGTCGAAATGATGAGTGGAAAGAGGGAACTTCGCGCACTTCACCCTGAGGAAGGTCGCAGAATGGCGGCTTGTAACGTTGGCACCTGTGCCTATAACGCGGCGTCTCCCGGACAGCCAAGGACAGAGTGCCTCCAGCAGTGCCAGAGCACTTGTCCATGGATTAATCTTCATTGCACAAACCATGATGCGCTTATCTTGAACACTTAAGACTTGAGGGTGACGCTACGCAATTTGTTGTTTAATGTTTCCTCCTACTAAAGCAGTCCTCAGAGAAATGAGCCGTTGATTTCGGGATTGTAGTACGTCGAGATATCTCCCGTATCGATGCATATTCATTGAGTCAACGATCATTGAGTCAACGAATTACCCTTTTGTTTTCTTCAACAGTTAATTCCCTCCACGTACCCATTTCACCTCAGTTATATTAATTATAGAGCTCAGGCTACAACTAACAGACAGCGAGGAGCGCGATTGATTGTGGAGGGGATTGAAGAATAACGCAAGCTGATTACTTCCCCATTTTCTAAAAATAATACATGTTATCAAACATTTATTTTCAAATGTTCAGAAAACTTTTTAATTGAAGAATTGAATTAAAGAATCGAAGAATAATTGTTAAATCGGTCTTTCAGTCCATTAATACAAACGTGTATACTCTGCAGGCTGATTGCGCAAATTGAAGAGTTGCGCTCGAAGCAACTGCACAATATGAATTTACACATGATTTCTGCAGATGAAAGTAAATCTAGTTTGAATTTTTTTCTTTGTAAAGCTAGATTATGTTTCTGGTTTGGGTGAATCACGATATTTAAAGTGACTACCCAAAATGCAAGTTTAGATCACCGTTCTTGTTACATAGTTCGGTGATACGTCCGAAACGGCACTGTAAGAGTTTTCGAATAATGCAAGCTGTAATGATAAATAACCACTTTTGTACAATGTATACCGAATCATACGTCTGAACTAGTGTACTGGAAACTGAAAGAACGCAATGATGTAATTGCAGGGAAGCTGTAGTCACTGCAGTCTTCAGGATAAAAATTGATCTGAAATCTTTTGAAGACAGTATCCGTTATTAATATCATCATAGTTCTCTAAGTTCCAGGATGCAAATTCTTCATTAATCTTACACCAGCTACATTTGTTACATTACATTTGTTACATTGGATAATGTGCCATCTGTTTGATTTCCAAGAACCCAACAAAAGATGACACTGAACGTTGGTCATAGGACGCCATTTAGAAATGTCTTAAGATCTCCCTTCTTGACAATAAATTCAATCTACCTATCTACCTTTACTTTTTCAAGCAAATCTCCCGTGTAATCTTCTGTGAAAGTTCCATCTCCTTGCATACATGACATTTGTATTAATGGCTGGAAAAACACAGTAATTGCTTTATAGGGTTATGTAAAATATGGTTTAATAAGTTCATGCGTTGATTATGGCACACGTGATTGTCAGAATAATATTTCTGTCTTCTTGATAGCTAGCGGCTGACAGGGGAGAGGGGACTCTGTTATCTATACCATCAGAGGCTTCAACTTCAGGTGATGCCCCTGCAGAGTTGCCGATTCTTATTAAGATACTATGAAATCTAACAGCGCGAAGCAACTGCAAATTGAAGAGTTGCCATTATTCTTTAGTTGTGCATCGTGTGTGCGGTTCTGTGTCGTCCACTATTGTGTGCTTTTCTTGCGATTTGTTTCTTGCTACTGCTGCTATTGTGATCTGATGCGAGAACGACCACACGACCACGTGCCTGACTCCCGAGTACGTGGCATCACTCTACTCCACCACCAGCTGTCACGTCGACAGAAATATTAATCGGACAATATGTAATTCGGTTTGAGGGCTTTTAAAAACCAACTTTTATTTCGATCCCAGTTGCATTCAATCTTGAACATTCCATGTAAGCACATCGCAACGCCTGAGCCGTTCAATCATTAACGGTAGCTCATTGCGTCGCTGCAGCACATCTGACCGGGAGGTCCTAGGTTCGAGTCTTGACGGCGGCAGGATTTTCGACACTAGCTTTTCAGCTAGGTCGAATTCAGACGCTGTCTGAAGGAGAATTCTAGCGGCCGGCTGCTCTGATTAGTAGTTTTCCGTGGTTTCTCCGATCAACACCAGGCGAATGCCGGAGCAGTACCCTACCAAACGGGCCACGGACAGCCCGCGATCTTTCCTTCCTCTTCCTTGTCCTATCATCTCCCCTTACACAAAGATTTACACTAACATGCACTACACTATCCCATATGCCGGGAAACCGGTCGTGAGCTTAGAGCTTGTCCCGGGTGAGGCGGTGCCCCGCTGGTGGGAGAGTCCTGGTTAAGGGGGAAACCCCACTAGCCGACGGTAGGTCGGCGCCGGATCTCGCCATCCAGCGGGGGTTGATCACCACCATTTCCCGAGAAAAAAACAAAGGAAATCACGCACTACACTTACGGACTGATGACAAAGCCGCGCCCGGAAACACGAAAAATCAACCAATCAATCTGAGCCGTTCAGAAGTGGGAGTGGTTTGCGGATGTGTCTGTCACTACCAACTCCTTAAAATTCATGCGAGGGTAAGAAGTGCACACACGAAAGAATTTTACATTGCACAGATGCAAACGAAGGTCGCGTAACGTACGTTGGTTGCATCTGTCGAGTTGCTGCTTGTCGCGACTCAGCCCACGCCACAATTTACCGCCGCGCAACGGACGTCATTTGTGTCGTATTTGAAGCAACATAATTATGTACCAATAAATTGTTTTGAAAATATTAATAAGATGAAATCTCATGCCACTCGTAGAACGCGCCGCGCGCTTAACTTTCATCGATCATCGCCTGATTCTCCGGGACTTCTGCACGCTTTGGATATCTAGAAACTACAGCGTTCTTCCGGAACGACTCACATCCAAGTAATCAACGTCCATTGGCTGCTGCCTGACGGACGTTGATTAGGACGGACGATACGCGGGTGCGCTCTAGCGCCATAGCACGCTTGTGTGTCTTTCACACTAAGACGGACGTGCTTGTACATCCATCATCGTGTGTCTTAATCAGGACCAAATTTTAATAACTAACCAAATGAATACAGATTTATTTTTAATAATCAACACATAACAGTTCAGTATTAATATTATAAGATATTTTACTGGTTCGTGTCCTTTAGGACTGAAACTCGGCGCAGGTAGTGTTATTAGAAATTTAAGGAACGTCTCACGTAATTTTTACTTTCTCGCTACAGAGTAGAGAGAAAGTTATGTAATGCTGCGCGAAAAAACGGCGAATTTTCGGCCAAAAACTCATTACAGGGTCCTGGCAATGAAAAAGTGCATAAATATGGTTGCTGAATTTAGGGAAAAATTCTCTAGCACCTGGAATTGCCAGAATACATACTTTGTGTGTCCTTGACACCGAAAAAATCGAATGACGGCAAAACGTGTGTACATCCGTCCGTCCGTTCGTCCGTCCGTCCGTCCATCCATCTGTCTGTCTGTCCGTCTGTGAACAACGCTAGGGGCAAAACCGGTCGGCCGATGTTCTCCAAAACTGATTTTCCGCAATCGATCTGGCTGATATCGCGGCCCTTTGAATTTGAAACCGATATTGTAATTCTGGGGGGTACTTTACATGAAGCCTCTAGGACATTTTCCAAATTTTCGTAAACAGTGGCTCCACCGTTTGTGATTAAATTTTGTTGTTGGATAGTGTGGAGGACGTTTAAGAGAATGGTGCAGGTCTCATGTGCGTTGAAAAGTAATTTTTTGAAAAGTGCAAAAGTTCAACATTTTTTCGGAGTCTTCCTACAACTAAAATATTAAAGACAAGTTTTTCCCTTAATGAAAACTCTTCTTTAAAGATAGATTTTGAAATAAAGTGATGTACAATTTTTCGAAAATTTGAGTACTTTTCGTGTAATTTTGCGTGAAAATTCGGGCGAGAAAGTCCGTGCTGTTTTAGCACCACTAGTTTCACAATTCAAAGGGACATATGTCTCCAAACGCTGGGCGCGATTGAGTGGAAAAGAAAAACACACATTTCGTGAATTGCACAGTTGTAACTTTCTAAGAGCGAGGGCAAAATATTTTCTAAACTATTCGCATTGATCAATTCGTTAGACTACCTTTTTTAAGCATTTGGGAGAGAGTAAGAGTTTGAACCCTGATTTTCTATTATGCTGCGGTTGCTCAAACCTAACGATACACTCACGGGGATGCAGGAAATTACTTTATACTAGACGTATCTTTATGAAATACCAATGCATTTGTTAAGCCCAATCCGCAGCTTCCTCATTTTGTTTGCGATCTTAGAACCCATCTTGACTGTGAAAGTGATCTGCTGAGGTATCTGTAAGAGGGAAATCGTGCAACCCGACGTCTAGGTCGGCGCCGGATCTCTCATTTCAGTGGGGAAAGAACACCGTCAACTCCCAGCTACAACATGCACTCCATAAATAAGACTAAATAGATAAATAGACTAAATAGACCAAAATAGTTGTCGCGTCCGGACACAAAAATATTCTCTCAGTCACTCAAAGTTGCCCTGCTTCATATCTGTGGTAACTTGTCATCGACCTGTGAAGCAAGCAAATTACACGGAACACTGACATCTCTCGCATGCCATGTCATCTGACGGCCCTGTACCATGCGTTCAAGTCAGGTGACCGCGCCGGCCAACCCAGTCATTGAATGTTTTCCCCTTGAAATTCGTCCATCAGCATGGCTCGGTAACATCGTCCGATCTACGAAAATGAATGAGGAACTCACTGCTTCTCGAAACAGCCGCGCATGATGGTCAAGCCCCTCATTTCTGTACCGCAGTGTTAGGACAGTATACAGATAGTACAGTTTGTAGCAGTACAGATAGTACAGTTTCTGTAGCAGTGATAGTACTCCCTGCGAATATGTGTAACCCATTAAATATGATATCCGCCTACACCAGTACACCACTATTACCATCACTTCCTCAACAACGCCCCTTTCCATGAAGAACACGACATGTAGTGTATCTCCTACTATCTCCCGAACAGCATGAAATGAGAATCATTCTGCAAATCGAATCGAGACTCGTCGGAGTAGAGCACAGGGTGCCACTGCTCCATCGTCTAGGGACGATGTTCTAGTTTCCCCGTAAGCGGCATCGCCTGTGCGATGATGTAAATGGCCCACAATGGGGTAGAGATCAGCAGTATGCTTTAGACGGGATACATTTTGCCTCGATTGATTGATTTTTGTTTCTCGGCACTTCTATTTTTGTGGTCATTAATGCCGTTAGTGTTGTGACAGTTTTAAGACTAGGAGGATGATGAGATCCGACGCCGACCTATACGCACGCTAGCGGGAGATTTTTCTTTCCTGTATTTTCCCATATCAGGGCACCGCTCCAGCCGGGACAAGCTTTAAGCCTTCGACTCGTCTCGCATGTGTAGTAGTTTAGTTCATGTAAGTGTATGAGGAAAGAAGAGGAAGGAAGGATCGCGCGTCCTCCGTGGCTCGTTTGTTATGGTACTGCTACGGCATTCAGTATTGATCGGAGAAACCACGGAAAACGTCATCAGAGCAACTGCCCGCTAGAATTTTCCACCCTATTTTGCCCCGAAAGCCGTCGTCCTGACGCTGCGAGCTCTGATGCCAGTTGCCGAGCAGACATCTTCCGATTACGCCGTGCCGTGTGTGACAGGAAACATGTTGAGGGATTGTGAACCATGGACGATGAGGTGAGAGGCGGCATAGGACGTATCCAGGGGTTTAAAACCGGCGTCACCATCTGAAAATGACTTTGTGATACATTCGGTGTTCGTGAGACTTTGGCCGAAACATCCAATTTCCCTTTTAAAACACTGTCCAAATCGCATTATCGTGGCATGTTTTACCAATCAGCACCCACTCACACAACAGAAAATGCTTCTGAAGGACGAGAGAACAAAGCGAGGACTATTTCAAATGAGGTCCGGCTTTGTGTTATCATGCAATACATCATTTCACCATACGACTGCCAGAGAACTCACATCCCCTAGCCCTGACAATTGTTGCTGCTCAGGGAATTTTCTAGCATTCTCTACCTTCTTTCCCCATTATTCTACACTTTTGGTCTCTAGTGGATTATGTTCTGTTACGTTGCTCTACTAAACTAACAGAAATATAATTCCTTCAAAAGTTTAGAGTGGGGTACTTCGAAGATATTCCAATGACGAAAATATCGCGAATATTCGACTTTCGAATTATTTTCAGGATTCGTGATATACGATAATTCTTCAGTTTCAGTATTACTAATAACTAATGGAGATTATGGATTTATGTTTTAATGTCATTCGTGAATTGGTACTAATTAAAAAAAGAAACATCGTAAAATTTTTGCTGAAGTTCAGATTATGATTTCAATTTTTGATGCTAAACGAGGATGGTGCACAATGTAAATGATGTATACTGATGCACAATGTAATTGCACAATGTATACTGATTGGCTTTTACCGTCCACAATAGATAATTGTAAGTACTTGTGTGTGAAATCACGTTTAATTGATTAAAACACATCGTACGGTATTCATATTTTCGATCTTATCCTACGCAGAAATAACAAAACATACAATCATTGGGCAAAAAAATGTATCCTCCTTTACTGCATGCAGTCGGGAAGTAAATACAAAACAAGCAGAATAGGTTAGTTGAATGAGAGGAGATGGATATGTTTGTAACGGTGTGGTGATATATTTTTAACGGCTTGATAGTGATCGTAATAATTTATTCTCACGGCCAAATTAATAATTACAGTGCGATTATGTATGTGCTAGAGAAGAACAGAACTTCTCTTTCTCGCCTCCCAAAGAAGAGTGATGATGGAATTTAAAGTTTTTTTAGACTTCCAGGAACGTCCTGAAACGATCTAGTGGTATGGGATGCGTAATTGCGAGCTCATGTGTCATCCGAAGTCCACTATGAAGGAAGAGATAAGCGAGCTCTAGTAAATGAGCAATGCGAGCGAGACAGACAGCGTTCGTCTGTGTATTGCTCGAGGATTCGCAAATGTAGTTTCTCGAAGAGCTAAATGTTGAAACGGTCTGAAGTTAGCGAAAAGTTAGTCATGTCACTAGATGCGAGTATGCCTGAGCAATCCTTTTTTTAACTTCTGCACATAATACCATACACTTGCGGCGATATTTGAACGTCACGATTGAAATTTTATAATTTTAATGCAAGAGATTTTTTGGCGTCGGATTTATTTCATCATTGGAATATTAATTATATTACATAGTATATCACTTTAACATTTTGTTGTTTATAAGTAAAACATAATTGTAATCTCTTGCAGAACTCTTTAGAATGTTTTAGTAACACCAGAGTGTATAGAAAATATAGTTTGCTGGCTTTAGTGTTAAACTTCAAAATTCAAAATTTATTGCTTATTTATCCTTGAAAATAGATTTTATTACATGGGAGTTTTTTTGTTTTTTTTTCTCCGTTTCAAAATTCAAAACTTAAGTAGTAAATGATTTAGTGTAGGGATCACAGAATTTTGAAAATGTGCACACAATTCACTTTTCCCCATAGCCCGTCATACGCAGTTTTTTAACTGTTTTTTGACGTAAAATAAATAAAAAAAATAAACTTGGAATTTACTCTGCGCGACGCCTGTCTAAAGATATGCAGTTAGCTCGTTATCTTCTTGGGGCATTTATCTTGATTTTTTATTAGAATCTAAAAAAACGGCTTGGAAGGTTCTTTTTCTGTCAACATCAATTAATGTGCTTACGTTTCTCAAAGGCGCATTGTACAGCGAGAAATTAAATAAGTTAATTTCGAGTAAATGTAATTATCGAGAACCGAATAATTACGAGTGAAGCCGGCACTCACAGCCGAATGGCTTAACTACGCTCAGTGAAGTCACAAGAGTTAAGCAACTCGAGACATCCCGGGTTCTTGAATGGGTGACCGTCTGGAAACCTGGGGTTTCTAATGTCGCCGAGTTCCTGGCCGAAGGGATACAAGGCAATGATTGACTACGACCTAGACTCCTTACTCTCGAAAATTTAAATACCTTGGGCTCAATTTAGATACAAAACTCAACTGGTATTCCCATATTACAATAAAAACACAGCAAGCAAAATAGCACAATCAAAACTCCGAAAGCTGCCTATCGGTAGACAATGCCATCACATTATAATAATCCAACCCTTAATGTTATATGCATGTACCGTTCGGACTAATGCATCCATATATAAACTGCAAATAAAAAAAAGTATTCTCCGATTAGCATCTCACGCTCCATGATTTATATCCAACATACAATTACAGAAATAACTGAAAATAACATCCATCACTAAACACATAGCCCATGTTTCTAATAGCTTTTACTCAAACATCAACTCCATACCACTCGCAATCCACTATAACCACGTCCCATCATACCTAACTCCAACACGAATTAAAAACCGATACCCATTGTCGCCTTCCTAAACATATTCTTTAATAATTGTTAACAGTAGCTACCTACACCTTGTAGTAATAATTGATTTTAAGATTATGAAATAATAGTTTTGTAGGCCAACTAATGCTTATGATAAAGTGTATACTGAACTACATATTACCGAAAAAAGGAAGATTACGACTGAGCACGATTAACTTAACATAGGATATATTCCACGATCGATGTCAACAAATAATTGAGAGAACATAGTTTCCGAAACGCAACAAAAAAAAAGTGACTTGGCTAAAACTAGAAAAATGAAACTGCTAGTACTTCTAAATGAGCTGGATTGAACGTCGGCCATATCAGTCGCGTGCCGTGGGCTCCGACTTCCTAAGAACCCCGAAAGAAAAGAAACTTCACGCTTTTTTCTGACATCGCCATGTTTGGTTCCATACGTTCAGTTTTAATTATGTACGAGTTTACAATCGGCGGTAAAACCAGATAGTAAGTTAATATTTGCTCTTTTTCGTTATTTTGTTAGATTACTTTATTACTATGCTGCATATTATTCTATTTTATGCTGTGAAGATTCTACACTGCTCACGGCTGCACGGTGTCATCGCAGTAGAATCGTATTTGCAAATTTGTTCTCACAAGAAATCAGATTTGTAATAATAGATTATGAAGCGATGCGGGAAAGCTGCGGCACCAATCTTTAATTTCAAGTACAATTCTATATTGTTTTTGGTTCACATTTCTGATAATTATTTTTCTTTACTTTTATTATAATTAATTACAATTATACTATTACATATATTCAACAATTAGTTTAAAGATTATTATTATTATTATTATTATTATTATTATTATTATTATTATTATTATTATTATTATTATTATTATTCTACTTTTATTAGTTAAGCGTCCTCTTTATCTGAGCAACCAACAGAAAATGAGGAATGCGAGCTTAACATATAAGACTCAAGGATTCGCAAAAGAACGTCCTCGAAGTAGTACAAGTTAAAACGGCCCGAAGTTACCGAAAATTTATGCAAGTAACTAAGTGTGGGTAATTTGAGCATTCGTCATTTAATTAGAGCCATAAGTTCATTTACACTAAATTTGTGATTAAAAATAAATCGTCAATATCACTAATTAAAACTTCGAATCACAATAAACCAGACCTCTCTTCTCAGTTTCACTTCCAGTATTCACTCTCATTTCATACGAAACCTGAACACCAAGTTCAATGACAACGTAATTATACATTACAATGTGTAATTTCCCCAATCGATGATCCCAAAGCGATTGTCGCGCCTTTTGTTTAGCCGTTTACCACCGACAGTCCTGATTAATGTGCAATTTCTATCACAAAACTGCAGTAATACTTGTTCCAGCCGGTATAGGTTTTTTTTGTTCTTTTTTTTGCGCGTCTTTTTTTCAAATGAATATTGGATTAAGGTATGGAAATACTTTTCGTACATATTAACTGATACTCTTTACTACATTGCATTGGGAATTCGTTCTTGGAGAAATGTAACGTCGGTAACAATAATATCGTGAATCCACAATACGATACAAATTGTTGAATTGGTGTTCCATCGAACTGATTTTCAACTAATATTGTAGAACATTGTGAAAAATTGTTCAAGCTCGAAAATCGTAGATTATTTAACTTAAAATGCATTTTTATGTTATTGTTAATTCATCCTCCATCCGCTGGAAAGTTGCGTTTTGTAACACAAAAGCTATGGCCGAAGTTCTTGAATTGTGAACTTCATTAGCAGGATAATCCTTTAGTTATATCTAAAAGTTCTTACTAAATGACTTCGCTGTTTTGTATTCTCTTTGTATTTCCATTAGCGATTTTTTTCGAAAAATAAATGTTCACTATATTTTAACAAATAGCAATGACAAATCAATTTGGATAATAAAACAGGATGAAAGGAAAATTTTTAACGAGTTACCAGGAGTAGATTTAAACTTCACTACCGGTGTCGTGAAATTTTTTTCAGATCATTGACAACACTATTTCTCTCACGCGTTGATAAGAAATGGCTAACATTATCCTATACATGTCACTTATTTTACAGTAACTTATTACTCTTCTGCATTATCTGTTATATTAATTGTACAACGTATTTCAATTTTATGCCACAGTGTCCTATAACTTTCGTAAGGAAGAATTATATGTCAGAAAGAATGAAATGCGAAAACCCGGCAGTAGGGAGTTGGCGAATGTTAGGCCAAAGTCTGAACTCAGCTTAGGCGCCAGCAGAAAGAAGGAAAAGTGTGTTTTAGGGTATTTTTAATGCGTCGCCCACTCAATAGATGAACAGATTTTGCTGGTACCAGTCACTAGTTTCGACTTAATCTGATTGTTCAATGAAACGTGGAAACGGGTTATCACAGAAGCAAATTAAAATAACATTCTGTCAAACTCAATAAACTATGTATACTCACGTGGCCGTCTAGAGCATTCGTCACACATTTTAACAGAATAATTCAAAATGGAAACACAAAGATACAGACGTCGTGCACACCAAATTGAAGATGTGTCTAAAAAGGAAGATATTATTAAATGTAAAAATGGTGGAAATGTCTTAAATCTGAAATATTTGAACTTTTCTGAAAAGTTTAAGCGATATCCTTAAATTCGAAAAGTCATTTCTTTGTCTTAAATGCCATTGTATAAGGCTATAACCATAAATAATGCACAATGCATTTATTGGCGAACGTTACATTGTTTCTCTGAATTCCGATCTTAAGTGTGTAGAAACAACTTGAAAGTATCTTTAATGTCAGTTGATTGCAACGAATGAATCTGGTTTCAATCATTTATGGTAAGTAGATGTTTTAATTTCTATTCTTGATCACTAATTTCTTCTTTAACGACGGTGTTCAATACAGGTCGACAATCAATAGAGCAGCATCAACAGCGCAATTACGCGATTGTGCCCGCGCCGTAACTCGCCTGCAATTCGCGCCGCTGACGTCTCTGCGGAGCGTCATTGTCCAATAATTGCAACGCCGCGCCGGCGCGCCCACCGCCTCCGCGGCGGTAAACCCCAACGGCGCAGCGCACGCTATGCGGGAGTTTGCTCGTGCGCGGCGCCCCGCCCCCGCGCCGCCCCCGCCCCGCCCCCGCCCCCGGCCCGCGGGCGCAGTGCCTCGGGCGGCGAAACCTGCGGCGCGGGCGCGGGATGCGGAGCGCGGTCGATCTTCGCCGTTCTCCCCCGCCCCGCCCCCCGCCCTGTGCAAGCGCCGGGCCCTCGCTGCCGCTCCTCCGTCCTCTCCCCCTGCCGCTGACGCGCTCCCGTCTCCCGTCTCCGTTCATCGCTTTCCGCTCCCCTCGCCGTCTCGCCCGCCCTCGGCGAGCCCCGTGCGAGCGGAGCCAGGTACTCGTTCCAGCGACCACGCCCAGCCGACAGGTCCCGGCTCCCCCCTCGGATGCCCATGACCGGCCGCCCCTGCCCGTCGTTATAGGGCGCGCTCGGAGAATTGATCTCTGGCGCTTTCTCTTCATCCTCTCTTCCCTTTCTCTCTCTATTTCTCTTCTCTGAGTGACCCTCCAGCTATTCCATGTACTAGCTCCTCTTTACTCCCTGTACTTAGTATCAAATTACCACTAGTACTTCTCCGTTCTACTAGTACTCAAACTCACCTGGTCGTTCTCACCATTCTTGTCACGGGTACCTGCGAGTACGATAGTAAACTATCTACCGCCCACGTACGTGTAAACCTTCTTGCCTGCGCTAGCAGCGTGTTCTACGCTCCTTTAAAACACGCACACTCGCGTACCCAAACATGCAACCCTCCACATAGTACTTACTCATCCACTCCCCAAAGGAGGGACAAGAGACGGTCCATCTCCTTTTTGCTGCCGCCCGCGATTCGAGAAGTACACTTCATCGCTCACGCAGCCGCGACTCGTCTACCGGCTGCTCGTCCTCCCCGCGCGCCGCCCCGCCCCCGCGCCGTCCCGCCGCCCGCCCACACTCCACTCGCAGCCCACACGCCGCTCGCCGCCCGCCGCCCGGGGCCTCCGCCGCCGCGCGCTGTAGACATTTTCTCTCTCTCCGAGTCATCCCAGCCAGCGCAGCGGGAGCGGGGTTGTTGCCTCCGAGTCGTGTCTGCCGCGGAGAAGCGCAGACGGCGCGACGGACGAGAGCGCAAAAGAGAGAGCGCGCGAGAAAACGCGCCGCCGTGCCGCGCCGCGCCGCCCCGCCCCGCCCGCGCCGCGCCGCGCCCCGCGCGCCGTCCACAAAAACCGGCCGAGAGGCACGGCGGAGTCAAGGAGAAATATCGATCATCATGTCCTTGTTCGTCATCGGAGCGATTCCAGCGCGGACTGGCGACGGCCGAGGGAACTACGCGCGCCCGTTCCGGCGAGGAGATCGATATAGTGCGCACAATAGCAGGGGGCCCGCCAGGCGCGCCCCGCCGGAGCAAGATGGCCGCCAGGCCTGCCGGTCGGCAGCGGAACGCGGTCGGGCGGCGGCCGGCGGGTCGCCGCCGCGGCCGCTCGCCGGCACGTGCATGTGCGTCTCGAAAGCGGCCGTCGCGTAGCGCCGTTTCGTAAGAGAGGCTGCCGTCGTAGTAGTGGCGGCGGCCGCGACGGTGGAACGCAGGCGGTGTCGCGAGGGAGCGCCGCTCCCGACGCGGTAACCGCCGGTTTTTTTTGCTTTCGCGGCGCCGGGGAAAGCCGCGCTATGCCGCGCCGCACCGACCAGTGTGTGTGCGCGTGTGCCGCGCCCGTGGAACACGCGCCGGTTGATACACGCGCGCGCCCGCCTGTTGCCCGCCCGAGACGCATCGGCGACGAAACCGCCCGCCTCGCGCCGGTCGACTCGCATGATTACGACTTACCTCCTCGGGAGGGCACGGGAGATCGTATAAATACCTTGATAGGAGCCATAGAAATGAACGGATATTTATTTCAAATAAATGCTCTAGTTGGCAATGGCCAAACGAAGCAACACTGAGTCGAAAGAATGTATAAGATTTCGTATGTGCGTGGTCAACCGCTTCGTCGATTGTTCGATCCCCTTGACTCCATTATACCTTTTTGGGAGAGCGCACGTGTCGTAAACACCTTTGCTAAAGGTCGTAGAAGCGGACGGGAATTTCAAATGATTTTGTTGCAAATGATTTTGTTGCAAAGCATATCTAGTGTTTAAAGAACAGTCGATTTCAGTATAGTATATGCCGACTTTCTGTTCTTTGAAAGAGAGAAATGAGCGATTGTCGTGAGAAAATGGGATGAGAAATTTACAGCACTCACGAAGAGATAGTTATTCTAAGACGGAATTGTTTGAATGTCCTTTGACATCCGAAAGTCTCTAGAAATATAGAATATTTTTGGGTTGCTAATGAATCAGGTTAGTTGGGGATAAAGAGAAGTTTGCAGATACATGGTCTGCTATGTGTTCATGCTCTACCATCACCCGGCGGTCATCAAATTAGGCAACTCTCATTTCGGGGAGTGTAAATTACTCGAAACATTACAGGCCATTTCCTTACGAGTCGCTCGATTCGCGGAATTGCCTACAAAACCTTTTAAAGAGCACAGTTTTCAAAAATAAGTCGTGATGCATCATAGAAACGGACAGAGAATTATTTCAACCGTATGTTGTCTGAACGCTATTAGTTCCAGTACGCTCGGTTTCTGTCTACTATGAAGGCATTCAATATTGTGAAAAGGAAATATGACGGTCAGTACATCTTACAATTAGATAAGAAATTTACAGTAGCCAGATTGGGGCGTTGCCCGTCCATAGAGTCAGTTGAAATAATATTGTTGTTCTTAAAATTACTTCAAGACCAAAGAGATACTGTTGCGATAATGAAGATTGATAGAGGAAATCATTCAGATAAGTTTAGAGTACGAGCATCTTTGGGAAGAGATTGCGTTCTTGTGATTTATCATTGACGATAATCGATGGTAATTCGATATATCTTAACGACTCGACGATGATTGAACTAGGCAAATCTGATTTCTGAATATACACGATACTTCCTGAAATCGTCGCATATTATTTTACTTTCGGTGCAAAAACAGGAATCGGTGCTAGGTTTCACGAATTATCTATTTTCCTCCGCAAGATGAGTTTTGGACACTCGTGGGTTACACTGTGAACCACAAAGCGAATCAATTTGCCATCTTTTGAAAACAATATCACAGTGGCAGTATTATCAATGTACTGAACAAGAGAATCTAAAAATTCGATACTACAAGTAATTCACGAATGACAAACCTCGGAGTATGAAACCATATTCATTTCCTTTGCTTAGTGATTAGATGTATTCAAATTTGAATTTAAATCAGATTTATGAATCAGAGTTACCTCTCAGGGTTATCTAATTCACAGTTACCATAACGTAACTTTCATCTTATGGTCATTGAAGTTAAAGTATAAAAATGACGACTACTTTACCGAACCTTTTTATTTTGCAATTTTCAAACTCAAATTTCATATGAACTGCATATAATTACTGTATCTACTTGACTGTCATGAAGACCCCGCGTCCTAGCCACACATGCCAACGATTCGGTTGTCGTGCTGCGACCCTCCTCAGGGCGAAAGACATGGCGATGAAAGTCGCAGCATGACGGCCAAAAAGTTGGTATCTGTGTCTAGGACGTGGCGTCTCCCGGCAGCCAAGTAGATACTGGCTCCGATCGTGGAAGCCTGCGCTTGCAGAAAAGTTACTCTAAGTAGATACCACTTTAGCAGGCCAAAAAACAAACTTACGCCATGTGAGACAATGACATTGAGGAAAATGACGATTGACGAGGTGAGACGATGACAATTGACTAGAAGAAATATCGAAACCATTTACTATTAAGTCAAATGCAAACGATTGCATTGACGAATCGAACGTATGGGTATAACCTGCAGTAATGTTTGCCAAGGAGTAGAAGTCAATGCGATTCCTTCTTAGGATAATCTCTCTATAGTGACTTTTCTTGTTTGCGGTCTGGATGAGTGTCATAGATACAAATACTCATTTCTGAGCGGAAGTTATGGTGGGGGATACTGCTTTAGATAATGTTAAGGTGATAATGGAGGGCAAAAGATAATGTATTAAACGATTATGGATTGGTTGATGTTCTGATGTGATACAAGGTAGTACGAAAGCCCAAGCACTCCACAACCAGATGATCAAAACACCCTGTTATAATGGGACTCGAAAGTGAAGGATTCGGCTGCGTGTACTTGTACGCTGCTACAAGCACCTGCTACACTGAGAATAAATTATTTGCAGTATGCTGGTAGAATTTCACAGTAATGAGGCTATTCTTGTGATCAGAAAAAGCGAATTTGAAACGAACCAATTATATCCTTGTTCAAAATTTGTCTTAAATGCTCATAAATCTTCTTTGCGAATAACGGAGATATTTTTGACACTCTAAACATGTGGTACTCTTTACAATACGTACGGAATTGAGTATAGGGTTAACCAAAGAAAAAACATATCGTGTTCAACGATAACTAAATGCATTTCAAAAGTAATTGGTACTTCGTAGTACCTCGTAGATTATTTACAGAATAAACTTTCTTGAATTTTGATATTTTTCATTTTTTTAAGTTTATCAGTTCATATTTCCGATTTAGGGTTTTAATAATTATCTTATTCCAAGGAATATGCCAACTACGACGTAGACAACCGTCAGGTATCGCAATTCCAGTGCTGCAAAGCTTACTCGCCAAATTAAAAAAAATAGCTTTGCGCTCAATCAAATGCGTTGTAAGACGTATTCCAAATGGCCGGTCCTTTATAAAAGCACTAATTTGCTCATATTACTATTGAAAGTTGATCGAAATTATTTTAAGTTTGCGAGAAATAAGATTTATTAATTTAGATTCGAGCTTCTTAATTTCAGATCATACTTCGTTTTAGTGTACAAAGTAATTTTAGACTTCTGTACCGAACATTCGTCATGCTAGCAGATTCAAAATTGCTCATAAATCGCAAGCCTTACCAAAAAATTAACTTAAAAAGGACTTAAGATTGTAATGCATCCTGTAATGCCATCAAAGAAAACACATTTAATAAATCCTTTGGAGAATTATAGAAGTAAAATCACAAAACCTACTGTGCACATGATTAACAGTAATTTTCATTATTGAATTTCTCTAACATGCAGATTTTATTTTCGTTATTTTCAAATAACTGCGCGGTACCAACTGTAGGAGTGTTAGCGTTCTGGCTTTCCAGTGATTTTAATATTGCCGGTAATTTAGCCAGGGTTATTTTACTTACCACTTGAGTGACAACCCACTAAGCCTTCAGTGGTGGCGTGGATTACTATTGTAATCCAGTTTTATTTATTCGCTGTTTACAGCGAGAGTTGAGAAACTTTGGGCATGGACTTTTCAGTGCTTTTCATAGAAGGCCCAAGATATTGAATTATAGGGAAATATGACTTAAGGGACAACTGCTGCGCGAGCGATAAGCGTCGGAAACAGCTTGGATTGCAATAGTAATCCAAGCGACTACTCGCAGTTCGGTTTCTGACCTACGCCGACATCACGAAGATCGTTGCAATCAATACTCTGAATGTTTATGCAAAGAACAACAGTGGAGTAAGGTTGACAAGGAGGGGATTTCTAAAGGATCTTGCTTTGTCCCTTATGAAACAATGACTGAAAAGGGCGATCGAGAAAAAAACTGTGCCGACATCAACAAGAACATGCGGGAGACTTCTGCTGTCACCAAAGGGCAACGTTTTTTCTCCGTGGACTTCAACGAAACAAGAGCACTCGACAGTATTACGTAGATTGTGTTCAGTGGGTGTGCACATAAAGAAAATATGTGTAAGATGTTCGTCTGTTTTTAACACAATCACGTTCAGAAAACAGGTTCCAAACGTTTTAACAATTCAGTCAAACTGCTTTTTTTTAATAATCGTAATGCAAAGTACATCAAGTGCACAAAACATATAGAACACAAGACAATTCAAAAACAAAAATCTACTCGCATATATTTGAGTATATTTATTTAAAGGCATAATACATGTAGTTTTGTGTAGCATTTCATAGAATTTGCAATATATCAACGTTCTGTGTAAATTTAATAGTATTTTGTAACTAGTCAGTGTTTCAGGTACCACTATTCTTCTACATTCCAAATAAGAGATTATATTTTTCGTAAAATATTATTTGAAAAATGTTCAGAATAAAAAGCATTTTTCAGTTCTTGTTTTTGTCGTAGCCGCTCTTAAAACTGATCTCGAATTCATGCATATGTTCGGTTAAGCTATTTTATAGATATAGATGAATAAAATACATTTCTCGAATAATGTTGATTCACTTTTTATAAATAAACCATTAAATAACTCATATATGAAACGTTCCGGAGCCATCGGCCGTTAGAATGGAAGATTGAACATCCGATTAGATCGAGATATCTCGCCTCATGCGATAAAGACATTTTATTGAACACTAATCTCGTAAACATATTTTATGCGAAGAACCAAAATTTACAATCTCTTCTTGTAAAACATTCCGGAAATGATTTGGATTAAAATAACATTTTCGTAGACATAATGGTGACGTATTTAGTTTCATTAGTGATTACTAGGTGGCGGATTTTATTTACCTAAAACATCGCCAAAAATGATCAATAAAATGATCTTAAAATGTTTTAAAAATGCCCTAAAAGGGAAGAAAAATGACGAAAAATATATATCAAAACCAGTTCAGATAAACTACTCAAGCTGTTGGCTATGTTACTGATGTAATCGAGACTTCTTCCTTGATCAAATGAACTCAACTCTCAAACTTTTGGTTTCGACCGTTCTTTATCTAGAAATCTCAGTCATTAGTTATCCCGAAATCAGCCGAACCGACAATGGCGCTGATAAGCGTCACAGGAACCTTAGATTACATACAACAGCTGACATGATAATTTCTGAGCGAAGAAATCGAAGAGGCTACTTCGTAATCTTGTGGAGAACATTTGTTGCATATCGTAAATATTATTAGTAAGCAAGTACCATTAAAATTATATTAAAATCGGCGAAATCAGCGATAAATGACGGGAAACGTAAAGTAATTATTTATTAGGAGAAAACGACGAAAAAATGCAAAAAAATGCCATATTGCAAGTGCCAAAAGTCATTTGCTTTGTCATAACATAAAATTAATGCCTTTACCAAAAGACATTGTTCAAAAGGGAGAAGAAATAATGACTATTTCATTAAAATCCGCCTCCTAGGGATTTGGCGGTTTGGCAGTTCCATGACGTGTTCGCGTTTCTGCATTTGTATTCATTATGAAGAACCTAATAAAAATCATATATATACAAAAACAGTATCATCTCTTGGTACAAACATTTCGTTATACAAATCTTTTTGTTTCTTGGGAATGCAAAAAATTAAAACGCTTGTAATGAGGTAAACCAATTGCCACAAGACTATGCAATAAGACAGTGTGAACGGAACAGCTTTTGTTATACGTCGCTGTTGAATCCAAACGACGGTAATTTCTAAAATTTTCTTACCTTTGTCGTTTGAGTAATGTAAATGATCATAGAAATCAGAAGAATTCTAAGAAGAAATTCCGTAGCAATGACTGTGAAAGGAGAACGATTCTCCTGCTTTCTTGATTTCTGAGCTATTTAGTACACGCCGTCCAGAGTTCAGAATTGGGGCATATTTCTTCAGAATGGTTTTACAAAGCGTTGTTAATGATAACTTCACACTTCCAACTTCAGCGACGCTTACTAGAGATATCCATATAGTGTTATAATGGAAGAGTTTTCTTTAGAAGAGAACAGCATTGTTTTTATTACATCCCCTTTTGTAGACTTGATTTCACAAAGTTCATATTTTAGGATACTGAGAAGATATTATTTTAAGGAGTGTTAAATATTTGTGAATATTTAGAAAGAATATTATCATTTTATGCAGTTGATTATAAAGAAACGGGATTCCTTTGCTAATAATCATCTGTCTAAATGTTTTCTCATAAACAAAGATCATGCGTTTCTTCTTGGTCGCCGACTGTTCAATCATCTCGGACACAGTAAGTCAAGAAACGTTTCTGATTTAATGAATATCTCCTTTAGTTATCTAAACTTTTTTAATTTTTATCGTCTTCTTAGAAATAGTATTAATATTATCTCTCTATTCACGCGGACGCTCACAGCTGTCGGCACCCTGTCGGAGTCTGTCTGGATCATGGAGGATGTGTTATAAGGAGGCTAAGATAAGCACATTACCTCTCCGTAAGGGAATTGGAAAAACGAGTAAGGGATTCCGCATAGGATGTTGTTTTGAGACTTGCTTCGGTATACATTGGGTATTCTAAGGAAAAACTTTTTGGAAACGTTTTACCATAAGGTGACCAGATGTTAAAAATTAAAAAAACACGGGACATTGTGATATTTCCTTGACTAAAAAACCGGGGCAAAATGGGACACATGTTCCACAATTAAAATTGCTTGCTAAGTCGAGAGAAACTCACAAAAGCCGAAGATTAGAATTACTGAATTTCTCGGTGACGCTATCAATAACCATAAAGCATATACAAACTCGAATGACGCGATACCTCGTTTTCCCTTCCTAGAACCACCACTGAAACTTCTTTATTTCAACATCCTTGAAACACTTTTGTTACGTGGTGCTGTATGGTCAACTCGCGCTTACTTTTTTATAAACTAATACCAACCCAACGGAAGACATATGATTGATTATGGTAATTAAAATTGTTGACGGTACTTTATGCCGATTAGTTATTGTCACAAAAACGGCGCCCTGTTTTCCTTTCAAGAAAACACGGAACCGAAATTTAAAAAGATACTGCCCCGGCTAATACGGGACGTCTCGTCACTTCAATTTATATACCAGAACAGATGGTCTCTAGAATTTTTATCAAACAAGTAGCATCATCAGATCCAGCTATTTAGCTGTTGTGGAAAATTCGTCTATGTCGGTATACGAACTCAGAAACTGATTTCGTTTATCTCAGAGCCAACATTGCCGCTGTCCCTGGAGCGACTCTGATTGGGAGGTGCTAGGGTTCGAGTTCCGACGGTGGCAGATTTTCGATTTTGGCATAGCTAGGGAGAATTCGGCTGCTGTCTGGAGGAAAATTCTAGCGCAGGCTGATCTCATCGTTAGTTTTCCGTGATTTCTCCGACCTACAACAGACGAATGTCGGATCCTAATAAATGGGTCACGGACCGCGCGATCAATTCTTCCTCTTCCTTGTTCTATCCTCTCCTCTTACTCACACAACCACATATGCACTTCACTGCCACACATGTTGGGAGGCCAGTCGGGATCTTCGGGCTTGTCCATGTATGGCGGTGCCCCGCTGGGGGTGATATCAGGAGTGGGGATCCCTCGCAAGCCGACATGCACATCGGCGCCGGATTTCACCATCCTGGGAGGAGAAACAGGGCCACTTCCCGTCATAAAACATTTACTACACTAACGACGCTAATGACCATAGCAGTTCGCGTGCTTGAAAATATCCCGGAATCACGCGCCCGGAATCAATGAATCGATCTTCGAACATGCTGCTCGACTAATCTTCAGTTGCGTACTCTTAACGCAGCCCGTTAAACAATTAGTATTTTCTCACATTACAGATAATCTCCATACTTCAAAAGGAGAAAAAATGCATCTTCTGGGGATCCCAAGTAGCGATGGGCGCTTATTAAAATATAATCGATTAATATCTAATAAATTTCATTATTCGAATTTGTGTGTCTATTAATCGTTCCAAATGAAGCGATTAATCTAGTACTATCTATAATTTGCAACAATGCATGAAAAGTTAAATTAATTAATTAATTTTAGTTTGTACCTATAACGCCACCTTAAATTAAAACAAAGTTGACTGATTAAGCGATTAATTTGTAGTGTTTCTCCAAATCTATCTCTTTCTTACCGCTTTCCGAAAGCCACAACTACATTATCAGAACATGTAAAGAGACTTTATTTTGTTAATTTTGCTAATATGAAATCAATCTCTTGTGTATCTCTATTTTTTCTGTAATTGGAGAGCGATAAACAGCCGATTAATTTATTTTTTTAAGTTTGTGTGAAGAGAGCTCTTTTGTTTGTCTTGAAATTTTTGAATTAAAATAATCGAGCTAAATATTCGGGAAAATATGGATGTTTAGATTAATCGGTGAAAAATAATCTATTTCATTTTTGGGGTTAATCGCATAAAATAATCAATTGTTGTACTAATCGCCATTAAATAGCCTGTCTCTAGTGGAAAGTGCGCGACGGATGGCGCTCGGGCGAACAGCCGGATCTCCTGTTGAGGCGTGACGTAACGTCCGGCGCGGGCGAGCGGTATAATGGGGCCCCGAGTGAAGTTGGGGGTTCAAAGCTCTGTATCATACAAAGTTCATTGCCTTTAATAAACGTTACAAGGAAACGGTGCGGCTGAAAGTCTGATTTATCTGGTCGTCTATGTGAGAGATCCTTTCGTTTATGATGATTACGTTGTCAGAGGTCCTTTAGTTCACTTTGTGCGAAACTTCTTTGTGCTTGAAGTTCAAGAGACATATGATGACGTCAATAACGGCTTTCAAGTGACACGGAATAGCAGCAGTTTTTCCAGTGACGCAATCTTCCCTTGTTGACACAAACTCGGAAGGAATAAATAAAGGGGATAAGAGCGTTGTTGCAGCAAGCGCTTCCGTCACGTTTCTACGCCGCATAATATCAATATTTCATGTCATTAAAAATAACCAGACATTATAAATGTAATATACTATAATATTTTTTGTCATTGATTTTTAATACCAGAACATTTTTCATATTATTATTTATTACATGACCTATAGCACGTCTCGGAAATTATTTGTTTCCATCATCAGGCATAATTGAAATAAATAAATAAATGTATTATTATTTATGTATTATGTAATAAATATTAATATGAAAAATGTTCGGTCTTTAAGAATCAAAGACCAAAAATACTGTAGTAAATTGAAGAAATACAGACAGAAAAGAATAACTTTAATAATATAACGATGTTAGTCTGAAAAATACGAAAAGTATATGAATGAAATCTAGCATTCACTGTGATTGCCAGCAAAGGATCATGCAGCGCTCACGTGGGAATGACAGTAGAGCTGTGCCGAGGCCCAACTATCAAGCATAAAGATGAATGGTACACAGAAGCAGATTAACAACTTCATCGCCCGTTGGCGCGCTAATATTTGCCGTCTATTTTTTCAAATATCCTAGGGAAAAGTTATATATAATTACAAATGTAACTTTTATTGAAAAACTGGACACACATATCTATGATTAAAATTAAATATAATTTAATTAATAATTTGCACTTGTTCAATTTTTTCGAATGGAAATCAATTAATTTTTAAATCCCGTATTTTGATGTAAATAAATAATATAAATTCATAATGTTTTTGTTTTATCCTCTCATCCTCCTTTGCATGATACTCATCCACTGTCTGAATTCAATTGCTACAAAGAGAGGAAAATTCACAGTGGTCATGAACTTTCGACGTATCAAAGAACCCTGGATAAATGCTCGGTATAATCAAATCCAAACATCAAAAATCAATTATAGATGAATTGGAAACACGAAAGCTGAAGTGGTTTGGTCACACGAAAAATCTTGGTTGTGGGAGATGGCCCAGAAAATTTTGAGAGTCGTTTCTATTAGACAGAAGAAAAAGAGATGGACTCAGAGAGGAATGACTGAATCAGGTTTTTATAGATATGCTAATTTTAGTGAAAGTTTTTTAGTTTTGCCTTTTTGAAAAAGCTGATGTATAATTTTCTGAAGAAAAAAACGAGTTGTTTTCGCGTGATTTCGGCTTGAAGTTGATGCAATTTATAAAATCAACATTTTCTCAAAGACGGCTCCAAATGTTTTCTTTACTTTTTCCACGGACAGAGCAAAGAACGCTTAAAATGGCGCGGGTCTGATTTTCGTCAACGGGACATAAACATTGCATTTGAGTAACACTTGCAAAATTATCTGAAAAGCAAGTCTAATATGAGATGTCTCTTGAATCGTTCAAGGTTTTCACTACTGTCCAGAAGATTGATGGCAAGTGTTTTGGTGGTTGTTTAGATACTTGCTTGAACGCATAATCGTCGTAACTGGAGTAGGTTCAGGTGTTTTAGTAGATTTGTTGATGCCTGGTTTGCGTTGATTGCCTGATGATGCTAATCTTGGGGGTATAGTTATCTTACATTGACTAGGGACAATGCGTCAAAGGACTACATTGAAGAGAAAGGGAATGAAGGCAAATCTTTTTCGCAGTAGTTCTTGTACTTTGCCTGTGATGAGAGAATAAATAGGACTTTTATTCAGGCTAACGAATTGTTTAATACATTTTTTCTGTTTTACTGGAATAAAATGGTTTGATTGGAGATGATAGATGAAAGAAAACATTAAGATACGGGATTATATCTTCTTTGTTTGAGTTATTTTGTGAAGGTATTGTCTCAAGTACAGTTGCGAAGTGATTTGCTAAACTTTCACTTTTGTACTTCGGACTTCTTGCCAAGATAACGATTGTTTTCCGAATTGGCGGAAATTGCATGTTTGAACGTTCGCATTTTTTGCTAGCTTTCCAGATTGAATACTTAGTTGTTGCTGTTGGTGTTAAGGATTTGATATATTGGTACAATAAGACATTTTTGAGCTGTTGTAGGGATTGTTTCAGTGAAAGAAATGCTCTATAAATATTAGTTCCATCTTGGTGATGTCTAGTGCGCATTCAGATGTGTCTCAGTCGACGTTTCTCTTTAATTGCTTCCAATACACTAAAGGATATGAATATTACCTGGTGCAGAGCCGAGGAAACCATTCGCACCATGCTGCTTGTCGAAAGCATCTTGTTAAATGTTTCATGCTTTTTTCTATGTTGTCACTGTTTCTTACCGGAGCGTTTACTAAAAGTTTATAGTTTATGAATTCACGAAAGTTTCTACTGTCTATATACTTGGTATACAGTTTTGATGTCGTTGGGCGTTTCAGTTCTTGGGAGCTGGTGATCAGGACTATGATCCAAAGACAGACCAAAGTTTGATTCTATTTGTATCTTATCTGATGAAATTCGTTTTGAAATGTAGAAATCCGGAGCTCCGGAAGTTTACATTACATTGAAATGGCCAATACGAAAAAGGCACAACAAATTTTACTAAGAGGAGTACAATCCACACCGCCCCATCGGCCCCTGGACCCTAGAGAAAAACCCGCTAGTCGGGGAAAACCCACCAAGCATGCTGTGCCGTGATAGAATAGAAAGCAAAGCTAATCTGAAGTCCATGGCCTTCGGAATTTAATCTTCGGTTTCTGTCCTTGGTCACATGCAGTTGTCCTCCGCATCTGCGCCTGCAGATGCTCATAGTTCCGACAATATCAGAGAAGTAGTAAAAATGTGCATTTTCAATGTAAGTACATTCATGGTATTTTTAAATCACTATAGTGATCACGTAATCACGTGATATAGTAAATCACTATAGTGGTATACAAGCCGGAAATGGCTTAGAACATCATCTGCTCTCGCTGCAATCCCTCTGATTTATGAATTAGCGTTTCCAGACGTGTCAAGTGCTAAGGTCTATGGCCCCGTAAGTGTAGAGAATGTCTTTATCACGGGAGGTGGTGGTGATCTCCCCCTCCCCCAAGGATGGCGAGATCTGGTGCTGAACTACATGTCGGCTTGCGGAGTTTTCCCCAACGAAGTAACTCCTACCAGGGCACCGTCCCAGGAAGGACAGCCTCTTAGCTCCCGACTGGTCTCCTGACACGTATGGTAGTGTAGTGCATGAGTAAGAAAGTGATGATGATATGAGAAGGAAGAGGAAGGACAGATCGCGCGCGGCCCGAGGCCCTTTTGTAAGGATACTGCTCCAGCATTCGCCTGGGGATGTTTATAAGATCAACCGCCAAAAACTACCGATCAGAGCAGCCGGCTGCTAGAATTCTCCTTCAGACAGCGGGTGAATTCGACCTAGCTATGTAGGCCAATGACGAAATACTGCCACCGTCAGGACTCGAACTCTAGGACTTCCCGGTCAGAGGCACTACAGTTACATCAATTAATGCCCTAAGCCAGTGTGCAGTGCTTCTGATCGGGAGGTCTTAGGGTTCGCGTCCTGACTGGCAAGATTTTCGACAGCTGGATAGGACGAATTCAGCTGCTGTTTGGGGAGAATTAGAGTGGCCGGCTACTCCGATCGGTAGCTTTCCGTATTAGTCTCCGATCTTTACCAGGCAAGTGCAGGGGCAGCACCCTAGAAAAAGGAACGATCGGCGCGCTATATATGCTTCCTCTTCTTTCTCCTATCCTCAGACCTTACTTACCGACGCTTACACTTATATGCACTACACTACCACACATGTGAGACCAGATGGGAGCTGGTAAGATACCTGGATGAGAGCAAACAAGCAAGCCGACCTGTACGTTAGTATCGGATCTCACCTTCCAGGGGGGGGGGGAAATATAGCCGCTCCCGTAATAAAAACCTTGTACTACAGTTACGGGAATATTGAGCATGGAAATTGACGCGCCCGGTAACACGAAATTCTCAATTTAAAACGCTATTAATCAGTTTTTGACATTACAAAAATAGAGGTACAATGACCATAAATTAGATTTGTCAACCGATAATCTACAGTGATATACACGGAAACTGGTGGTGCTAAACCAGCAAATACTTTGTCGTATTTTTTCTAAATTTTCTAAAATTCAGAGAGTTCAACGAAAATGAGACCCATGCCATTCTTTTAAGCGTGCCTTCTTCTATCCATGGAAATAATTTAAAGAAAAAGTGTGGAGCGGAGTTTGAGAAAATATTTATTTTAGAAATTGCTCAAATTTCAAGCGCAAATTAAGCGATATTTATTTAAATGTACTACATGACTATTTTTAAGACCTGAGTTTTTACAACAGTCTTTAAGACAAAAATCTCTATCTTCAATTTTGTAGTTTTGAAGTGTTTGCAATTTTGGAAAAAACGGAGTGTTCGCCGTAATTGGGACTAGCATCATATTTTTTACCGTATTTTATTACACATGAGGAGAAAATTTAATGAAAAAGTTGGAGGGGTTTTTGAGAAACTATTGTTTAAAAAATTTAAATTCCATATATTTCGCGCAAAATTAGAGGAAAATCACTAATAGTTTCGAAAAATTTAACATGAACTTATATAAAGATCTGTCTTTGGTGGAAAAATTCTTGGAGGAAAAAATCTGTTTCAATATTGTAGTTGTAGGAAGACGCCCAAAACATTGCACTTTTGCAATTTTCAAAGGATCAGGGATTTCAACGAACATGAGACTTGCACCATTCTCTGAAGTGTCCTTTACGCTAACCGAGGACAAAGTTAAATCAAAATATTTGAGGCCATTTTTGAGAAAACTTTCCATCCTCACGAAGTGCCTTCGTAAGAAGAGAAAGTATAAATAGTTAATATCACTTTGTAATGAAATAGTTCAAGTGTTTCTTAGAAGATTTTAATGAGAAAGAGTTTCTGATCATGGAAAGCAATTTATTTTACTCGCAGGCCAATATATCATTTTCTATATTGTCGCTTCAAAAAATTATTATTATTATAGGATCAGACGACGCAAGAAATAATTGCTGACTATAACCTAGGAAATGTGAAACAATTCTTCCACTATTGAGAATCTGTTTATGACCCAATTTTCTTATCCAGAAGAGTGAAATACAGATTTTCTTTAACTCGTTATTAAGAACAATGACGACCACCCGGCATTACCTGGGCAGATATTAAAATGAAATGTCATATACCAAGGCGACGTGGACGTAATTTTTAATTAAATTATTAAATTGTATGAAGATTCGTGAATTCCTGCACCAATTAGTCGTAAAATTTAAGGTAGATTATCTGAAATTACCGTCAAAAGTAGGTAGTTTGCAAAAGAAAGTAAATGTCGTCACAAGGTACGGTGAGACATGTGTGACTGAAATATATTTTCAAAAACTAAATTGTTCGTCCTTCTCTCTGCCGTTTGTCTCTTAGAAAATTTAATCAAGGATTTAATTAAATTAAATCTATGCTTGAAGTGGGGTCAGCGAATCTGTGCGCGTCCGACATCGCTATGGTGACCGGGAAAAAAGGAACAACGATGAGTGGTGCGTTTTTGACAGAGCAAGGAGTGTTAGGAGGTGAAATTTATGCCAGTATGTCTGTAGTGTGTGATGAACACAGTGGCAACGTTACAATAAGCGTGTCATCAAGTCCAATCGCCCTAGAATATTGATTGACGACATCATTCTGTAGCACGATAATGCCCACCCACACGCTGCCAATGTTGTTTCGACGACGCTGCAGAAATTCCACTGGGAAGCACGAAGAGGTGCACGCCAACGCACAAATATTGTTCCGTAGGCAACTGCAAACATTTTTGTATGAAGGCATTGACCATCTGGTCTCACGGTGGGATAAATTTACATGTAGTTTACTTGAAATTTATTACGGATTACTTTTAAAATAATAAACAGCTTACTTTATTTTTGTCCCATCTGTTTTGTTTTCATTTAACAGAAGCGGTAAAACGTGCATGGCACAGGTGGATTTCGGTGGCGACTAATTTCAGGGTTGAGTTCCCAGTGAAGAGGGTGATAAAACATGTTACATGCGGGGCATTCAATAATTAATTTAAAAAGTGTTTGTCAGTTTGGAACATTAATGCATTCGTCTTGTCTACAATTATTTCCCTTTCATGTGATTATTTCTCCGCAGTACCATACGGTCTCGTGTCCACGACTTTGACACAACGCGAAGCCCCTCTGGGATGAATGCCAAGAGTCGTAAGTTAGAATTGTAAGAGAGTGTCGGCTTTTTTTTATGGCTGAAAGAACTTCAGCCTAATCACAAAGCCTCATGTAATGTGTTTAATATTTGCAAAAAAAGGTCCTTCGCAATAATAATAGTAATATTAATAACAATGTACGACAGTTGTGAAAATAAACTTTTTTAGCATTCACTTTTAAAAGAATACAAGAAAATTTCAATTTCTTGCTTCTCTCCAAAAGAAGTTTCTAGCATAACAGGATGGCTAGAATCAAACAACAAGCATAGACGAATATCTTTCCTCTATGGTCTTTGTTTAAGAATAGGCCTATGTGGAGAATAAGAATGACACATACAGTTTTGCTTGATAATTCGCTAATTCACTTGATAATCCCATAAAAACTTTAACATAATTTTCTTCATTTCCTCAATTGAATTGCAAAGTTTGCGCAATTCAAGTAATATGAGTGTTTTTCGCAAATTATTATTTAAGGTTAAGGGATATGTTACCAAAAAAAGTTTCGGTTAACACGTCTTCATAAGCAATACAAATTACATACTGTCAGAGTTGCAATAATATGTGGTGCTATTTGAATGACTGCTAGCAGTACAATTATTTGGTGATTTTGCTACACGCAATTCCGTTTTGCAGTTTCCTTGAGAGGTTAGATATGAAAATTGAATTCGCAAAGTACAATACCGAGTAGGCTTTCCTAAATTGATTTTTTCTGACGGGTTTCTTGATTTTGTGTGGAAGATCTGGGCAAAACAAACTGCAAAATTATAATATAATTCTTGCATGATTGTCTCTTTTAATTCTTACTTTCTCGCATTATTACATAGGTAGTAAAGGCAAAGTATTGTAATTGTGCGACAGAAGTCTGCGATTTTTCACTAGATAAATGCGTATTGTCTGGACCTGGTAACGAAAAAGTGGATAAATCTTGTCCCAGTGTATAGTAAAATATTTATTTTAACACGTTTAGTCAGAATCCATATTTTGTGTGTCGATGATCTCAAAATGTCGATTTACGGCAAAACTATCAGTTCGCCCGTCCGTCCGTCCGCCTATGATGGACGCTACCGCCTAGACCGTTCAATTTTCTCTAACATTGATGTTCCCCGAACGATCTTAACGAACTCAAGCCCTGCGAGTTTGAAAAGGAGCATTTGATTTTTGAGGCTATGTTGCATAAAGCCTCATCAAAAGTTTCAAAATTTTCTCACAAACGGCCCCAATTTTCTAATTTATTTTTGTCCTCCTATACCGTAAAGAATGCTTAAAAGAATGAAGCATGATTCATTTTCGGTGAGATCCTTGATTATTCAAAAATTGTAAATACTTTTTGTCGTCTTACTCCAACTATAATATAGAAGGTAGACCTAACAATTTTTACCTAATGAAATGAGTTGCTAAAAATAGATCTTTATAAAAGATCATGTACAATTTTTTGAAAATATTAGTAATTCTCGCGTAATTTACGTGAAATATAAGCAATGTTTGTACACTTATCTTCTTAAAAACGGCTTCAAATTGTTTTCTTTAATTTTTTCTCGTAGGAACGGCAAGAAAACTGGCGGTGGTCCAATTTCTTGCAAACTCTCTGCATTTTCGAAAACTGCAAAAAAAAAAAAAAAAAACCTTTGATGATAGAGATTTTTCTTATTTGAAATCTGATCTAAAAATTAGTTCCTTGATTAAGGTCAGTGCATTTAAAAGGTGATTTTCCCTAACGTCTGTTTGAAATTAATGTAATATACAAATAAGTTTTTTACTCATAGATTTCTCCAACAATTTTTTAAAAAGTTATTCCACGGATACAGCATGTGACCCTTAAAAAATGGGGCTGATCTCATTTTCGGCGAATTCTGGGTATTTTCGAAAATTGCAAAAAAATTAACATTGCATAACAGCAATACTGATGATATTTTTTTACGAAATCAGTTTTTTAAAACTAGATCTGGAGAAGGTATAAATTTTAAAAATTGCAGATGCAATTGGTTAACTTTTTTAAGTATCGAGAGAGTTCCTTTCGGAAGTGCGGCTGGTGATTTGGCCTAGCGTGTAACATGTGGCTAGGTGCGGAGAAAAAACTTGGCTGATTAGAAAAACTTTTGCTGGTCAATGTAGCATTATAACATTACGTAGCCGTTACAAATAATGCGAAAAAGTACGTGCTTTTTAGCATTACTAGTTAAAATTGCTCTGCGACTTTTTTTAATAGAATAAATTAGCAACAAATAGACAATTATCACAATGTAGGCTACTTTCAGTAAAACGTTTTTGATAAATAAACCATTATTATTGAGCTATAGGTTTAAAAACTAAAAGTTATAGATGTACTACATAAAGGTAAATGGAGAATCATGTAACTTATACGTATTAGATTGATAACTTTTCACAAAATGGAAAAAACAACCTGCAACACAGTGGACCTAATTTTCGATACATGTGCTGTTGGATTCCGAGAACGCAGTGTGCTTTAACGACTATAACTAATATCATCAGAACTCAATTGGATTTCTCCACGGGATGTAGAAGTAATCGCAAGGACCCTAAAATTTCACATGGTGTCCCATTCGGAATCACCGTAAAAGCGTTTAGGGGTTTTCTTGAAGACCGCGGAATCGAATTTGCGAACCTATTATGACAATAAAGGAAATTTTATCAATCTAACCAAACTTAATTTAATTTCATTGATTCTAACTTTAAGCTATACTTTTCATTATAATTAAATATTAATATAGGAGCATGGTTTCTTCTCAATAATTTTTGACTCTTTTACGTGTTTTAATTTTTTCTGTAAAAGGATTGAAAAATCAGAAGTTCACAGTTAATTCATTACTTTTAACATGTTGAAATAAAAATAATCATTTTGTGCTTGTTTAGCAACGAATACATGTGTATTGTTTTTCTACCGAAATAAAGTAAATTTAATTAATTCGAGCTCTTTTCATTCAATTAGATTTGTAATTTATCCTAATGCATCATTTGACCAGCTCATTTATGTCATATTAAGGGGTGAAATCAGATAGACAAAAAAGAAATGTATGTAGCGATCGTTTACCCCCATGGAAGATTCCGTGTTAATAGGTTACGGCTAATCTTACTAATCCTCGAATTCGCCAGTAAATGCTCACATTATCCAAAATGGGTGACGTCCTTTCGCAAGGATCGATCACCTCATTTTAGCATGTGCTAATTCACGAAATTGCAGGTTGATTTCACTAAAAATCCACTCATCGATATTTATACAGCATTATCCAAAATGACTTGTCAATGTACAAATTACCTGGCTAATTCGTGAATAACCCATATTTCGGGCCTTAGCTGTAACATACTATGTACTAATTTAGAAGCAATTGTTAAGAATGTTTTTCATTGGATTTGAGCTGTCAATAAAGCCATTTTTATATAATTCACAAAAGTGAAATATTAACAAAGTGTGTTTTGATATTTTTTTTCTTTTTATACACTTCGCCGCTACAATCGTAATAAATCTCTTGTACTTTGGTATGACTTAAGAAGAAACCCTGATAGTCCTCAGCAGTAGGGCAGCAAGACAACAACCGCAATATTCTAATATTATTTTTGTATTTGAGTTCCTCCATCATAACTCGTTTTTAATTACAGCATAGCCCAAATTTTTTGTCGTAAGCTGACAGAATTTTTCGACGTTTGCGGTGTTTTGTATATGCACGAGTGTAAGAGGTAAGAGAACACTCACGAGAAAGGTGTGTGCACGGTCCTTGGACCATATTTTAAGTTATCTTTACGATTTAAACATAAAATTGATTTTATGAACCAACGAAAACGACGACCTGTCTTATTCTCCGTCAGTCATGGCCGATATTCTTCTCAATTATTTGGAATGTCCTGAAAAATCATTTTTCGGAAACGGATCCCCTGAACTGTTTCGATACGAACTTGGACTCTTAATTTCTAAGCAATCGTAGAGAGTTGTACGATTTAAAATTGTCGAGCGAGGTTTAATGCGTCCATTTTAAAAAGTATTTCAGGCCAATGCAATATTCACTCAGCTACCCGTCATCTGATAATTGAATAGCAAATGTGCTGCATCGCAGTTGGTTGTTTTTATTTAGAATCAGTGATTCTCTACTGACCCGGTATCTGTCCGAGCGCTTTAAACTTGCCCGCAGTCCATATACTCAGTGACGGAAAGAGCGGCAATAGATTACATCGAATGTGAGGAGAGCAGTTGCTGGCTGCAGCTGCGGTGGCGGTGGTGGCGGTGGTAGCGGCGTCCACACCGGCGAGCACAGGCAGCAGCGACGGCGGCGACGGCGGCGGCGGACGGGGGCGGCGGATTCCGGGCGCGCTGCGGTCACTGCCGCCGGGGATGCGCGGTTATTTTGAGAGGCGGCGCAGCGGGGCGGGGCGGGGAGCAGCAGCGGCGGCGCGGAGCCAAGCTCCCAGCGCCAAGCGCGCGGGGCGAATCCACAGCGACACCCAGGCGATGCCGCCGCCGCCGCCGCCGACGCCGCGGTCGAGACCCACGCAGCCGCGGACGCCGGCGACAGTTCCGACTGTGGCCTGCCGAGTCCCACCAGACGCGTCCGATCGGCTGGGGAGGCACAGGGCATCAACTGATGTAACTGCAGTGCCTCTGGCTGGGAGGTCCAAGGGTTCGAGTCTACAAGGTGGCAGGATTTTTGCCTCTAGTTACATAGCTAGTTCGAATTCAGCCACTCTCTGGAGGAGAATTTTAAAAGCTGGCTGCTCTGATCGGTAGTTTCCCGTCTTTTCTCTATCAATACCAGGCGAATTCTAGAGAAATACCCTAACAAGCGGGCCACAACCCGCGCGCGATCTATCCTTCTTCCTTGTTCTATCCTCCCTCCTTTTTTACACACACGGGAGCACAACACTACCACACACGTCGGGAGGCCAGTCGGGAGTTACGAGCTTGTTACACTGGGTCGATGTCCCGCTTGGTGGGATATACCTGCTTTGGGGAAATCCTAGCAAGCAGACGTGTAGGTCGGCGTCGTGTCTCGCCATCCAGCGGGGGAAAAGATAACAGCAACTTCGTGATAAAACATGCACTACCCTTATGGGACTAATGACCACAGGACTTGACGCGCCCAGAAACACAAAATAATCAATCAACCGATGGAGATGCGGACGCCGGCGACGATTCCGACTGTGGCTTGTGGCAGTCCACCCGACGCGTTCGCCGAATAAATAAGCGTCCCGAGCGGGTGACGTCATACGTTTCTACGTCGCGCTTCTCTCCGTTTGCAGATACGTGTTCCGAAACTTGAACAAGGTAAGCCAGCGCTCGTCAGAAGCGATGGCGGATCTTCACAATGAACATGTTTAACGATGAGTTCCTCTGGTGAAAGGTTTGCTCGAATACAATTTTTTTTTTTTTTAAATTTCGACGGCACTTATTGAGACTGCTTCTATTGTCAATATCACGTTTTTCATTTATGTATCTCAATTAGCTTTTTAGATGACGTAATTTCAGAACAAACCACGCTCGACCTACAGCAAATGCATATCTTTGCGAAAATTAATTTAACAAAACATGGATACGAATTACTACCTGACAAATTTACACTTTCGTCTGTTGCATTAATAATGGTTCGTAAAATGTAACCTTAAATTTATATATAAATATTTACATAGATGTTAAAGCGCATTTCGTCAATCGCAACAGGATGTTCTTTTATGCATATAACCATTTTCTGAGAACGATGGTTAAAAATATATTTTTTGCAGGAACACGACAAGTATCTAAGATTTTCCATTGTTGAAGAAACGGATGTGAACGGTAGCCTGATTGGGATGGAAGATCACAAATCTAGTGCAGTGAAAACGATAATTACATATATTCTCGCAGAAATATGCGCTAATATTAAAAATAAGAAGTTGATAGTTGCATTCGAAAATTGAACTGAATAAACGTGGGTGCTTTATTTCCCTTTATTCTCTGGCCGTGCGTTTAATCTGACATAAATACCCGTCCATAGCTTCTGTAGTTTGTTTTGGGGTGCGTCTGGGACGAGAAAGGATGTGTACGTACACTTTACACAACGTGATTTTTATATAAAGACTATAATTGCTTTGAAATTTCCCATGCGGAAATAAATTATGTGTTGCAATTTATTTCCGCATGACTTTTCTGTCCATTTCTATTTAAAGGAGATTTATCTCTCTCAACAAGAAAACAAAGGAATTCATTTTCAAAATACGTAGAAGAATACGATGTATGACATTGATTTGATGTGAAAATAGATTGAAAGTTAGGAAAGGTGATTGGATTCAGGACCAGTAGGTAAGAAATTACTGAAATTAAATATCAATTAGAATAATTGATTTCTTAAGTGCCCCGTAAGTGCAAAATTAAAAACAATTTATTTAATTGGTTATTTGAATATAACAGTTCGATGGTGCCAAACATATAATATAATCGCTTACTATTGATTTTGGTTGTGAAATTCATGGCAATACTAGTGCACGTTTGTCGAGCTAAATCTGAACTCTTGCATCAGAGGTTGTGTAAGAGTTTGATATTTGACATTTGATTTTCAATGAAAGACGGAGCAAGGGAGGGCCAGACGGCACGATCCTCGTATAAATAAAGGCATTAGCATTATTACGATTATTATTATTATTATTATTATTATTATTATTATTATTATTATTATTATTATTATCATCATCATCATTTGTACCAAACCATTGTATTATTACCATTGAGTTATTGTATTATACCATTGTACACCAAACATTTGTATTATTATTTAAAAGGTTTTTAAAAGGACTTTAAGGTGTGTTTCGTTTTGTGTACCAGTTTATCTTTGGGAATGGCGTGCACGAAATAGTTATCCTCTTTCATGAGCTCAGTTATCTTGTAGATTGAAAATTGTAATGTGTTGTAATGTGTACCAAGTAATGTGTTGAAACCAAACAAAATGATTTTCTCATGGTTTTCAAAATGTTTACGCGATGATTTTGGTCTTAATTTAACTAAACTAGTGACATTCCGGTCTCTTTCCGTAGATTTTTGTTCTTTAAATTACGTTAAATTACCAGTTCCAACAATTAGAATGCGTGACTTGCTGTTTTGCCCTGAAAACGGCTTTCCGTATAAATTAAGAAAAAGAATAACCCGATAACTGAAATGGCATGTATCATTCTTTTATATGATACTTAAAGTCGAATTTGAAGGTAATTTCTGATATACTGGTGACGAATGTGATGATGCTTGAAACATCAGAGCGAAAGAAACGATGTTGACAGAGTATTCTAGAATCATTGCGTCTGACTGTTATCGAAATCAGTGGATGCTAGAGATAAGTTTATGGTCTGGCGCTTTCTTGGGCGTGTATGCGCGTTATCACCGTCACCCAGATAATAAATTAACTATCGTTGAGAATTGTCTCTCCAGTGATACAATTTGGATTGTACTGAACCAAAAGTATAGAGCAATATTCTGAATTAAGATTCTGAATTTTTTTCGTAATGTGTCTTTTTTCTGTCATTAATGTTTTATGTCACTTTCTGTCCTCTTTAAAAAATTTTCGACACAAAGAACTTTTTTGCTCAAAGGACACCCTTTTTATGCTGGAGATGAACTATTTTTAGCTGACAAACGAGAGACCACTTCCCGAAAATGGAGTCTTCCGTCATACAATGACTATTGTGCGCCGACTCCTTTGTGTTTTTTCTTGCAGGCGCATCCGGTTGGGCTCTGAGCGCCCACGATACACGACCACTGCCGTCACTTCCTTTGCCCACTACGTAATCAACGAGCTGCCTTTTCTGTTTTCTCTACTGCCGCTGGCGACAATATTAACACCTACGGTGTAGTATTCGTTCTTGATACCTCTGCTTTGGCCGCCGCCGCCGCTACCGCTCTCTTTGCCCTACCCATCTCTCCCCTCCCTTATTTACTTACAAGTCATCTCCGTCATAATCATTCTAATGAGACTGTTAGTCACTAATAGTTTCCGGTTCTCTCAGTTAAATTTTCATTCCGTAAAACATTGAACCTCCGCTAAGGTGGACTTGAAGTATTCTGAAAATTAATATCTCCGACAGGAAAAAGTTTCTTATCAATCTTTTTTATCGTTTACTGACTAATCACATCACATTTGACCCTATAAATGATCTGTAAAGTATGTATGATAGGTATGTGTACCTACTACGAACTATTCAGGTCTGTTTTCACTACGATTCGTTTTTAGAACGAGAGCCGCTCCCCCTCACACATAAATAAACTGCTTTTTATCTCGCCTCTCTCTCACCGGGTGTCCTCTGTATAACCCTCATTCACTTGCCATTCAGCCACCGCTCACCATTCGCCCACTCGCCTATTAGGCTAGTCGCAAAATGAGACCCTCGTGCGCGAGTCCAATAAGCAGTAGTTCGCAGAAACTCACCATGAATCACCCTGCGTCATGTCACGGACCTGCGTCTCATTTTGCGATTAACCTTACCCGCTGCTCACCACTCGCTCACCCAACGCTCACCGTCCAATCGCTATTAAACCACTCCTCACCCACCTCTTACTTCCCTTTCACCGATCGTTATTCCGCCTCTGTTGCGTCTCCATCTCGTCGGTTACCCGTCTTTCACCTTATGATCACATATCGATTACCCGTAGCTCACTCTTCGCTCACCCGCCTTCACCGTTCATCCGCTGCCCCTCATACGGTCACCCTCCGCTTACCACGCGCTCACTCGCTCAGTTTTAATCAACATTCAATTAGAATCCAGAATCAAATAATACCGTGTTTTACATTTATATTTTAGGTGGCACCACTTAGCGAAATTCCAGCTCTTACTTGTAGAGAACGTTCTTGTTAGTAAGCAGAACTGCAAGTTTATTTCTTTATTTACTTTGCTAACTTTTGAATGTTTATTAGAGAATTTAAAATTACTTTTTGTTAGAAAAATGAATTATCACAATCTACGAAATTGGATAGCTTGAGCCAAGTAGATTTTCAACTGTTATATGTAATACAGGCAATATATTTCATAGGATACAATTCGACTCAAGGGGCCCAGAAAATATTTTGTTTTTAATGTGATGCAGAGTTATTTATTATTCAATTAATAAAGTTATTAATTATTCAATTAATAGCTGTCAGTTAACTTTCACACTATGTTAGTATATCTATTTTAGATTAGTAGTGGCAATTTAATTGAACTAAATAATTGGGAAATGTATTTTTTTAATACCAAAATATCATGTAAATCTGCGTCAAAATCTGAGGAATGTATTGTACTGAAATTTACTGTTTGACGCGTGTTTCATCTTCCCTTTTCGTCATCTACCTGACCTTATCCAAAACTTACATTGCAAGTTGAAAATGTAAGAAGGTTGCGACGACAACTGAGAGGGAAATATTTTGTATTGAAAGGCGTTTTAGTGTTACTCTTGGATGTAGACGCTTTTGGATTTTAAGAAAATGAAGTATAAAAGGTTTTTTATTCTTGTGCAATTGGTATTACAAAGAATTCATTTGTTACTTTTGTTTGTAGTATTTGTTCGTATTTTAATTGTTTAGAAGACAATTAAATAGTTAATTCGATTACACTATTCCAATATGGAACAAAATCATATTAAAATGTTTAATTATTTCTGGATTTAGGTATTGTGAAATGATGGGATTTAAAACAAATGACAAACGGACAAGTTTGTGAAAGAATCGTACATCGTTTTAATAAAATTTCTCGAAACATTTTTATAGTACCCCATGTAATGTGTGCAACGTTAATCAACTATATTCTGGAAAACGTTCAATTAAATTACAACGCAAAGTGAAAATATTTCCAGCGCATTTTCTTGAACATGATTAATGTCGTAACTGCGATTATACGAATTTGAAACTCTCTGTACCATAACTCACTAATTATCCGGTGAACAATGTTTCTTACCAAAACCCGATATTTAAACCAGTGAATTACATTAATTCCTGGTCACTGGAAAAATATTTATTTTATATTTTCTTCGTAGTCCTCAGACATACACCTCAACCAATCACCAAAGAACGTGAATGTAACAACAACGCCAGTTATTCTTATTTTATCATAAAGTCTTAAAATGCTTACATAACTCCATACAACAGGAGTGAGATATGCCGGCAAAAGAGGCTTAGGGTATCAACTGATGTCACTGCAGTGCCTCGGGCTACGAGATCGTAGGGTTCGAGTCCGACGGTGACAGGATTTTCGACACTAACATTACTTGTCACCTAAGTCGAATCCAGCCGCTGTATGGAGGACAATTCTAGCTACTCTGATCGGTAGTTGTCCGTAGTTTATCCGATCCACACCAGAGGAATGCCGGAGCAGTACCCTAACAAACGGATCACGGGCTGCGAGCGATCATTCCTTCCTCTTCTTTGTTCTTTCCTCCCCGTTACTCGGCTGCAGCGATGCCACGCAGGAGATACTAGGTTGGGGAAATTCCCCGCAACCCGACGTAGGTCGCCACCGGATATCTCCAACCAGCGGAAGATCACCGTCAGCTCCCACAATAAAAGAATGCGCACTACACTTACCGGACTAATGATCTTAGCAGTTCACGCGCCCGAAATCGCTAATCAGTCTACGAGTGAGATAACGCAGAACACTTTCCCGACACGCGACGAAAGCGTTACAGTGACATTCGCCGAAAGAATTACCAATACGTATCACAATATTTATGGAGCAGTTCGACATTGCTGCGGTATATCCCTCAACGCACTCCGAAAATAATTTCTAAGCAACACTTTGAAAAAATACATTTGCGAAGGTTTCGCATTCGTCATTCGGCTGCAAAGTGTTGCGATCACTTGAAACGAACCGAAAACGAAGTACTGTTCATACAGTTTTTGACTAGATAAATAAATAAATAAATAAATAAATAAATAAATAAATAAATAAATAAATAAATAAATAAATAAATAAATAAATAAATAAATAAATAAATAAATAAGTAAATAAGTAAATAAATAAATAAATAAATGTTTTCGATATTATTTGACGTGTTCTTTTACATATTATAATCTCAGAGCATCAACTGATGTTACTGCAATGTCTCTGACCGGGAAGTTCTAGGGTTTGAGTCCCGACATTAGAAGGATTTTCTACACCAGAAACATAGCTAGGTCGAATTCAGCCGCTGTCTGGAGGAGAATTCTAGCGGCCGGCTGCTATGACCGGCAGTTTTCCTTGCTTTCTCTAAGGAACGCCGGCCAATGGCGGAGCAGTACCCTAACAAACAAACTTACATGCACTACACTGCCACACCTATGTTAGGAGACCCTACCTGTGTCGGGAGACCATTCGGCAGCTTACAGCTTGTCCCGGTTGGGGCGGTGCCACCCTGAAGGGAGACGCGAGGAAAACCCCGCTAGCGAACGTGTAGGTCGGCGCTAGAACTCACCATCCAACGGGGGAAGATCACTGCCTCCTCACAAGGGAAATCATGCTCTACACTTACGAGACTAATGGCCTTAGCTGTTGATGTGGCCGTAAAAAGGAAATAACCAAACAGTCAAGATATCAAAGTAATCATATAAATTTATATGGTAAGTCTTATATGGTGTGAGAAAGTCTATTGTCAGTGAGAAACGATAGGTGCTACACAACCATCTCAAACGGACAGAATTCAGCACATGCAGAATGAGAATTGTAAGAAAGTAAAAATGGCGGTGAGAATCAGGGGAAGGGAAATGAACAGCAGGTAAAGGGAGGAGGAGGAAAAAGTAGGGGGAAGGGAAGAAAAAGAGTATAGGAGTGAGGGGAATAATTTTATGAAAAAAGGTAGAATTTGGGAAATGAAGAAAAGGGTGTAAAATGTTTATTACGTTTCATTATATTCATTGCTTCTACGTTTTATGAGAACATTATCGCAAGCTACGATAAATAGGTTGGATTCAAGATTCGTTCGGCATATTGGTCACGGATTCGAATCCACCATTGGGAATGTTTGCTTGAGTGTTGTGACATAGTCAGGCTCTCTCAACTACCATTTCTCACCTTCAACCCTCTTCTCTCCATCCCTGGCCGGCCTGAATTGGAAGACGCATCGGGCATTTGCGCCCAAGAACGCGTAACGTCCCCGTGGGTTTGAATCTCTCGTAAGGCATGGATATATCCGGCAAATTGCGACTTGTGTGTGGTGGTATGTTGTGTTGTCCTAGTATCCCTTTTGATCTAAAATTCTATCCTTAGTTTCCTTCACAAGTCCGGGCCGGACAACCACCGTAGTTTCTGCCGTGACCGCCACCGCTGCCGTCGTCGCAGGAGTAAGACTAGGTGAGCGACGTGTTTACGGGCCGTGGGGGCAGGGCCATCATTGTGGTTTGGCTCTTTTCTTTAATTCAAGACTAAGTGCGATGAGCTCGCGAGATGCGCTTGTTCAACTCTATGTGCAAAGACCAATACGGACTGACGAGCTATATGGGGGCGACGGATAAGGAGGCTGGTAGGTACCACGATAGGTGCCCTGAAGTAATAAGTCTCAGCCGGAGTGAGGGATGGCGGTCGACACCAAAAGGTGCAAACACGTAAAAAATGAATGCGTATTTATGAAGTTGGTTTTTTCTGAACCTAATTGTAATTCCACTCGATAATTCATTGGTGTGGTTACGTTTCAAGTAAATCACAAAGGCACATTTGTTTGTTGAGGGCGTTTAGTGTGTTCGCGTTCTCGTTTGATGGCTTATCGAGAATAGGATTTGTATGTGTATATTTCCGATCGATCGTCCATTCCTTAAGAAGTCCGCCCTGAGAAGCTCTCCGCGCACCCTGTACGGGTAGGGGCGGTCACGAGATCCCCACTCCTGCTCTCGGATCACCTCTGCGGTTCATCAAATCCCAGGCTACAGCTCGTTAGCTTCTGATCGGAGACGCCGCGTCGGTGGCGGCGGCGGCGGCGGCGGCGGAGGGCGCCTAGCGTCTGCGCGTGCCACCTGCGAGGGTGGAGAGGGTGAGAGGGCTGCGGGGGCGGCGGCGCTCGCACATGCGCGCCGCGGGCGGCGGCGGCGGCGGCGGCGGTGGCGGACGCGGCAGGAAGTACGGTGTCGGTACGGCCCGCGCTTGGCGCGAAGCGGCCGTTTGGCTTCCCGTCTCCTTGGTACCCCGCGCTCGGCGCCCCTCTCCCTCCCCGCCGCCCCTCGTCCTCCCTCTCCCGGCCTGACACGCTTCTGCCATCCACCACACCCGCGCACCGTCCCCGCTGGCCCTGGCGCCTTGTGCGCCCTGCCGTCCCTTCCTCGCGTCTATTGATCAGCGAAGGCACGCGCGCCACAGGGCTACCAACTGTCGCGTAGGCGCCGCGAAGCCCTTCAGCCGCCCAGCGCCCAGAACCTAGCGCCTAGCACCCAGCGCCCGGCGCTCGGCGCCCAGCCCTCGAGCCCCGTGCCGTGCCCCCTCCCCTTCCGCCAGCAACGGATGGCTGCGGGTTGCGTCAGGCGCGGTGTGAGCCTCGATAAAATTCAGTCATTGCCCAATTCAGTCTTTGCACAGGAGCCCAAACGGGTTAACCTCAAATGTAATCAATAGTGTAACAACTGTACTATGTATTGTATTGTGTTGTTTTCTGACACCATCACATGCAAAGCCTTATGGCGAACCAGTGAATAAATAAATTTTAAAACATGCTTGCCTTGTCAACCTAATATCTGGTAACAGAACTGGATTTAATATGAACATAATAAAATGAAAAAATATAATGAATGTGCCGCCATCATGAGTTCATTTAAAAAATACTCAAAATTCGAGAATGACTCCGAAAATTTACTCAGGCCTACAGGTTTATTGGCGCAAAAATATTGTTAGAGATATCACAAGTCTCGATTTTATGTTTTTGATGAGTGTGCTAATGAATGAATATAGAAACGAGAGTATTTGAAGTTCACACAAATGCAATGATAATGTTATGTAACAAATTTAGCGAATATGATATCGTTACAAAATAAGACCTTGCATCCACAAGAAATAACCAGTCAAACTAACATTTTAATACGTCAAAATCGTCAAACTCATTTCAGGATAATCTATGTGTTCTGCATAACCCATCAGAGGTTACTTTTCTTGAATTGCATGAAGTATACGAAAAGTAACAATGGTATCATTGCAATAAATGTTAAATGATTTCTTCTGCAATCCTAGATGAGTCCTTAAACTATACAGCAATTGTTTACGATTTGCTAAGTTTTGTATAATATTCTAATACGATTTGTACAGTCCACTGTGATGGCTTGTACACGTTACACTGCGTTTACGTTTGACAGTAATTCGTCGTCGCAACGTTTTGTTTGATACAATTTTCATTTATAAAAAAAGTTGAGAGTGTTAACTTTATTGAAATCTAATTAATATAACTTCAAGTAATAATGATGAAATAATCTACACCGTTAACAGTTTAGTTTTCAAAAGGATAATTTTACATCTTTCATTTTCCATTTTAAACAATTTCCAGGCCCACAATTTCACTGCTGGCATCTTCCACATTAATGCTAAGAAGGCTATGATTGCGAACTCGTAGATAAAGGTTGTGATGTAAGAGAACTGGGCTGAAAATACTATGGCCCGGTTGTAAAAATGGCCTACATGTGACTGAGCCATTATCAACCCATGCTGAAAATATGACGCTATGGTCAGCTTTTGGGAAAATATATATTCAAAATGTGAGCGTCAGTAAAAACTTTGATAAGTTCCCCGCAATCGATCTTGATCTAGGCTACTTTTTAATACAATTGTATTTTTTAAGAAAATGGCGTCTGAACAAATTACCAAACCTTAATAAGTCCATAAGGCACCTTACATTTTTAGGGGCATAAGGCACCTTGAATTTTTTTAATTAACGTTTTCTTAATCTACTTTACTTACTTAATCTATTAGTACTTACGATAAAATGTTTGTCATATATGTGTAAGAATGAGAATGAATATGAACAAGTCTAATTATACTGTTATGAGAGTTTTGGTTTCATTTCTTTCCTAGCCATCTGGCGACCACTTTGCGCAATAGGATTTTTCACATTTTGGCTCCAGAACTAGCCACTTTATGAAAATATTTTATTTTTCCCACGGATGAAAGAATGACAGGAACAGAAGAAAAAATGAACCAGCAAGAAAGCATTTCGGAACAGGAAGGAATAATTTCCTTCCTCTTCCGGAATTATTTTTTCTAGTTTCTTGTAGACATATCAACAATTATTGGGATAATGATGCGTCACTGATACTCACGTGTTAGGCTTATGTGTTTTCATTTATCTATTTATAATAGCTAATAATATTTATAATAACTGTTCAGAAATATTTCTTCATGTTTGATCATTCAACTTGTATATCGTAATTTTGGAGATAAGTATATTTTGTGTAGGCTTTTCGACTAAAAATTTGATAGTTAAAAAAGTATATAAATTGGTAATTATGACGATCTCGTGGCACAATGTGAAGTCGCACGCTTTTAACAAGGAGGTGCGTGTTCGATTCCTGTCGAATCTCATGTAAAATTTTTCCAACAAAACGATTTCGGCTGCTTCACAAGGACTAGTCTAAACCCTGTGAAGTGTCCTAAACCCTATCCCTCTCCTTATATCTTCCCAATTCTGGCCGCTGGGTAGTGACGCAGGGGCGCGTAGTGGGAGGCGCGTACGCGGATATGCTACCTGGCGGTGCTCTTTGATATCTGACTGCGACGAGACGTGACGGACATAATATTAACGGAGGATTACTCTAAAATTAAATGCGCTGTAATTAATAGAGGATTACTTCTAAAACGCAAAGCGCTCAATCACCCCGAGGGGCTTGGAACGCATTGCGTAAATTGTTGACGCAGCAAATTTAAAAAAAATCCAAAATTGACCTGACTAGGGAAGTGAACGTCAATCTCCCGCTTTCCGTTTCCATTCTTTTTCCAACATCGAATGACGAAGTGAGGAGATCTTACTCGCTACATAATTTTTTTATCATCCCGTACAAAATTCTGCTTGCAGAATAATACCAGACTATTTGCACCTAGTTACTTCAGGAATGATTATGATATTCATTGAATTACTGAGACGGTTCTTATTTGACGAAGAACAGATCGCGCGTGTTTGGCGATCGCGCGCGCGTTTGTTAAAGTACTGTTAATCTTAAAGTTTGTTAAATTTAAGGTATTCTCCTCGCCTAGTTCAAAGAAGCCTCTGAAAAATACCGATCAGTGCAATCGGTAATTCTAGAATTCTCCTCCAGATAGCGGCTGAATATGACCTATCTGTACAGATAGGGTCGACAATTCGCCATAGTCGGATCTCAAACCCTCGATAATATCAGCCAGAAACGCTGCATCAGCAAAAATTGTTGTCATTGAGCCATCGTAACCTGTATCTGCCTTGGAGAAAGCAGGTGTATCCAGTACATTCTGGGCAAGGTTCTGGATAGGCTGTTGATTTTCACAGATTGTAACTAACAAAAAAACAATTCGAGAACTGTCATTGATCTAAATCGGAGAATATCTTCAGCTAGTGGTGCAACAACAGCTCATACATTCTGTCATTATTTCGATCTTTCGCAATTTACGAAAATTCAAGAAATTCGCCGACGAGACCTGTGCCATTTTTTAATCGTCCATTGCTCTAGCCCTGTACAAAATTAAAGAAAAAAATCGGAGCCTTTTTTGTGGAAATAATTGTTTAAAAACTGCCTACATTTCATGCAAAATTACGCTAAAGCTACTCATATTTTCAAAAAATTGTACATGATCTTATCTGAAGATCCGTCATTGAACAACAGATTTCATGAAGGAAAAATCTCTATCTAGAGTAATGTGATTGTAGGAAGAAGCTGGAAAATTTTGAACATTTACATTTTTCGAAAATTCAGAAATTTCAACGAAAATGAGACCTGCGACATTTTAAAGCGTTCTCTACGCTCTCAGAGGACAAAGTTAATAAAAATTTGAGCAATTTTTGTAGAATTCTTAAAAATGTTTTGGTTTGTGGTAACGTAACTGGGGGAACTCAAAATAACTATATCAATCTGACAGGACCTTGAATGCATTCCGATCGATAAGGGAATATCAATTTTGGACAAAATCATTTGACCGGTTTAGGCGCTATCATTGACCACAGATGAACGTTTTGCCGTCTATCGATATCTCTGTATCAAAGACCCACCAAACGTGTTGAAAGAAGTAATTTACTATATATAAACAAGATTTACCCGGTTTTTCACTTCCAGGGCCCGACAGTAAGCGGTTTTTGAAAAATCGCTGATTTCCGCTGCAGCTCTACTATACTTTCTCTTTACTACGTAAGTACGTGCTAAGGCGAAAAAATAAAATGTCAAAGTCTTCTTGCTAATTATTGCAGCGTTAGAAACGTCAGTTTCGATGCGCAATTTGTAACATCTTGAACCGGAAAATCCTTCATGATATAACATAACCGTTAGATCCATAACAGTGAAAATTGAAGTAAGAGTAATAGCATTTTATCTGGAAAACAAAATAAAGATTACATCTGATCTGGAGAACAAAGTAAAGATTTTTTTCAGATCCTTGAGCTGTCACTGTGAACGCGCGAGGGTCCGAAACACTAAGACTGATAGTTCGTAGCATATTTTCGAAGAGAAATTGTTTCATTTAATAATTTAGTATTAATAGGGATTTTTTCATATATAATTCAGTATTAGTACCGGCGTATCAACTGTTTGTAAATTACTTAGTATGTAATATTTATTACCAGGAACGATACTTGAATATGAAACACCACGATCTCATGTCTTTAGGATTCTGCGCATAGAATTGTCAACTTAAAATGGTGTATGGGTTTTGTAATGTTTCCAAATTATCCTCGGAGCCAAGAGGTTTATCTGCGAAAAGGTGCCAGTAATACAGAAGAAAATTCAAATGAATTCTCAAAATTATTTTCTTGTGGGTTTTGTTCATAATTTTATCTTAACGACATTCATTTTAACGACTCGCGGACTTTAATATTAGTCCCGAAGTAAATTTTATTTCACAACATATTAATTACGCATTTATAATAATAATAATAATAATAATAATAATAATAATAATAATAATAATAATAATAATAATAATAATAATAATAATAATAATATGTTATTTTTTCTAAATAGAAATATTACTGTTATATTCTAAATGGAACAAAAAATTGAAGTGAGATCATCGCATTGTTTGTGAATAATCAGTCTTTAAATATTTAAGATATCTAATATTTGTTAATAGTGATTGGAAGAATGTATGTAGATTTATCAAAATCCGTGCTTTACAAGACTAACACTTTCCTACTATTGAAAGTAATAAAATTTGATGCCATTAGCTATTACACTGTGTACCTGAAAGGAATGAACGACGTAACGATAGGCAGTTTTAACTCTGTTATTGCCAGTTGTGACGAAAGTGCTTCTGTAGCTGTTAAAGAAAAAGTGAGCTGAGCAATTGTTTATAACTTTTGCAGTCATTCATAAGTAAGTTATCTGGGTTTGTATATTTTTAAAAAGCTATTTTTGTTTAGAAGAGTACGAAACATTTTTCAGAATAACTAGTTGCTTACGAGAGAATGCTGCACGTTGACAATAACAGTCCTTAAAAGGTGGACGTCTTTTGTAACATTCAGTGGCCTTTCATCTTCTCTCACTACAAAGTTCTTTCGCAACCGTCTTCTTCAAAGACGTCTGATGACAATAGGACTCTTCTCCAAGAAAGCCTTTAAAAAGACTGACAAACTAGTTATGTAATATGGACACAAGGACGGGACATCCTTTGATATCTTTGTGTTTGGTTTATAAAAAAAGGTAGTAGAAAGAGCTTATAAAAAGAATCGCGTGTATACAAACAGATTTTTCCCTAGTACGCACGTGCCTTATGAATGAACTTGTGGTGCTTCAACAAGACATACTTTCTCTCATCATTTGTAACGGCTAGCCGATATTATAATGCTATTTCAATTTGCAAAAGCGATTGCAACCAGCAATATTTTTTTCCCTCTGCAGCTCAATCACAGGTTTCTACGATGGCGAATTTAAAAGAAAGTTACACTAGCTCGCCGCGAGAGCACGATGTGTGCCATTACCGAGGTGGTGGCTTCAGTAACTGCTGCTGGTTATTGTACGAAGGACAGCTATAGTAACTGTTGACACGTCCGATAGGAAGGTTAGTGTGGTATCCCGTCGTGTTGTGGATACAGAGCGGGCTGGATCAATGGCGCGTCAACTGGATGTTCACTCCAAACCGGAGGTGTGTTCCTATTGTCAAACGTATAATTGGTTGCGTACGTCATTTAAAGAAAAGCGGCAGGGAAATTGAGCACCGGTGTGATTTTATTGCACGATAACGCAACACCTCACACGGCCCGCCGAACGTCCGAACTGCGAAAGCGATTCAAATGGGAGATACGGCAACGTCCTCTATACAGTCCAGACTTAGCGCCATGCGATTATTCTGTGTTCGGTAAACTGAAAAAGGATCTCGGAGGACGACGATTCCGAAACGAAGAGGAGCTGAAAGAAGCAGTTTCCAAGTGGTTACATAGCGCTGGGGGTGATTTCGACGCATCCGTAATCGAAACATTGGCTGTCCATTCCGAGAAATGTTTATGGTCTCTTGAAGACAAAGTGGAAAAATGAACTTATATTGTATGTTGTCATAGCCGCGTTGCCTACGGGCAAGTGATTTCATATATGGCCATAACTTGGAAGTGTAACTTACTGTTTGATTCGCCCTCGCAGATTTGGTATGATTTCCTCGTTACCGCTACACTACCAACCTCGCAGCTAACTCAACCTTCCCGACGCTTTAATAGCGAAATTGAACCGAAATTGCATGTGCAATTCTCAAAAATTGAGATATTTTCATTGATACTCGTATTATTTCAAGATCTAGTATTAAAGAAGAGCTTTCATTAAGAAAAAAATCTTTCTCTTCAATTTTGTAGTTGTAGGAAGATGCCTAAAAATCTCTAATTGTTACCATTTTCAAAACCTGAGTTCAATGAAAATGGAACCTCCGACATTTTTGGAAGTCTATTTTACTCTATTCTAGAAAAAATTAAACAAAATATTCGAGCAGTTTTTGAGACATTTTTTTTAAACTTGCCTTTACGCTAAGGAAAATTTATGCCAGAGTTACAAATATTTTCATAAAGTTGTGCAAGACCTTATTTTAACACCTATTTGTTTTAGAAATTTCATTAGGTCATGGCCGCTATTATCAATATTGTATTTTTGCAATTTCACACTTCTGCAAATTTCGAAACTACAGAAAGTTCACGGAAAATGGGACCTGCATTATTCCTATTAGCATACTTTCCTCTGCTAAAGGAACTGAAAGAAATTGGAGACGCTTTTGATAAAATCTATTTACAATTGTCTTTATTTCTTACAAAAATGCGCAAAAAATACTCATATTTTGGAAAAATTGTTCATGATTTTATTAAAAATTGATCTCTTACTTAAATATTTATCTTTAAAGAAAACATTTTATTAAAAAATGTCTATCTTCAATGTTGTTGTTGTAAGAAGATGCAGAAAGAATTTTGCAATGTTTTTAGAAAACTCAGAAATTTCATCGAAAATGAGGCCTACGTCATTTCTTAAGCTATCTTCCTTCTATCTGAGGAAAAAACTTTATCCAAAAGTTTGGAGCATTTTTAATAAAATTTTGAAGATGTTGCTAAAGCTTCGTGTAAAGTAACCCCCAAAATTAAAATATTCATTTCTAATTCGCGAGACAGGTGAGGACAGATCGATCGGGGTATGTCAATTTTGGAGGAAATGATCTGAACATGTATTCTCTAAGTGTTGATCATTCAATTTAGATATTGATAACTTGTTATTTTGATATAAGAATTTTCTTGTTAGATACATCTCATATGCGGTTAAACAAACCAATGTGAATGGACGCTGTTTAAACCATAGAATTACACTATACTGTGTGATAAAGTATTAATGCATTCATTAAAGAACAAAAGAGAAACAGCGTTATCAGCGTCAGTGATTCAACCACATGCTGAACAGCGTGATTTTAGTTTTTCACCCACAAAAGCATTCATCAGTAATAGTAAGGTATGTCTTCAAAGTAGTGAATAATAATATTAATTTAATATTTCAAAAGATTAATGTTCGTCTTCAAATGAGTTGACAAATCTGTTACGTATTATATTAATTAGTGTAGTAAAGTTTCAGTGTAAAACTGTCAGTGCAATCTATAGCGCTAATGAGAGAACAATAAAGTTCAGAAACAACGGCAAGCAAAGTTAATTTAATTTTTTACCAACTACACGCGAAAAATTCTAAAAACTTGAGTTACTCTGTAAATTCAAGAAGAATTACACACACACACACACACACACACAAAACTATCAATTATGATTACCAGCACGTATTTTACAAACATTTTCTTTTTTACAAGTTTCTCTAAAATGATCAAAACTCCAACACTTGAAACATCTATCCAAATGAACACCTAAGTATTTAATTCCATTACTTTGAGGGATCTGTTTATTGTTTATTGTTATTGCTGGACAGTCATCTTTTCTTAGAGCAAAGGTCACATGTTTAGATTTTAGTTCGTTGATTTTAATGTGCCAACGAGAAAGCCATTGGATTATTGTTTTTAAGTGGTTTTCTAGTGCTTCTAATGCTTCTTTGCGATCTTCGCTGAATATTGTATCATCGACGAATGTGGCTGTTACAACATTGATGTTGGTATATCATTAGTGAATATGATACATTGTATGTTCCAACACATTTCCTTGAGAAACTCCGGCTTCTATTGGACGGAATGAGGACAGGGTTGTTTTATATTTTACTTGGAAGAATCTATTTGTTAAATAGGATTTGACAAGGATGAAGACATGGGATGAAAATATTTTCTTGATTTTATACAACAGCTCTTGATGCCATACTCTGACAAAGGCATGTTTGTCATTAAAAATACTGCTGAGCAATATCTTCTATTTTCAAAGTCTTCGTTGATCACGTGTACTGTTCTGTGAACTCATTCAATTGTTGAATGTTGTCGGAATCGAAATTGGTGGTCTGGAATCAGGCCGTTGTCTTGTAAGATTGGTAGCATTCGTTTCAGGATGAGTTTCTCAAGCCTTTTTAAGAGAATCTGTAACATGCTGATGAGTCGGTAGGAAATCAGATGATGGGGATTTTTCTCTGGTTTTGGAAAAACTACAATCTGCGCCATTTTCCAGTGTGGAGGGAAGTAGGAAATTCCTAGTACTGCATTAAATATTGATGAAATTAATTTTATTGATTTTCTGAGTAGATTTTGAAGGATCTCAGTTCTTATGAGATCGTATCCAGGTGCTTCGTTGCGAGGTAGCGTCTTGATAGTTTCTTTGATTTCCTTGGATGTAAATGGCTTTATTGTAGGTGACACTTGTATTGGGGATGCGAGAAAGTCCGTGATTTCTTCTTCTTCTTCCGATGATTGATCCGAGGCATTAGGCTTGCATACTTCTTGGAAGTCTTCGGCAAACGCGTTCGTTTTATCCTCTTGTGATATAGCCCACGTTTTGTCTGGTGTTAAGATTGGAGGTATTTGTTGGTTTGGAAACCAGTCGGCTTCTTTATTTTCTTTAACGTCTTGTACAGGGAGTAATCATCTGATTTTGTCGGCGCGAATTCTTGAAGAAAATATTTAATTTATGCGTCTTTTAGTTCTTGAAGTTTTCTGTGAAGTTTTTGGTTGATTCCATTTCAATTTGTTTTATCATTAGGATGACATGTTCTTTTTTAAAGTTGCGTTTATCTTTTAGTAGCTTCATTATAATTTTGGGGACGTTCTATTTCGATGAATTTCATGGTTTTTTGCTGTAACCACGCAGCTTACTAAATATTCTGATTTAAGTACTCGACTGTTTCTACTATGTCCTCTTCTGTTTTGAGTTTGATTTTTCCGGTGGTATTGTTATCAATCCATTCTTGAAAACCGTCCCAATTAGTTATTTTATTACTTAACGTTGCTTGTTTAATTTAATCTATTATACGGCAACTGAACGTTAATAATATAGCCGAATGATCTGATATCAGGTTCTCAAAATATTCAATTTTTGTGTAATTTCTAGCCAGTCCTTTTATCATAAAAAATCGATGGCGTCGGGTTTCTGACTTATATCTGTGGGCCAGTATATTGGTTGTCCCGTCGATAGGGTATTCATGCGCGTTGCAATAGTTGTTTCGTACAGTTGCTTCAACTTAAAATTTGTTAATCTTGATCCCCACAGAGGGGGATTTGCCTTAAAATCGCCACCAACCAAAAATATTTCCCCAACGTATTGAAAAAATATTCATAATCTGTTTTGTTGATTTTGTGGTTTGGTGGGCTGTGAGCAGCTGTCACCGTTCAACAACTTCTTTATTTCCTTTCTTGATTTTAGTTTGCCAGTACAGGGAGTGTATTAATATTAACAGTATGCCTGAGAGTTACTTCAGTTGTAATATTATGTTGTGGTATTTCTGGTTTTATTGGAATTTTTTTTTCTTTCGTAGTTATTTCAGCATAACTTATGCTTTTAGCCTCATAGTTACATTTTTATAATATCTGCCATATGAAATTTTATTTCGTTAACTTTTCTAAAACTACCTCTCTGAGAATTTCTGTTTTTCAAATCTCTGTTGTTTCTTTTTGATTCCAATGATATTTTGGATAATAAAATATTTTTTCTTTCTAAAGTCAGATTAACATTTCCAATTGAATTTCCTTCATCATTAATATTCCTATCTTTCTTCTCGACTATGCCCTCTTTCTCTATCAGCATCTCAAGTTCATCCTTCATATTGAATCCTTTACGTTTGTCAGTGCAACAATTATGAAAGTACTTAATACACTTCTTACAATAGATGCTCTGTATGTTTTTTTGAACACCGCAATCGCATATGCATTTACTTCATTCTATCCTCTTTTATTCTGGATTATCTTCAATAACAATTCTCTCGTTAAGGCCGACCGGCCGTAGCATTGGCCACCCAGTATACCACACCTAAGTAGAATGTTCCGGTCTGACATATTAATAACATTTGTAATCGATTCGGTAGCCGTTGTGCGTAGATAGATTTTAAAATATCATCAGGAATCTTTATATTCTCTACCAATTTCTGGATATGTCGCCAAAAATGACGACTATCCCCGAGTTCTTCTTTATTAAATTTGTCTGATGTTTTTCGTTTCTGACTCCTTTGCAGGTAACCGATCTGTTATGTCGTAATTCAATATTTTATTCTTATCTGTCGGAGTTACAATGATATCCCTAACTTCAACGGAGAATTTTATGTCAACGTGTGGAATAACTAAATGGTATTGTGTATGATGGCACGAGAAGTAATATACTGTGGGGCTAATAGCGATTTTGTGTATTCGAATCATTATGATTCGTTTTACTCGGCTAGAAAGGGGAGCTTTTCTTGCGTTGTTGATTTAGTAGTTACAGCTGTGGAATCTCTTAATGGATTAGTTGCCTTTATAACTGCGTCTGGCAATTGACGAATCGTGAACCTTGATTGTATTGTAATCGTCTTCTTGAATTTTAATCGCTCTTTATTGTACTAGCGTTGAGGGGACTGTAAGAATAAGATGGTAAATTACTCCCTTACATTCTTACTGCACGAAAAATACAGAATCCTGATTAAGGTCATATTTAATATTACAAGAATATTTAACATTATTATGAAATTTGAACTGAACTCAAAAAGGCGTGGATAGTCTGCCTCTGGATACTCTCATTTCTACGTCACCGCCAACGCATAGTTTATTGTACATTTTCAAAGTTTTGTTCGGGAATTTGTTTATAAACATGATTTTAAAACTTTTCGTCTTTTGACATGGTTTTAGGTGTGAGATAGGGCTTCAATATCTATGATTACAATATGATATTATTAGTTTAGTGTCTTTTCACAGAAAGAGTAGAAAGCGAATGCTAGGGAACTTACGAAATTGTACTACCGCAGTCGTGAAGTTGCGGTAGCACTTCTATGACGTTTCTAAATCGAATCTCACTAAAATTGTTATTCAAATGAAATCGATGAGAAGGAGCGCAATTCAATGAATAGTGTAGTTAGAATCAAAATGAAGTTTCTGTAGAAAACCTGTTTTCGCATAGTATTTGTTCTATAAGCACTTGTCTCAAAATTTAGGGTATAATTTAGCTATTTATGTAAAAAATCAGTTAAATTTAGACTTTCAATTCCTGTATTAAACATATTTTTTGAGAGAGTTTTCATTCTGAACGCGTCAACTACTGAGATCATTACTTCCATAAGTGTAGTGTATAAGTGTAGTGTAGTCTATTACCCAGAAAGTGGCTGTGTTTCTCTCCCGCTGAAAAGGGAGGTCCGGTGTCGACCTACACATTGTGCGCGGATTTCCTCTTCCATGTATCTCCCCCTGTGGGGCGCCCAGCAAAGAGAAGCTCCCTAGCTCTAAACTAAGTCATGTCTGGTAATGTAGTGGTTGTAATTATGTGTGCATGTGTATATAAGAATGGGGAGGGGATGGGAAAGGATGAGGAAATAAAGTTGACCGTGGCACGACTATTAGAGTACTGCTTCGACATTCCCCTGAAATTGATCGGAGACTTCACAGAAATCCTTCGATCAGAGCATCTGGCCACTAGAATTCTCCTCCAGGATGTAGTTAAATCCGACACAGGTAGGTAGATAGTGTCCAAATCTGTCAGCGAGAAATATTTTAAAGAAACTGCATATTTTGTGAAAGCTTGAGAATTTTCCACTTCCCATGTTGAAGCGCAGAACTAACTATAGTTTATTTTGAAGGCAAAAGTAGGTGTTCGGGAAAGAGAAACGAGAGTTAAAAACGAAGATATATGAGGTCAAAGAATATGAAATAACACTAAATCGTTTGTATTTTTCAAATACATATTTACAAAATGTGAATTTGTGTTGCAGAGGTTTGTACATGCGGTGTTTGATTGATTCATTGTTCTTTATATATTTGGATGGTTTAAGGCTTTACGCCACTCCTAAGTATTTATGAATTAATGAACTATTACGCAGATGAAATTGGGGGTATGTGGTGTTTGGCCATTTCTTTCTATGGCACAATCACCACTTGAAAACATCAGTCTTACCTGAGAATCGAAATTACTGAAATTCGTTCCACACAGAGATGTTGCTAGAGTTGTCCTCGTTACGTAAGAGACCAATACATGCAGTAATAAAAACTTATCTTTGTTTTCATGTTCTCTTCTTCTCTATTTTGTAAATACTGCCAATATGAATGCTGGATAAATGGGAATTGTTCAGAAACAGTGTGGGATGTCAAATTTCGATCTGAACGATATTATACAGTATATTTATTCATTTACATTCATTTAGAAATGCTCTTCGCTTTGGACACCAATAACTGTCAGTAGAGTACTATATTTTCCTGATAACTAGATATTTCTTCTATATTCTGTAGAGAATTCCAACTCAGGGACTAGAAAATCTGAAATTAAATTTAACTTTTTTTTATCTTTCATTTTATAAATATTGGAAAAAGATATAATTGTTTGTCATAATAAAATTAGTACTTAATTCGCAACCGAGAGTAGTTTGTACCATATGTAGGATAAACATTGGATAACAGCCGGGTGAAACAGCCGGATTCCATAAACCCGGGGAAGGTAACAGCCGCAGCTTAATGTGAGCATAATGCAGTTAATTATTAGAATTCATGTGTTCTAATAATTCAGGGTCTTCTATTAACTACTATCAACTTCAGTGCTACATCACTTCACAGCATTTTGTTACCTTTTGCAAGATGATAACGGATAGTCATACTGCATTTCGAGAAAAATTAAGAACACATTTTTAATTTATACAAAGTGGATAAACGATTGTACGATATTCATATCGTAGCATCTCATTACAATACTCGATTGGGAATGACGTAACAAACGTATTTATCATTAAATGAAATTGTTTGGAGTTGCTGAAGGAGTTGGAAGGAACACGTGTCCTCTAATGGTCGCCACCGCCTGTGTCTTCGCGCGCCTGGCGCCGCCCCAGCTCTCAAGCAGCGTCGGCCGCCGGCCGCGTCGCCGCGCCACCTCTCCGCACCGCATCTCCGCCGCGGCCACTTGTCTCGCCTCGCTCCGCTCCGCTCCGCGCCGCGCCGCGCCGCGCCGCTCCGCTCGGCGCGGAGCCCCGCGTGTGTGCGCGCGCGCGCGGGCGAAGGTACCTAACGTCCGCGGCCGCGGCGGCGGCGGCTGCGGCGCTGCGGCCGCGTGCGAGTTACATAAAACTCTCTTGCAGTGCGCGCTTGTCTCATACCGGTTTGGCAAGTCCGGTGGAACTGCGGCGGCGGCAGCGGCGGTGGCGACGGTGGCAAGCTCGCATCCACTTTCTAAGACTACAGTCGTGCAGGCCCGTCAGGTGACTGCTTCTGTGGTGCCTTCGTCTCCTCTGGCCACCGGCTACAATAGATCAGTAGCCACGTCGTTGTGTCTGCAGTATTAAGGTCCTAGGGTTCGAATCCCTACGGAGGTGGTTTTTTAACACGAGAAGCTAGATCGAATTGAACAGCTGCCTGGAGAAGGTTTCTAGTGGCCGGCTGCACTGATCGATAATATTTTTCGTGTTTTTTTTCGATTAATGCCAGGCGAATGCCGGACCAATGCCCTAATACATGGGCAACAGACCGAATGTGATATTTTCTGCCTCATCCTTGTCCCATCCTCTCCATATTCACACTCACACACACAATTATATACACTACAGGACCGCACATGATCAATCGGGAGTTTATTGGTGGTCTCGGCTGGGGCAGTGACCAGCTGGGGAGATACCTGGAGAGAGAAACCTGCAAGAGAACATGTAGGTTGGCGCCGTATCTCACGTTCCAGCGTGGGCCACCTCCCGTGTTATAACAATGACTACAATACAATGCTAATCATGAAAGTAGTTGATACTCCCCGAGACATTTAGTACTCACTCACTCCTGCAGTCATATCTTAGCCACCTCCTTTTGCGTTCCTCCTGCCGTCAGAGGCCGGCGCTCCTGTTCCCCGGTCGAATGTTGCCCTGGCGTAGCTACTCCCACTCTCCCACTCCGGTCTGTTCGAGTCGGCAGATTTCGGTTCGGAAGCGAGTGTCTTGTGATTGCCGGAGGAGATGAAGGAATGACTTGTCGGGTGAGCTGACAAGGTGAATAAGTGATGGTAACCAGAACCGGTTTTGTTGAGCTGCAGGTTACAGCGCGGGCTTAACTGTTGATGGCCCCATTTGACGCGTATCAATGACACTCGCAAAGTAATAAGTTGGGTTGTACCGCGAGACAAAAACGACTTGTCTACAAAAATAATGCATAGTAGCAAAAGGGTGAATTTTGTCCATAGGATTGTGCAGATAAGAAATGTTTGAAAAATAAAATATTCGGTCCGAAGAAAACCTGTCAAAGAAACTTAGTATGATGTATCATATGTTACAATTTCCACTGAAGTTGTTCGCCATTCCGAAAAAACACGAATAATCTGAATAAATCAACATTTTTATTTTTATTTGCAATTCGCAGTCACAGCTCTGCAACAATTAAATACCAAAATATGTTCACGTTCTGAAGTTACTCTTTTTACAATATAGTTAAGACGTTTATAAAATTATAAATAACGTTCTGTAATCAGAGCATACGAATTCCTATTCAAGTTTTCAACACCAGGAAAATATTCTTTAATTTCCATCGTAACCGGGCCCACCGGTTACTCGCTCTCAACCCAGTTCCAGTATTCTGGAGAGCATTGCCAAATTGTGCGCCCGCTATGTATGACAGAGCAACAGTGGCACCCATGCGAGAGTCTGTACTTGGAGAGAAAAGAAGGCGATGCTCAGACGGAAGATGGGGACGCGAGATGTCAGGAGAGATGTGTGGATTTGCGGATGTATATTAGGTAATGTTGCTATAGATACCGACATCCAATATTTCTGCCGGAATTGAAGTGTGGAAAGGGAAAATAAATGGAGGAATGAGGAACATCTGTAATGTCCAATATTTATATAACACACACACACACACACACACACACACACACACACACACACACACACACACATATATATATATATATATATATATATATATATATATATATATATATATACATATATATATACATACACACACACACGCTCAGGGCATCAAATGATGTCACTGCAGTGGTTCTGATCCGGAGGTCCTACAGTTCGAATCCCGACGGTGGCAGGATAATCGACACTACCTTCTGACCTGGGTAGAATTCTAGCAACCGGTAGCTGTGTACTTTTCTATAGTTCCTCCGAACAACACTAGGTGAATGGCGGAGCAGTACCCTAACAAACAGAGCATGGACTGCACGCGACATTTACCTGATGAAAGCGTGGGCTTCCGCGATTGGAGTCAGTATTTACATGGCTGTCCGAGAGACGCCGCGTCCTAGGCACAGATTCGAAAGTTTCGGGCGCCATGCTGCGACCTTTCTCTAGATTGTAACTTTTCCCTTTCGCCCTAGAGGGCGGACATGACTTTGTGGCATTGCGCTTATGATACACGCTCCTGATGCTAGTACAAAGAGTAGTCAATAGATGTCACATTGACGTAAATGTAAATATGCCCTTTAATTTATTCCTGCATTAGGAACAACAGTGATACAGTAAATTAGAAATCGGATCGAGATACTATGCAAGCCTACAATTCTAAAATTACTATTTTTGAATGAAAACAAAGATGCAAGGCTTAAGATACGTAACACTAATATTGTTCCAAAATATTATTTTATTTCCCAATTTGTTCTCCAAGCAAAAGAAGGAACTTGTTTTTAATGACTTTCTTTTATGTCGTAATGGTAAATTATTATGAAACTGTCAAGGAAAAATTACTCATTAACAATTTACTTCACATTTCAACGCTTGTAAAGAGATAGTATTGTAATAAAACCTAAAATCGTATTTTAATGTTATAAAAAGCATATTAACGCGAAATATGGATAATAATATATTAGTTTCATGGTGACTTTGACTTTGAACCGCATTTTTTACCAAACATTATTTAAAAAATTAAAAATTACTTTTCTCAGCAACAGAGTTATCGATACTACATTAATTTGTACCTCTTGTATACACCATTTAGCAAATGATGTATTGCTAAAAGAAAGGTTCAACTATTTTGGCAGAAAACCCCGTTTTCTGGATTCTTGTAATGATAATATTAATATGTAAAAGGAGTTATTCTTTTTCCTATGTATGATAAAGTCGAAATACGCATTGTTGGTGTTCTCGACAAAAAGTTGTTTTTTTCTCAAAACGTCTGTCCGTGAATGACACTAGCGCTTAACGCGTCCATAAGATTTTCACTGAAATGAATATTCCAAGGCACCAAGGTATTTTACATAATTCTCCTACACCTTCAAAATATTCTCAAAAATGGATCCATTTTTTTCTTTACGTTCTACACATATTTCGACTCGTACTTATAACTATGGCACAAGTACGATTTTCAGTAAAATCTGTGAATTTTGGAAAAATGCAAAATTTTAACATTTATTCCTGACTACAATTACATTATATGAGAAAGAGGTTTCTGAATGATTTTGTTCAAAATTGGTTTTTGATATGTGAGGCGCAAAAAAACTAAACAAAATTTTCTCGAACCCGGTTCAAACTTCTTGCTTGAATTGAGAAATGTTTGTTTAGTGGTATTTCATTAAAAACCTCCAGAAATTTGAAAATTTCAAAGGTTCAAATTGTATTTGAACCTATCTTACACCATTGTTGAACCTAGATATATCTTTCTTCTTTTTATTTTTATTTTTATTTTCTTCTTCTCCTTCTTCGTCTTCTCTTCAGGTGTTATATCTCTTTTACCAGGCGGTCTGGCATGATATATTTGTTGTGGGATGCGGTCACTACACATCTTATTTAGGCGTTCGGGCCATTGTGTCCTGAAATCATTTACTTTATTTATTAATGAGAATAATTAATAATTTAGTGAGTTAATAAGTGCAAAATAAAAGTAATTATTTTATTTTGTCCAATATAGTGCAGACTTTGACTTGTGCCAGGAACCCCATCTCTTGCGTCTGAATTCTAGAAATTTTTTACGGAACAGAGAAAATTGCTTTCTTGCTACGAAGTAGAGAGAAGTTATGTAATACTGCGCGAAAAAACGAGAATTTTCGGCAGAAAAACTCTGCTTACAAGGCCCTGGTAACGAAAAAGTGCTAAATTTAGTTAATCCAGTTGCTAAATTTAGAAAACTTTCTTTTCTTTTAACACGTGGTGTATCCAGAATCCATGTTTTGTGGGTCCTTGATACCGAAAAATCGAATGACGGCAAAACGTTTGTCTATCTGTCTATCCGTCCATCCGTCCTGTCCTGTCCTGTCCGTCCGTCCTGTTCGTCTGTGAACAACGCTGGCGGCTGAACCGTTCAGCCGATTTTTCGCAATCGATCTGGCTGAAGTCATGACCGCTTGAATTTGAAATTGATATTTTAATTTTGGGGTATTTATATGAAAACTCTCAAACATTTTACAAATTAAAAAAAATAGCTCCATCGTTTTTGATTAAATTTTGCTTTTGGATAATGTGAAGGACGGTTAAGAGAATGGTGTAGGTCTCAGATTCGTTAAAAATCCTGATTTTTCGAAAATTGTAAGAGTTCAATACTTTTTCGGAGTCTTCCTACAATTAAAATATTAAAAATAGAGATTTTTTTCCTTAATGAAATCTGTGCCTTATTATTAGATTTTGAAACAAGATCATGTACACTTTTTAGAAAATTTGAGCGCTTTTCGCGTAAGTTGCGTAAAATTACGGGCGAGAAAGTACGTGCTGTGTTTGCACAACTAGTTATTTCTCACGGTCCACGTGTCGCATCTGCAAGGAATATTGGAATAACAATTATTTTTTTTAATTAACGTTTTGTTCCCCATCTTTTTTTCTTTTTCAGGCATTTTATTATTGTACCTCGTTATATTTTTGGAATCTTTGAGTTTTATTGAGATATCATTATTATACTCACATTCATTATCACAGCTTAGATGTTTACAATGGGTAACCTGTTATATAATTTTATTATTTATTATTATTTTACTTCTTAGAGACTGCTCGCCTCTAAACGCTATTACTTCTCTTTTTGAAATTGAAATCCTTAAGTAATACCAATCACATATGTTATGTGTTTTATATAGGACCCTCTCCAACTGATCGTCACCTTCCTGGATAATTATCTATCGTCTCCAAATGTAGTTACAGTGGGTTCAGGGTTTATTTAGATGCCATCTTTAATATACTCTTTCCATTCTCTTAGAAAGTCGCGTTGTCTTTATAAATATTAAATAAGTTCGGTGAGGCTACATACTTGTCTAACACCTCTAATAATAATTAATAGAGGTGTTGGTCAAATTTGTGTTCAAAATTATTTTGAATTCCTCAAATAACTTTCCATTTAAATACAATACATTTATAGTTTTGTGATACAAGGTCTGCATTGCTTTAATTAAATGGGAGTGGAATGCCTCTTTTACTCATTATCTTCCCATTACATGTCGAAACACCATGTTAAATGCCTCATAATAAGGCAATGGTGGCCACACCTAGACTCGCGCGGCACATATGGCTCTCAAGTCAAACTCGTACGGCTCTTGAAACCAAGATAAAAGTTATATAGATTTTATAACATAACAAAATTATTTTATAAAATAAAATTTATTTATAACATAAAATTTATTTATAATATAAAATTTATTTATAACATAAAATTAATATAATAAATGGAAACTGACAACACCTCCTGGTCGGCGGCAGTTAGTAATAGCAGGTTGCTGCTTATTGTTAAATAGATTCAATCATCTTAATACCATGAGCTTCCGTCGGAGAGCGCTGTAGGTGGATGGTGAGAAATGAAAGAGAAAGATACTTCCAGGCCCTTCTGTTAGATAGCGCTTCGTGTGCGGGAAAGTTAAAAGCTCGTAGATACAGTTCGGTACAGTATTTAGGGACTCTAAGTAGTGTGTCAAACCCATTATCAGTAGCCAGTCCGTTCACGTACGAGTATGCAGTAGCGAGTAACGTTATTACTCGCTCTTACTTCGTAAGAAGAGAAAGTTTTGTAATCGTGCGCCGGGAAACGGCAAATCTTCAACAGAAAACTAATTGCCGAGGCCTCGTAACGAATAAGTTGATGAATCTTGTTCGTATATATTATACACTAAATTACTTCCTCTAACCCGTGTTGTAGTCAAAAACCATGTATTTTGTGTCCTTGAAATAAAAAAATCGATTGGCAGTAAATCTTCTGACCGTCTGAGGTCAACGCTAGGGCGTAAACCGTTCCGCGGATTTTCTCAAAAAATGATATACCCCCTTCCATTTAAATGAAGTCGCCATTTGGATCGGTACGTACACAAAGCATCAACATTTTCAAAAGTTGCTCAAAATTACCAATTTTTTTATTAAACGTACTGGAATAGCGTAAAGACGTTTAGGAGAACGGCATAGGTATCGTTGTTGAAGTCGCTGATACTTCCAAAATTTGAAAAAGTTCAATTTTGTTCTGTCTTCCTACAATAACATTATAGAAGATAGAGATTTTCTCATAATGAAATCTTTTTTGTAAAGACAAATCTTGAAACAATATTTTGTACAAATTTTCTAAAATATGAGTAGTTTAATGGATAATTTTGCGTGAAATATAGGCAATTTTTAATTTTTTAAAGAATTATTTTCTCAAAAATGTCTCCAAATTAAAAAAAAATTCTAATCGTATATATGAAAGGGCGGTACAATAAATGGTGGTAATCTATTTTCGGAAAACTCTATTTTCAAAAATCTCCAAATTTTAACATTTCAAAACTACAATGATGAAGATTGAGATTTTTTAAATAAAACAAAATGTGTTCTAAAAGTCAACTCTTTAAAAAAAGTCACGTACAATTTTTTGAAAAAACTAGTAGTTTAATATAATTTGTATTTGGAATTGATGCAATTTATAAAATAAAAAAAACATTTTTTCACATTTATTTTCCTCAAAATTTTTCCACGGATAGAATAAGGAACCCTTAAAAAATGGGGCAGGTCTCATTGTCGTTGGACTCTTTAAATTTAGAAAAAAACAAGAAAGAATGTGCTGTTGTAGTTTTAGTTGCAACAGTACAATATCGAAGATAGAGAATTTTGTCTTATATGAAATTTGTACTAAGTATAAGATCTTTAAAAAAGCCTTTTTTGATTTTTTGAAGGAAAAAAACAAGTAGTTTAGGTGTAAATGCTGCTTGAAGTTAAAGCAAATTCTAAAAACTAGCCATTTTCTGAAAATCTAAATTTTTGTTTAAAATTTTTCCATGCATAGAACAAGGTACGCTTAAAAGAATGGCGCAACACTTATTTGTTTCGAACTCTTTGAATTTTCAAAAATTTCAAAAGTTAGAAGTAATGCGAAGAAGTATGTGCTGTTGTATGACCTTTCGTTTCTTTAAGCTAAGGTTAGAGAAGAATACACTGAATTCAGTGGCGGAATATCATTATTATTTAAACTTTTGCATTTTCTAAAAATTAAAAATGTGTGACAATAGCAACGTTATATTATACGGTCAGCACTACAGCCTACCATAATACTTTGGCTTCCCTAATCTTCTCTAAATGTCCTGCCAAACCTGTTGAGACATGTACGATTAATACAAATTAAAAGGCTTATTTCCATGCTTGTCTGGAGCTGTTCCCGTGACTTTGAATCCAACAACTCGCACAGTATTCCATAATAGAACGGACAAGAGATTTATAAACCAATTCTTTCGCATTTGTCTTCCATTTCTTCAATATTATCATTAATAATTCAGTGACTTCCATTCTTTCGCACCTTTTCATTTATTTTACTCTCTCACTTTCAATGTAATTGAATAAGAAGATACTTTCACGACAATACTTGCAGAATGAAACCATGTGTCTTCATCAGTTACTGCGTAATGTCGGAAAAACATTATAGCTTTACTTTTTTACTCACAGTTTCAATCCCGTTTAGTTAGGGAATATCCCGCAAATGTTCTAAATCTTTTTCGCATTTTTCCACTTTGTTGGATTTTGTTGGATTAAAAATCTTACTTTGAAACGTATACCATCGAAAATCATTTAGAAAGGCTTGAAAAACGCCAAAATACGGGTTCAGCGACCTAACTGAACCCGTACTTGACCGCTGTTACACATTACGTTACGTCACATTACTGGCATATTAGGGGGCAAATGAGAGTGGGCGTCTGAGAAGTGCAGAGGCGAGGGTGCAGACGATCTGTGTCATTTCAGGTGCTCATGTGGCCAAAGACCGGAAGGGGAGAATACGTGACGTTCGTGCCAGGAAAAAAATAGTTAAAATTTGTTGCGTCTTCGTCGACGCAACGTGTCTCTGAACCCTTCTCGGGCTTTGGGCGCCTGAGTAATTCTTCGTTGTTGTTGTTACTTTTGTCAGGTCTCATCACGTCGCGGTCAGTGCCTTTTATCTCTTCGACCAAGGACGGCGCGGTTAGACCCCGGGGTTCTTAAACGATTACCCTATCAGGAACCTGCGATGTCTCGAATTCGCTTACCCTCCGTAATTTCACGGAGCATAATTAAGGAATTCGGCTAGCAACGCCAGCAGTTTAGAAAGAGTTGTAGATTACCATGTACTCGTCTTTTGATGGCAGGTTTTTTTCCCACTTAGGGTTCCTTCCCTTAGCCGTACCATATGGTCTCTTTTCCGCGGCTTTGATGTGAATGAGAGACCGTTTGGTGTGAATACCATAATTAGAAATGTTGAAATGCTTTAGGATGTATGTTTTGTAATGGCCTAAATGCATTCGGCCTAGCAATTTACCAGTATCAGATTATGTAATTTATGTGTAATAATTATCTATTAAATAAAAAACTTGTCTCAAAGTCAGTTTTTGGATCAATTTTTTGAGCGATGACTTCGCATCATTCTCAGCAATGAACCTCACTTCTTTACAATGATGACCGTCGTATCCGAACGTGGAGATGATAGAAAGATGGGAGTAAATCTCACTCAATTGTAGTGTAGAGTTATTCATAGTGGGGAAAAATAGGTAGAAAAGTTCGTTATGAAACTATTGTAATGTATATGTAAACGTATGTAATGATGGTTATTAATACACGAGCGTGAAAATACGATACGAGCGAGTATCGTAAACTTCACACGCCTGTATTATATCGAGTTCACATGGTACTTTCTCTATGATCTATGATAATTTTTATAAATTAAACTTATACATTGAATATTTTCGTGGCAGTTGACATGTAGGATACAGCCAAGGCCTCCTAGCGGACAGCTCCCCACGTTACCCTGCCGCAGGTTTACCAGTTCGCCTGCGAGCGAGTACAAAAGCAAGAATTCCGGTGTCACCATTTTGTTTTTTTTTTCTTATATCTGGAGGTGTCAACTCCACTTCTGATTCAATAGACATTTTAAACTAAAGAATTGGCCTGTTTTTTAAGGTCAATCACACGGCAGCAACATATAACACTAATAGACTTGCTTTCTGATTTCAACGTCAGTGAAACGATCCCTCCAATAAATACCACTGCGCTAGTCAAATAGGATCAAAGGAAAATTACAATCCAATTTATTTTAAATAATATTCCAAGTAAAAAATATTAATATTAGATAATAATATAAGAAATGGAAACTGACAAGCATAATATAATATTAAATGTAAGTTTAATGTAGACAATCGAACGAAACATTTACTAGAACAATTCTGAATGATTAATTGTCAATATTTGGTTTGTAAATTCTCTGTGATTGGTCAAGAACCTGTATCTTATTGAAATCTGCGTCGTAATGAGTATCATTAAACAACGGTTTGGATCCATCAAATGACAGATTTTTACAATGGGACGAGAAAAATAATGTAACAGATTTTTCTAAAAAATTGATTTTTACATCGAATTTTATGGTGTGTAAAACGTTGAGCCTCTGAAGGGTATTTTTATGTTAAAATGTTTTATTTGTGCTTTGCAAGTACATAATAAAAATAAATTTTAAACATAATATGTGCACCCCCAAGGGGGAGCCGTCGGCCGAGGTGGCTCAAGGTTTTCATTTGGAAACGCCCATTAGAACCCTCGTTTCTCGGCGGCACTCACGTCGCTAGCATCGAATTGTATGCAGTGAGTAGGCGGGACGTACTCCTGGGCGCTCGGGCTTGCTCAAATGACCCACACCGGTAGCGGTAGCTCAGTGCATCAACTGATGTCACTGCAGCGCTTCTAACCGGGAGGTCCTAGGTTCGAGTCCTGACGGCGGCAGGATTTTCGACACTAGCTTTTCAGCTAGGTTGAATTCAGCTGCTGTCTGGAGGAGAATTCTAGCGGCCGGCTGCTCTGATCGGTAGTTTTCCGTGGTTTCTCCGATCAACACCAGGCGAATGCCGGAGCAGTACCCTAACAAACGGGCCACGGACCGCGCGCGATCTGTCCTTCCTAATCCTTGTCCTATTCTCTCCCATTACACACACACTTACACTAACATGCACTACACCACCACATATTCCGGGAGGCCGGTCGGGAGCTTAGAGCTTGTCCCGGCTGGGGCGGTGACTCGCTGGTAGGAGAGTCCTGGTTAGGGGGAAAGCCCACTAGCCGACGGTAGGTCGGCGCCGGATCTCGCCATCCAGCGGGGGAAGATCACCGCCATCTCCCGAGAAAGAAACACGCACTACACTAACGGGAATAATGACCGAAGCAGTTGACGTGCCCGGAAACACGAAAAAAATCAGTCTCAATCAATCAAATGACCCACTAGTTGTGTTCTACCCGTCGACCATGGGGCGGGATCGGAGATGTGCGTCGGGATGTGGATCGGGAGATGTGCGTAAGGCCACAGACCCTTATAGAAAAGTCCGGGTTCGCCAAATCTTCCAGCCCCGGTCGCCTCGGATTTTGGCGGCACTCACGTCGTTAGAGCCAAAATGGGTGCAGTGAGGAGACGGGTTGGGGCCTCCCAGCCGCGCGGGTCTCGGTCTGGGTCGCCCCCAGTTGGATTTTTTGCTTCATCGTCGCAGTGCCCGATACTCATGGGTATTAAGTCGTCTTTCTCCCGGCACAATGTGAGTGGCGCATAATTCGACTTCTGCGTTAGCCTGAGAAACTGGTACCCCTTAGGTAGCAAGGTGGCCATACCCAGGTTTAATTAAGAAGTCGTTCCTTTGGGACGCTGCATGTTGTCGTACCCGGTTGCCAGCCTGATGGAGTATTAGTACTACCTGAGGGGGATGTGGATTAAAACCAAAAGGCCAATGTGTCCGCTCTGGGAAGTCAAATCCTTTCTGGTAGGAAACTGAAACCTACTTGCACAGCTCCGCTGCCATTGAGCGCAAAGACACCGACTGCCCGTCCGCCCGTGCAGGATGACTCGACTTGTAAGGGACAAACCGCTTACTTTCCATGGACCAGCTTCAAAATGGACTTATAACGATTTTCTTGTGGACAAAGGAGGTTTTCTATATTTTTTCTACGAGTTCTCTTCGTTCTTATCTCTTTCACACCAACCTGGCCTCCATCAACATTTAAATCATCTCGTCTATCTATCTATTAAAATTGTTCATCTCAGATAGGGAAAATCTGGGGATTGAGAATTACAATTAAGAATATAAAGGTTTACAAATGCTTGGTTGCATTTAACCATAAAAACAAGAGAATTAAAAAATTATTCGTTCATCCATAGCTCACGGTTAGATCTCTTCTTGTTTCGGCGCCAGTGAGAAGCGTCTCGCTCTACTCGTGGGAACTGAACATTTTTTCGGGATCCTTCCAGAAAATTCTAAGACAATTTTCAAGAATCATGTATGGAGGTTAAGACACCTACAGAGGTGACCAATAGCTCACTTAACAAGAGAAATCGAAGGGCACTATTCTGTGGTTGCTCCTTCAATTCATCCCACTCTGTCAAATATCTGTAATGTTGAGTAATGCGCTTATGAAGCTCCTTTTTGTAGTGAATTTTGTCAATGCGGTGACTGACTGCATGGGTATAATATCTTCAATGAACTTTTGCAATGATAATGTTTTGCAACTGTCGAAAATACAGTGTTCACTGCAAATGGGACCTGCACCTATTTTTTTACCGTTCAGTTTCCCACTCTTACACACGAAAAGAAAAAAAAATATGGAGACGATTTTACTTAATTAATTTAAATAATTGTTTAAAATTGCCTATATTTCACCCAAAATTAGACGAAAATTACTCATATATTTGAAAAATTGTTGATGACCTGTTTTCAATATGTCTTTGAACAACAGATTTCATTCAGGAAAAAAAACTGTCTTCAGTATTGTAGTTGTAGGAGGACGCCGAAGAAATTTTGAAGTTTTATAATATTGAAAAATCATGGACTCTGTTAAACGTCATTTAGGTTACTAAAGGAAAAAAGTTTAATAAAAATAATTGACGTCATTGTTCAGAAAATTTTGAAAAAGTAGCTGAGGTTTCGTGAGAAGTACCCCCATCAAAAATTAAATCATCTATTTGAAACTCGCAGGGCTTGGAGATCGATGGGGGAAAATTAATTTTGGAGAAAATCTTCGAAACGTTTTTGGGCTAGCGTTTACTTCAGTTTTTGGGTTCCAAGAACAAGTGGTGGTGGTAAAACAGCTCGTTCTTTCTCGTCATATTTTCTCGCTAAAAACGCGAAAAGTTCTCAAATTTTCGAAAAATGATGTCCTTATTTCAAAATCTATTGTTTAGGAACAGATTTCATTAAGGGAAAAAACATCTCATTTTAATATTTTGTTGTAGGAAGACTCCGAAAAAGTTTTTTTGAAAATTTGGAAAATGTCCCATTGGCTGAATGTAAAGTACCCCCAAAATTAAAATATCGGTTTCAAATTCAAAGGGCCATGACATCAGCCAGATCGATTGGGGAATCTCAATTTTGGAGATAATTGGCTGAACGGTTTAGCCGCTAGCGTTGTTCACACACGGGCGGACAGATCCGAACAGACGTTTTGCCGTCATTTGATTTTTCGGTATCTAGGATCCACAAAACATGGATTCTGAGCACACGATGTTAGAGGATTTTTTCTTTAAATTTAGAAATTGGATGTATCCACTTTTCCGTTAAGAGTTTTTCTGTCGAAAATTCGCCGTTTTTTCGCACAGCATTACATAATTTTCTCTCTTTTCCATAGCGAGAAAATAAAGTGCATGGGCAAGGGATATTAGGAGATGCAGACCGGCCTGGCAGGTAGATATAGGAATACCTTCGCAAAACTCCATTTTCATATTTGACAATCAGGAGCACCGTCGCCGCCATTGCTTCCGTGACTGCTGTTGTTTTCTAAGTTAATTGTTCGTGCATATTATTGAATTCATGAATATATGCAACCTAACTTTTTTATTGAACGTTTATTTACAATCTGTTTATACGTGAGAATAATAAGGAAATTTTCTTACTAGATAATTAGAATTGATTGAAGAAGATATTCATTAGTATCACACCATTAATACAGCTGATAACACTTCAAAATCTGTGAGGCAATCTAACAAACTGTTATCTAACAAATTTGCGGCTAAAGTATTTGTATAGCATTCTAATTTTTGAATCTATTTACAACTGTAATTTCTTCTATTTCTTCGTTAACAGTTGGCATTTTAAAATGAGAGTGTATTACATCATTCGAACGTATCAGGGGGCATTGGCAATGTTTCTTAATACTTTGAATTGAAATCTTTGAATGATTTGGATATTGGATTTACTACTGCTGTCCCAGAGCTGTATGCAGTAAGTCCAAACAGGTTTTAAGATTGATTTGTATATGAGTAAGTTATTGTCTAAAGCGAACACAGAGTTTCTACCTAACAACCAATACAGTTTTTTGTATTCTAACTGGAGTTCTTTTCGTTTACACATTTTTTTCTGCGTTCAGTTTGTGGAAGGCAAGTTCTGTTTAATTGCACTGGGGGACAAATTCTTCTCTTCGGGATAAAAATAATGTGACTTGATTCGGTTTCATTTGCTCTTAATCGCCAAGTATTTAACTATACTTGTAGTTTGTTGAGATGTTCCTAAAGCAGGCTAGAAACCTCTACTGTATCAATGTCTGAAGCAAGAACTGATGTATCGTCAGCAAATGTATCTGTTACTGTTTTATCGGTTGTAGGCAGTTCAGAATGGATATTGTGTGGAAGGAACAGGATAGAATGGATCAGAGTGGATATTGTATATAGACTCGTCAACAAGTAGCTTCTAAGGCGTAATTTTACGTAACGAAAAATTGTTTGCCTCAATACTTCATACCCATTCAGTACATCTTAAGGAATCTTATGAAAATATAAAAACTTTGATGAAATTCGTGAACCTGAAAAACATTCATGGACAATTTGTGAGGATTTGAAAGTAGTTGAAGTGTTATTTACTCAACAAACCGGCTACATAAAAATTCCATGTTTCTTTTGTGAATAAGACAGCCGAGCTAAAGACAAGCGCTGGAAGATAACAGACAGACGTAAAGTAATGACACTCCAAACCAGTTCAAAGATCTTAGAAGGGAAACAATGAACCAATTGTTCAACTGGCAAGATACTACTACCTCTACTTCTCCACTTCATATCAGGTTTGGTTTAAAAGAAACAGTTTCCTAAAGCACGTACAAGGTTACCAAACAAAGAATTAATTTTTTAATGAAAAATAGTAATTTTCCTTGTTAAAAACAATACGATTTTAGTTAAAATTTCAAATGCGAATTGTGCGTTGTGAAAACTTTATGTGTTGCAGAAAAACTAAAACCACATTTGAAAACGGGATGAAAAATAGTTTTTTAATCACCTTTTTGTCGTGAAACTTCGTTCCAAATGTTATAAAATGCAGCATAGTGGGATCTTTTAAGTTTCTGTGTTGTGTTTTTGTTTTCAGGTGTTCTGTTATTATGCCAAATTCTTCGAAATTTTCTTTTAAGGGCTATCTTTTCTTGTGTGTACTGTGTGTATGTATTTGTTTTTGAGCACTCTTTCATTTCAGGTGTAGAGTATGTATATGTTTATTTATTTGATAACGGTATCTATAGCATCATTCGTTTTTAATGGAACATTTCCTATAACATTCTCATTAATTCGTTGATGGAATAACTCCCAGTTGGTGTGCCTATTTGATAAGGTTGGAGTGGAAATTACTTTGAATACTACATGCTCCAAAATCATTATAACAAGTGGTCAGAACTCAAAATCAAGGCATTGTTGAATATGAAAATGAGATTGGGTCATCCCTTTAGTAATGAGTATATCTAACAGATCTGGAATTTAACTAACTTCATGCATCCTAATTCAACTAACTAAATGCAACAAAACTTCATCTTTTTTAATCTACTCCGTGCACCTTATTAACGTCAAGAAATTAATAAAAAACCTTATCGCTTTCAATTCGAGGAACACAGTTTCTTTTATGTCCCCTTGCAATTTTAGGAGCCAGGGATGCCCATGTACGAAATAAAGTGCAGGTTTCTTATTTTTTTACGGATAATTAATTTCTTTGACAATGAGCGTATAGTTATACTGGACAGGGGATATAATACTTCTTAGAATAGTACAGTGTGTTAACGCACTGTATGGCACGATATGATTTATTTTGAGGTTATTTCAGAGAACTTCGAAAATTTAACAAAGCAACATAAATGAACCGAATGAATTTTGAGAATATAAAAATTAAATTCTAAGGATTGATTCACTTTTTCCGTTTTTCATTTCCACCTGTTCATCCTTCCTTGTGTAATAGGTCTGTTCCTGGCGATGATTCATTCATTTTCTGGTCATAAGCGAACTTGAAAGGCTCGTTCGCTAGTCGTGGTGTGTGTGTGAATGACCATTAAATGCCAAAAGAGAGAGTTACAATTCTAAAGCAGATGCATTTGGTAAACTGGCTCCTTGTCATATCATCGGATATAACAAATGGTACTACAGAATTCAATATAGAACCATTAACCACATAGAAATATTGCTGAAAAATATGTTAAAATTTTAAAACTGCGATTAGAGGAGATGAAACGTCTATTACACGTAGCTAAAATACCAATGCTCGTTAGTAGTACATTCGCATGCCGCGCTCGTAAATAAGTAACCAACGTGTGCATAATGGTATTTTTTTATTTTATTATTTTTTAAAGAAAACTACTTTCTGCTCCAAAAGAAAATGTTTTATTTCGTCCTTTCTATACAGACATTTATTATCATTTACTAAAACAACCTAGTTTGAGTTCTTGAACTAATGCTTTCGTTTGAGATCGGTGAATTCAGTTTTATTTATTTTTATTTATTTGCTTTACTTGCTGCTTTAGCGTACATCGTATTCGGGGGTCCTCAGCTGAGGCTTCCTTGTTCGGAATTCCTGTCTTCGATACCAGACGACAGATTTACACACTCAACTAAAGAAACTACCCAAAAAATAAACGAATATACAAGCAAAAATTGGGAAAACGTAATGATTGTAACAATGGGTGAATGTTGTTTCGGATTATTAAACAACTGTTTGAAACAAAAATTTGTTGGTTTTTGTTTTTGTTCGTATATTAACTCATTAAAAGTGAGATGAAATTGAAAAAAAGTTGACATTTCTTCGTTTTCTTCACCATCTTTAATGTAGTACACATACTGAATTTTGTAATTTAATTGCCTATTTTTGTAACGTAATTTAAAGGACTATTTTTAACCATTATAAAATGTTGAAATATTCAGCAATAACTGGGATTCATCAGGAAGAATAGACATTATTGTATGAAGTTATGATAGAATTTCTTAATATTCCTTAATATATATTAATAAGTCTCGAGATGAGACTTCCAGAGGCCGGCAACTTCCATCCGTTATTTCTGTTTCCTGCGATCAATTCTAGGTGGATGCCGAAACAGTAATTTTAACAGATCCTGGGTGGCACGCGATCATACCTTCTTCATCTTGTTACCATTGCTATCCTTTGAAGGGCCGAGGGATTGGCTGATCCCCATCCTAATATGCCCCTCCCTTTTTGTATATAAACTGAAATGGATAAACCATTTGTAAAGTACCGCTACATGTATCGGCACGAATTATGATTATCTAATTGTACAATTGTGCATCGGTTCGTAAATCTTCATCTGAAACTTCACTGAGACTGCTATCCGTCTAAACTGTCATTTTCTTGATAAAGCCCTACATTAATCTATCAAACCATGGATGAAAATTAATGGGCTTTCTTCTATGCTTGAACACTGATAACCACGAGATTTGGCAGCTTCATCTCATTGATGTAAATTATATAGCTCGTACTTGATACATACTGACAATATCGCGCAAAAATTTCGAAATGGTAGAAGCACAGACACACATTATATGAGGAAATCAGTCTTAAAAATAATTCAGCTTTTTTTGTTGACCAACTTCAGGTATCAATCAGAAAATAATACTTAAAAATAATCTCCAAAGATATTATATATGTTATAACGTTACTCCCAGGATTCTCATAAATTTCATAAGCAAACGTTATATGATGAAATTGAAAGAAAACTACGCAGCCTCCGGCTAAAAAAGAAGTGTCTATGGTTTCGTAAGATACTCAGGAATTCGGAAAAAATATAAAAAAAACACAAACAAGCAAAGAAAGAGTTCCAATTTTGACTGACATCAACAAAGATTTAATTGTGTTATTCTCGTACTGTGTTAGTCTCGTGTCTTTCATGTATTTTCGTACAGTGCATACCAACTGCATTTTCATATTCAAAGGGTCTGTTTATGACACAGCTAACGTCATGCGACAGCAAGTCTCCAAGAAAGAGGCCGCCCGCCATTAAGGAGTTGCTATTCACGTGTTGTTAGTTAGCAACAATGAACATCTCATTTTTAGTTTCTCAAAACATTTATTTGATTGTTACAATGTTTTATGCAGAAATAACATATGGAATGTAGAATTGCCAAAAATTAGAGATATTGAATTGAAGCAAGACATTCACATTTCTGGACCACAGATTAGATTTCCATAATTTCAATTAGACTTTTCCTCGTTGTATTCAATTCTACAGCAGTTGAGCTTTCAGAACGTTTTCGTTAGATGGTATCAGCGAGACATGACAGCGAGGAACTGGCAGGAATTGAGCGGGCGTCGAAGGCAGGAGCTGAGAAGAGAATTATGGCAAAGAGCGATGGCGACAGGGACGACTACAAATCTACGAAAGTTAATAAAGATTAATGAAGATAACAGTTGTTGCGATGGCGATGCTATTTATAGTTTTGATGAGTAGGGAGGCGATGCAAATACTGAATTCTGAACCCTTCGATTCCAACGCCTGTACTCAAGAGTAGATCATAGATTGTAGGATGAGAAATTAATCATTATACCAAAGATTGTCTGAGAATGAGGGAATTATAAAGGTAAGTAGAGGGAATGATGAAAAATAAATGGAAACGGAAAAATGCAAGTTCCCAGTAAAAACTAAGGTGGAAATCCGTTTTCTCCACCATACCGTTTACACGAAGTAATCGGAAGTCTATTTGAAGTCCTGTAAGCACTCGTAGGTAGAAGACGAGTGTTGGCTGCTACACCACGGATCTGTCATGCAAAAAATCGATGAGCGACCCCTGTAGACTCGGATTGGGCACAGACGAGGCAACGGGTGTTGCAACGGAATGAGCGACTACACTGGAAGCGACGATGGCGGCGAGAGCAGTTATGGGGAGGATGTCGGTGAAAGCCGCGGAGGCAGCGGTGGCGGCGGTCGGTAGCCGAACGCAGTTAGGGCGCCGCTCGGTGGCCAAATTTAGAGGTTTAGAGGACATCCGTGCGCATGCGCCATGTCCCTGCGCCCCTCGCTTCTCTTTCCAGCGCTCTCGCTCACCTCTCGCCCTTCATCCGCAGGAGGCACTCGAGCGCAATGCATAAAATTTATCGTTCCGTTGCTGCACACCCCTTTCCCATTGCGTGAAATCAACTTCGAAGAGCGTGCTTATACATTTGATAAGCAGGCTAAAATATGTATTGTCATTCAAATGCTTAATTTTGGAGAAGTGCCCTGCGTGATAGTCTCGGGTTTTAATGAAATTTCGTATGCCCTGTCCCACATGCTTCAAATAATTTCTTGGAAGGTGGGGGTTTTATAGGTGAAATGGTTTTTGAGCTATAGGGACTTGTTTGACCTCTGCTGCGTCGTCGTACAGTACGAATATAAGATTTTCGCGTATTCGGTTTTATTGATTGATGATCATTCTGATTGATTGATCACTGGTCATTCCGGGCACGTCAATTGCTAAGGTCATCCGTTCCGTAAGTGTAGTACATATTTTTATCTCGGGAGGTGGCGGTGATCTCCCTCCGCTGGTTGGCGAGATCCGGCGGCGATGTACTTCGGCTTGCGGGGATTCTTCCCAACCCCGTATCTCCCACCAGCGGAGCTCTCGACGAGTATGGTAGTGTAGTACATATGAGTGTTTATGTGCGTAAGGGGTAAGGAAAGGAGAAGGAAGAGGAAGGAAAGATCGCGCGTAGTCCGTGGTCTGTTTGTTAGGGTACTGTTCCGACATTCGCCTGGTGTTGATCGGAGAAACCATGAAAAACAACCGGTCAGCATGCCGCTAGAATTTTCCTCCACGAAAGCGTTATAGTTTCGTTAACATCGCTGAAGTTTTTACTACACTTTGGACATTGTATGACCTTTTATGGATAATTAAATAAATGATTTTAGAAAATTAATAACCTGCTCTTTCTAATGAGATAGGTTTAAAAAAAATTCTAGAAGCAAAACAAAGTTGAAAATACCCTATTTCGGGGCTCCCCCTCCGAAAAGTCATCAATTATAGACTTAACTGATGAAAAGAGAGAGGAGATATAAATTATGCGTTCAGAAACAATGTAATATTGACAGGTCGCAAGTAATGTTTCAACTTTCTTACTCAATTATTAAGGAAGCTATTCGATGTTTAAATATTAATACTTTTGAACTCTATTTTTCGGCGTCTTTTAAACAATGTACACACTGTGTGTTAATAATGACAAAATTGATATTGGTTTCATTAAAGAGTGCAGGGAATTATGTAAAGTAATCTCAGCTTCATACGTTTAGCTGTAACGGAGATGGAAATCTTGTAACCTCAAATTGTAACAATGTTACTATCGAACTGTATAACGCTGCACGGGGTGAAACAAATCGCTATATCTCAAAAACAATTTTACCTATGAAGCCTAAACGTCACAGAAGTTCCTTTGAGACTTGTGGAACTCGGCATATAAAATTTCATTAAAATGGATTGTCGCGCCGGGAGCACTAGACCTCATAGCAGACCGGTAAATTGGAAACGTCACAGAACCGAAGTCAATGTTAGTAATTCCCAATTGCCTCTTTCGCAACACCAGTGTGTTGCAAAACCATCCATCAAATTAAACATGTACTTGATGATAATTTGAAAAGCTACATATGTTTATTTAAAACTTACCACGATGCATCCTTTGCAAATCGAACATTAATCGACTGGAACAATTTACCTGCAGATGACTTTGAGACTGGCCGGTGAAGGTGTAAATATTTTTGAGAACAAATAATAATGTGAAGCATAGATGTGTCATTATTAGGTCAGGTCCTTGTCGATTCTTTTGCTTAATAAACGGGTATAGATGAATGTGGGTATTGTGTAATAATGTGCTTATTGAAAGCATGTATGAAGTGAAGCGAGTGCGTGGGAACGAATCCGTGCGTGTGTGTGCGGGAGTGTACATAGTGTTATGGGTAAAGACAGGATTTCCATGCTTTATAAAATGCTAAAATATGCACGCAAAGATGCACTAACTAATGGCGAAATATGCACGGTGCAATATAAAAATTGACAAACATGCACAAACAAATTTTAGTTTAGTATGCTTTTTGTTATATTGCTGTTGCAACAGTGAACAATTAACAACTTTTCTAAATTTTACTCTGCAAGTTAATCATTTTTTTAAACCAGTGTTTTTTAGTGCAAAACATGCTTTCCATGTCACATGACGTAATTGGAGCATATATCAATGGTGAAATCTGAGTCATATTCTGCATTTTTTGATTTTGAATCACAAATAAAGTTTTTACATTTTGAAGACATTTCAAATCCGAAATTCAATTTAACGCTTTACACAATTTCTCCTTAACCGCCACACCAACATCTTTAATCACTAATTCCAAAGACATTTAAATGTCTTCAATAATTTTTAATTACTCCACCTGAGGTCATCTTCCTTTTTCCAATTTCTGAATTGCTACAGAGCAATTTTACAAAATTTGATTGAAGATACATTATTTTTAGTCATTTTATTGTTTGAAGGACATGGTTTGTTAATATATTTTATTTTAAGCCAAGAGTGTTGCCATAGCGCAAATGAGTGTTGGATGGTGGTTCCTAAGTATGTGTCAATGTTATGTTGCAATGCTATGTAGGTATGAATTAATGCTTTCCGTGAATATATTAAAATGAAGTTGTGAATATATTTGTGTTGCACACCTCGCGTTGTATTTTTTATTGTTTCTTATGTTAGTGTAATTTAATGCAATGTTATGTTGGCGAATTTCTAGATAAAGGAGCAAGATTTTCGATACCAGGAAAATTCGCCATTTTACAGTGCGCGATTACACTTTCTTTTCTTACGAAGTATGGCAAGAAGATAAAACATCCGAAGGCTGGACTTGCTACCTCAAGAGATGTTACTCTATCCGACGATAAAGTTGAATAAACAAAATTCGAGATATTTTTGAGAAAAAATTGAAAATATTGAGGCTAAATGTAGGGGAGACTGGGGCTAGTTGCAACAGTTTTAATTTATTTAATTTTTGAAGGTTGATGACCTACAATTTAGAACTCATAATTAATGAAACAAATAGAATGTTTCTTTATATACATTTCCATATAATTGTATTTAAAATACATAATGCTTTTAATGATATATGAACAGTTGTATGCAGCATTGCACTTCGTCACGACCTGCCCTCTACCGGGCAAGTTGTGACTGGAGTGGGGCATGTTGTGACACTTGTAACAGAAACTAGAGTATTGTTATATTCAAATATGATAAACGTCTCTACAATGCTGATTCATTTATAAATTAACTTTTATTTAATCTTAATTGTTTTCAACATCCAAATGGCAGTGAATATAAACATAATATTCTGAGTTTTTCGTACATTTTACATGGACACGTTTCTTTACTGCAGCCAGTACTCTCCACCCTTTGATGTTTAAATTGGTTCTAAACAAACAAAGCATAAGCACACTTCCTCATCTTCGGAGCTGTCGGATTCGTCTATAGTCATTTTTCGATATATTTCATCTCGATGTTTGCTTAGAAACATAGCTTTTGTCAACGAGCTTCTTTTTTGTTTTTCCTTCCTTTTTTAGTATAGGTCTTTTCCCTTGATTTCCTGATTTTGGAGTGTCGCGGCATATACTTCGTTATCCAATCAACACTTGCAGACTTCTTCGTTATCCAATTTCCTGGCACTTGTGCTAAGCTTCGTAATTTTGAAGTACTTGCGCCATAAAATATTTTTGCCGCCTGAACAGGATATTCGCACAGGTCAAGTTCTTGTTGTTAAGAGCGACTACCATACGCTGTTTTTTACAACCCGTTTACACACACACACATTTTTTTAATAAATATATATATATATATATATATATATATATATATATATATATATATATAATATATATATTTTATTTATTTATTTTACGTCAAAAAACAGTTAAAATCTGCGTATGACGTGCTATGGGGAAAAGTGAATTGTGTGCACATTTTCAAAATTCTGTGATCCCTACACTAAGTCATATACTACTTAAATTTTGAATTTTTGAAAGGGAGAAAAAAAACTCCCATGTAATAAAATCTATTTTCAAGGATAAACAAGCAATCAATTTTGAATTTTGTAAGGGAGAAAAAACAAAACAAAAAAACTCCCATGTAAAAAAATATATTTTAAAGGGTAAATAAGCAATAAATTTTGAATTTTGAAAGGGAGAAAAAAACAACAAAAAAAAACTCCCATGTAATAAAATCTATTTTCAAAGATAAATAAGCAATAAATTTTGGCTCTTATTACTTCCTGCCGCGACAACATGGAAACGATAATTTGAATAATTGTATTTCCCACTGAATTCTAGAAGACGTGCACAGAAAATGTAGTTACATTTATGTCCAGAAGCAAAACAAGGGCCATCTCAGCATTTGCTCAATGGATCAGGGAAACTGGACGAAAAACCTGATCGAGATGGGGGTCATTAACCCGGAAGCTGTGTTACAATAGTTGTTACAGGTTGTTTATACTCATTTATACAGTCCAAATGGTAATTAATGCATTATGTATCATTGTTAAAATTAATGTTACTTTTCTTGTGATGCTCAATATAGTCTCTAATTGTATAGAAACAGTTATGCATATAATATATATATATATATATATATATTATATATATATATATAATATATATATTATATATAATATATATATTATATATATAATTATTATTATATATATAATATATAATATATATATATATTATATATATATATATATATATATATATATATATATATATATATATATATATATATATATATGTACTGTGACATTGTATTCACACAAAATAAGAGCTTTAACTTAAAATAATTACTGTCAAATGAGTATTTGAGCAGGTAGTGACACTGTCACAATGTGTCCCGTAGATCCTGTCACAACTAGTCCCGAGACACACTATATGAATTTCCGTTGTTTTTTTTCAGATTATTTTGTCATTCATATAAACCAAAAAATTCAAATTATATCTTAAAAAGTAAATTTTTCAATGATACTGGGTAGTTGCACATACTTCATATTTATTGTTCCTAAGGTTGACTGCAATAATCCGATTTACTTCACTACGCGTAAAACACGAAACGTTCGTAAATAAGCAAATCAAGCAACGATTCTCGCAGCAATTCATATAGCACAGTGAGGCAAAGATTTGAAACCTGCTTGTAAATTATCACTAGCTATGCTCTATTGGATCGGTCAGTTTATGAACACGAACATGATGTCACAATTTGCCCCTGTTACAACAAGCCCCTGTGACTACTAGCCCCAGTCTCCCCTCAAGTTCTCCCCAAAATGAAAATATCCGTTTCAAACTCGCAAGGTCTCGAGTTTAGATCGATCGGAGAATGACAGTTTTGAAGAAAATCGTCTGAACGGTTTAGGCGTTAGCATTGATCACAGACAGATCGAGAGGCAGACAGTTGTTTTGCCGTTAATCGATCAAGGACCCACAGAACGTGGATTTTGACTAAACAACGTGCTAAAGGAAGTGCTTTTCTACACGTGGAAACAAGATTTATCCTCTTTTTCGTTACCAGGGCTCGGCAGTAATTTTTTTCGGTCGAAAAATTGCAGAGTTTTTTCCAGCGCAGGATTACAATACTTTCTCTTCTTACGACGTAAGGTGAGAAAGTAAAAAGGAATTACCCAATATGGGAATGCTGGCGTTTTCTATTTCATTTCCATTGATTCATATAGCATTTAATTTAATGCGTGTAATGAAAGTTCATATTTCTTAGAAATAAGCAATGACGTCAATTGCTACTTTGTCTTTGGATCAAGAATGAATTGAATACTGAAATTGGAGTATAATTTGTGACGTTGGGCCTCGTATTTCATTGACAGGATGTCGATCATATTGCAGTATATTTTGGAAGTGCTCGGACGGATTCACCTCGTTACTGTTTATTAAATTTTTGTGCTGCATTACAAGCAAGAAAGGGATGGGCAGCGCAACTGGCAGGAACAAGATGCCAATCTGAACAATCAAGTATTTTACAAGATTACTACACAGGAAATAATTCAAGATAAAAAACTTTCGTATTGCAGAAAGAGGTGTACGAAAAAAGATTAATTCTCAACTTCTCTTTCGACCTTTTTTCACGTTACTGGAAATATATTGCCATTCATCAGCATTTGCCAATCAGTCGTTCGAGGTGGGAAGTATCCATTTAAAACGTATGTAAAGGAAAAATTGGACTGAGATTGTAAGACACGGATGTCTGTCTTCTCTAATAGGTGTCGAATTCAAAAATATGGATAATTGATTCAATGTGTTCTGTAGAGTGCAGAATTCTTAAGTGGACTCGTCTAGGGAGTTGACACACGACGAACACTTTAATATTTCTTTGAATTTTATCACAACTTTTAGGAGCTTGCACTTACTACAGAATCTCATACATATATCAGATGGTCCATTTAAATCAACGGAAATATAATATAAAATAATATAAAATAAGCATCGTACGGAAACAACTTTGAAATAAAATGTCAATATTTTCGTGGGGAAATACACCTGTACTAATTCTGGCGATATGGATTTCTCGAAAAAATTCTGTCTCATTTTTAAATAAACCACATAACACTTTGCAATGTACCGAAACAAATTAAATTCAGAGACTTCTACGAAAATAAAACCTGCGTACGTTTTTAGCGTTTTCTATGCAACACGATGACTATGTTTAATAAAAAAATTAGTGCCATTTTGGAGCAAATTTTGATAATGTTGAGGCTTCATGTAGAGTACAGTGCTTTCTGTTTACTACGTTCGTAGTAACGAGGGTAAGAAAAATACGTGAGGATTATTCGAGTTATCGGTGTCCGTCCTGCTGAAGACCATTCGGCCTCAGAATGGGAGATGTAATTCCGATCCAAGCGAATTTAAAGATGTATATGTGACATTTTCCTATAATTGTTGTGTGTGGCATAAGATTTGTATATTGTGATAATACTGATAAATTGCGCGAAGCCCTGCGGCGTAGGGTGAAGTTAATAATATTACTTTAATTTTTTCAACACCGATTGAATTGGTTCATGTATCTCGTCAAGCAACTTACATTACGTTAGCATTTTCATTAGCTATTATATATATATATATATATATATATATATATATATATATATATATATACACACACAATGGTATCTTATGGAAATACTATATATCAGATTTCAGAAAATTCTACGGGATCGAAAACAGTGAATAGACTACTCCGCGACTGTCGCTTCGTGGATCTAGTGCCCTAGATCCAGTGCCCCGACGGTGGCGATAACTAGCATCAGAAGCTGGATTGTAAGAAGCCACTGCTTCATTGCGCGTTCTAGTGACAGGCGGATTTGATTGGCCGTTTCGTGGTTTGCTCCGTTTATTCCAGGCAGACGCCGATGCAGTACCTTTAACAACGGGCGATGATCAGCGGGCAACTCTTTTGATATTCTATCACGCTTCCCATCTTGATGTCCGCGCGATGGTCTGAACCAAATTCCAAACTATCCCTTTCAATCAGAGATAAAATGACAGTTCAGCCAGTATGCGAATGTAAGGTCAAGGCTCAAATTTAGAACCATAGGATTAAAAAACATTACAGCATGTAACCTTTATTAATTTACTGGTTTCATTCATTTACATCATGAAACGTCTTCAGATAAATTAATTACAATTCAATTATATGGGTTAATTATTTTATTTTAACGCTTAATATTAAAGGTAAATAATTCGCCATAAAATAGACATGTGTTGAACGTAATTCATTTTCAAAAATTAAGTAATTTCTTGAACAGAAATTGTGTTTAAAGAATACCGTGATCTTCGTACTTTAAAATGCAATGCTGGCATTTGGCGGGTGCGTCATTACTATGTCCGCTATCTACCGTATACAAGTATCAAATTGCTTTGGATTTAAATGGGAAGCGTCGCGAATATGACACTCGTCTCAGTTTGAGATTTCACCAGCGTGATTAATCATTTTTTGGAATGCGCTTTGCTCCATCCTATTTCTGCTAGCAACGTAAAAATTCATCACAAGACACTTCCCGGGTTCCGGTGAACACGCCAGGCCGACGCGGAGCCGAGGTAGGCGGTGCCTCCCCCCCCATCCTCAGTACTGAGCGATAGAGCGAGCTCGACAGTCACTTCAGTGCGCCGCGATCCGCGTTGAGGCCGAGCACGCCGCCGAATGTGCTCTCGTTCAGTGCGCGAAAACCGAAATTGTAATACGCGATGGCGTTCATCAACAATGAACTAGCTGATGCAGCACAAGCATTTATGGACAGTGATATCATGGATTTATTCAATCAATCCAGTGCAACAAATAGTAACTCAGCTGAGTTGGACACTTCACTGCTCGATATGGATGATGATGATGATGATGATGGAATTGCCTGCGAAATTGACGAACTGATCAAGTGTGTAGAAGGAGCGGACGAGGTATCTGTGCAGCCGTATTTAGAAGCGTGTCTACCACTCGATATTGAACAAAACTGTGGGGAACCCGTTCCCTCTACTGATTATGATTCATTTGGCATGTCACAACTTCTCAGCTGCGACAATGAAGTGGACTTCTACTTCAATTGGAAAGTACCGCCAAATTATGCATCTCTTACAAATGAAGTACCAAACATGGACACGAATCAACAGAAATCAAATGAAAAGGTACAAGATCAGCAAAATGAAGAGGAAACAGGTATTATGGATTTTTCACAAGAGTCGGTCAAGGAACAATTATTTTCCTTCTTAACCTCCTTGGAACCAAATATAGGCTCTGTACTAGTTCAAGAAAATTCTGTCTCAGAAAAAACTAAAGGTACAACACAACCAGAAAAGTTTACATCAAAGAGATGTACTTCTAACTCGTCTAAATCAAAACCTAACCCATCAAATGTGGATCCTTCACAATGCAAAGGACTAAAATCCACAAGAAAAAGGAATGCGCCAGCACCTAATCAACCAAGAACTGTCAAGAAAAAAAAAACTAACCCACAACAACCTACACACAGAGAAAATAAACCACAAAAACGTTCCATTTCAAATACACCCCCTCAAGAAAGAATTTTTCAACAATTGAACTTCTGGAAAGCACAGGATGAGCAGCGATACTTCATTCACTCGACCATTTCTCAAAAGGGGGTTTTGAACCCCCTTTTGTACGATCTGGCGAGTCATGGTCTTGTTCCTACAATTTTAACAAAAAATGAAGTATGCAAGCTTACTATGGTTGTTCGTGGGAAAGTGTCAGAAAAAATTGCAAAGCTGTTAATTCGTGTGTTATTGGAATTTATAATAAGACCAACAGAAGCCAGTGCTCATTCCGACAAACAAACTTCACCGCCGCAGCCGCAATCAGAATCGTCTCCGGACGTGAACTCGGGCTCCGGACCGTGGCGCTTCCTGCCTCAGAATACTGGATTTCGCCGGCAGCAAAAGCCTGTGCAGCTTCCCACCAATACCGTGGAATGTCCCATGGTGGCCGCACCGATCTCGGCCAGCGGATTGGCAAGCGTTTGTCCGGTCATCAAATCCCCAGGTGAGCAACCGACGCAGGCGCAACCGGATGTAACCACTAAAGTGAGATCCAAAACACATCCTCCATGCGGGTCAGATCCTTGCGGGGTGATTGCAAGAGGCATAAATGGTAGTGCCCAGGCTTCGACCAGCATTCCAGCAATTATCTCTCCAGTCATCCATTTCCCAGATGGGCAGCAGGCGTTGGTGCTACCGGATTTAACTACCCAAACGAGATCCGAAGGACGTTCTCAAGGAGGAACAGATTCTTGCGGAGGACTTGCACGAGGCGTAAATGGAAGTGCCCAGGCTTCATCCAGCATCCTAGCAAACATCCCTCCAGTCATCAATTTCTCAAATGCTCAGGAGGCGCTGGATCAGCTGGATTTAATCACCCTAGCGACATCCGAAGCACATCCTCCATGCGGGCCAGATCCTTGCGGAGGACTTGCACGGGACATAAATGGTACTACCCAGGCTTCGACCAGCATTCCATCAAACATCCCTCCAGTCATCAATTTCCCAGGTGAGCAGGAGGCGATGGCGCTACCGGATTTAACAACCCAAACGAGATCCGAAGGACGTTCTCAAGGAGGAACAGATCCTTGCGGAGGACTTGCACGAGGCATAAATGGTAGTGCCCAGGCTTCATCCAGCATCCTAGCAAACATCCCTCCAGTCATCAATTTCTCAAATGCTCAGGAGGCGCTGGATCTACTGGATTTAATCACCCTAGCGACATCCGAAGCACATTCTCAAGGCGGGTCAGATCCTTGCGGAGGACTTGCACGGGACATAAATGGTACTACCCAGGCTTCGACCAGCATTCCAGCAAACATCCCTCCAGTCATCAATTTCCCAGGTGGGCAGCAGGCGATGGCGCTACCGGATTTAACAACCCAAACGAGATCCGAAGAACGACCTCACGGCGGGCCAGATCCTTGCGGAGGACTTGCACGAGGCATAAATGGTACTGCTCAGGCTTCGACCACCATCGCAACACACATCCCTCCTGTCATCAAATTCTCAGGTGAGCGACGGCCGTTGACACAACCGGATGTAACCACCCCCGCGAGTTCCAAAAAGGTCCCAGGTCCTTGGAGACGACATGAACCAGGCAGGGATGGAATTGCCCAGGCTTCGACCAGCGGCACAGCAAAAGCTCCTCCAGTCATCGTAGTCCAATGTGGAAAGAATTCAGTGGTGCAAATATCTTCAACCTCTGGAAACAAAGACGTGAGTCCCCAAACACGTCCCCCTACGGATCCAGGTCCTAGAGGTAGACGTGGGCGTGGGCGTGGGCGTGGGCGTGGCCGCGGCAGAGGCCGAGACGGTGTGAGTGCCCGCGACGCCTCCGCCTCCACCCCCGCCAACCAGCCGCGCGGGGCCGCCTCCAGAGCTCCTCCGGGTCCCACGGGCACCAAGGGCTATCGAGGCCGAGTCCCGAGACCGCCAGTACAGAAGCGCACCACTTTCCGGCCCATTCTCCCACGACCGCCGCCCGTCCAACCGACGGTCATTTCGGCGGTCATGCCTATCAACATCCCGCACCAACCCCCGCAGGTGCATCATCGGAACATCACTATTTTACCCATTCGTCACGGCCAAGTAGTTAAAATAATCCAACAGGTTCGGCCAGCTACCAGTTCAAATGCACCCGTCTAAAATTTGTAAGATATTTTTTGTTAGTAGTGGAGTGGATATTTGGAAGAATGAGTGAAAGGGATTTTTATGCTCCTGTTGTTTTCTGTATTGTGTGCCATCCAGTTGTGTTAAATCATTATTACTTCAAGGAACAAATTTAAATTTAATGCTATGTCAGTACTTTCTATATGTGTACAGTTCACATTTTGAAGGTGTGTTTTAAGTGATGGTATTCACCAGCAATTGTTAATTTTTAAAAGTAAGTTAACAGCTTGCAAGTTCACTTTGATATATATTGTTTGTGAAGTATTAACTTTGATTTCGATGGGTTTAGATTTGTGTAAGAATAGCACGTTCTCAAATGTATTGTATTTTCTTGTTGTGTTTTGTAATTTTTTAAATGACAGTGTCTGATGCATTCCTTTCAAGAGTACTGTTCAAGAACCTATTCATTTTTATGCTCTGTTATTTTCTGTAATGTGTGCCATCCAGTTGTGTTAAATCACTATTACTTCCAGGAACAAATTTAAGTTTAATTAAATGCTATCTCAGTATTTTCTGTGTGTACAGTTCCAATTTTGAAGGTGTGTTTTAAGTGATAGTATTCACCATCAATTCTTAATTTTTAAATGTAAGTTAACAGCTTGCAAGTTCATTTTGATATTTATTGTTTGTGAAATATTAACTTTGAATTCGATTGGTTCATATTTCTGTAAGAATAGCACGTTCTCATATGTATTGTATTTCATTGTTGTGTAGTTAGTTTTGTAATTTTTTAAATGACAGTGTCTGATGCATTACTTTCAAGAGTACTGTTCAAGAACCTATTCATTTATACGTCCTGTTGTTGTCTGTAATGTGTACCATCCATTTGTGTTAAATAACTATTACTTTAAGGAACAAATTTAAATTTAATGCTATGTCAGTACTTTCTATATGTGTACAGTCCACATTTTGAAGGTGTGTTTTAAGTGATGGTATTCACCATCAATTGTTAATTTTTAAATGTAAGTTAACAGCTTGCAAGTTCATTTTGATATTTATTGTTTGTGAAGTATTAACTTTGAATTCCATGGGTACAGATTTGTGGAAGAATAGCACGTTCTCATATGTATTGTATTTTCTTGTTGTGTAGTTAGTTTTGTAATTTTTTAAATGACAGTGTCTGATGCATTCCTTTCAAGAGTACTGTTCAAGAACTTATTCATTTATATGCTCTGTTATTTTCTGTAATGTGTGCCATCCAGTTGTGTTAAATCACTATTACTTCCAAGAACAAATTTAAGTTTAATTAAATGCTATCTCAGTATTTTCTATGTGTGTACAGTTCAAATTTTGGAGGTGTGTTTTAAGTGATGGTATTCACCATCAATTGTTAATTTTTAAATGTAAGTTAACAGCTTGCAAGTTCACTTTGATATTCATTGTTTGTGAAGTATTAACTTTGAATTCGATTGGTTCAGATTTCTGTAAGAATAGCACGTTCTCATATGTATTGTATTTTCTTGTTGTGTAGTTAGTTTTGTAATTTTTTAAATGACAGTGTCTGATGCATTCCTTTCAAGAGTACTGTTCAAGAACCTATTCATTTTTATGCCCTGTTGTTTTCTGTAATATGTGCCTTTCAGTTGCGTTAAATCACTATTACATCCAGGAACAAATTTAAGTTTAATTGAATGCTATCTCAGTATTTTCTATGTGTGTACAGTTCAAATTTTGGAGGTGTGTTTTAAGTGATGGTATTCACCATCAATTGTTAATTTTTAAATGTAAGTTAACAGCTTGCAAGTTCACTTTGATATTCATTGTTTGTGAAGTATTAACTTTGAATTCGATTGGTTCAGATTTCTGTAAGAATAGCACGTTCTCATATGTATTGTATTTTCTTGTTGTGTAGTTAGTTTTGTAATTTTTTAAATGACAGTGTCTGATGCATTCCTTTCAAGAGTACTGTTCAAGAACCTATTCATTTTTATGCCCTGTTGTTTTCTGTAATATGTGCCTTTCAGTTGCGTTAAATCACTATTACATCCAGGAACAAATTTAAGTTTAATTGAATGCTATCTCAGTATTTTCTATGTGTGTACAGTTCAAATTTTGGAGGTGTGTTTTAAGTGATGGTATTCACCATCAATTGTTAATTTTTAAATGTAAGTTAACAGCTTGCAAGTTCACTTTGATATTCATTGTTTGTGAAGTATTAACTTTGAATTCGATTGGTTCAGATTTCTGTAAGAATAGCACGTTCTCATATGTATTGTATTTTCTTATTGTGAAGTTAGTTTTGTAATTTTTTAAATGACAGTGTCTGATGCATTCCTTTCAAGAATACTGTTCAAGAACGTATTCATTTATATGACCTCTGCTTTTCTGTATTTTGAACCATCCAGTTGTGTTAAATCACTATTACTTCAAGAACAAATTTAAGTTTAATACTATCTCAGTATTTTGTAGGTGTGTACAGTTCAAATTTTGAAGGTGTGTTTTAAGTGATGGTATTCACCAGCAATTGTTAATTTTTTAAATGTAAGTTAACAACTTGCAAGTTCACATTGATATATATTGTTTGTGAAGTATTAACTTTGAATTCGATGGGTTCATATTTCTGTGAGAATAGCACCTTCTCATATGTATTGTATTTTCTTGTTGTGTAGTTAGTTTTGTAATTTTTTAAATGACAGTGTCTGATGCATTCCTTTCAAGAGTACTGTTCAAGAACGTATTCATTTATATGCCCTGTTGTTTTCTGTAATATGTGCCATTCAGTTGTGTTAAATCACTATTACATCCAGGAACAAATTTAAGTTTAATTGAATGCTATCTCAGTATTTTCTATGTGTGTACAGTTCAAATTTTGGAGGTGTGTTTTAAGTGA